>OX463757.1:4551058-4926595 GCA_949824845.1 Rhingia rostrata
ACAGTAAAATTTTATATTTAGAAAACCGTTTACGTTAGTTAAAATGTCACATCTGACATTTGTTTTATTATTTTGTTGTGAGGTTATCAGGCTCGCAGCTGTTAACCAAAAAAAAAAACGAGCTTCATAATAAACTTATCGAAAATGTTTAGACTGCCAAAATAATTTTTTTTAAACGAAATTAAATAACCTAAACGAAAACTTGAATACGTTAACAAAATATAGCATAATGACAATACTATACACTAAATTTCTTGTCTAGTAGAATGGCATGCCATCAATTTAATTGACATGTGTCAATATACAATTCTTAACCATTTATCATCCACAAAAATCCACTAATTTATTATTATAATTTTTTTTAATTTAATTCTCTAATTTTTATTTGTGCCAAATCAAAATTTAATTTTGCTAACTAAAATAATAACAGAGAAATGTTGTTTTTGTATTCAAAAGTGTGTTTATTTTCATTATTTTTTTGGAACCAATTTTTTATTTTATTTTTAATATTAAACTTTGTAATATATTTATATATTCTTATTTTAAGCCGTGAGAAATATATGTTGTATGTACATTTAAAAAAAAATAGTAAAACACTACAATTTCACAAAGCAGACTTTATGTATAATTAAATGAGAAGATAAACAACAAAATTAAATATATATTTTTTTAATTGTTTTATTACAAGTTATTGCAATAGTTTCAGTAATAAAATCAAACAAAACGGAATATCTGTACATTTATCAAGTTAGGTTAAACATTTGTAATTATTTTTTATCAACGTATTATCAATTATATATAAACAAGGCCTTATAACTTGTGGTAAATAAATTAAACAAAAAATAAAATGATAAAGGAAAAAAAATGCAAGTAATGTTACTCTTTTACGAATGAATATAATAAAAAGGAATAAACGAAAAGTTTTAAAACATAAGTATTTGGTTTTATTTGTTTTTTTTTTTTTTTTGTTTTTTGCTCGTGTCTCAGCTGGGATTTTTGATTGAGTGGAACAACAAGTCAAACGTAACTATGTGTCCTTTTAGAAATGAAAAAAGAAAGGGTGAGGAGAAAAATGCAACAAATTTTAGTCTTAAGAAATTAAAAAAAAAAATCTTAAGTTCTTCAGTTGAGGAATCTCAGAGGGATTTTTAAGTAAAACTCAGCTAATGTCACTATAAGCGTGAGTTACATCGAAATTAAAATAGAAAACTTTTGAAAAATTGTCAACTCAACTTATAGCATATTTTGGTATATGTAAAGGGTGTTTTTTTTTAGAGGTATACAACTTCGAATTGAAATAAAACACAAAAAAATCGTTTTAATGTCCATCAGTTTGGCTTTATTTGGAGGATAATTATATGCCAATTAATGTTTAAATATGATTTCGGGCATGTGGCCGCCGCGGCTGGTTCGAATAAAGCCAACCACTTTTTCGAGCATTTGGGGCCGTTTGTCGGCAATAACGCAACGAATGTTGGCTTCCAAGTCGCCTGACGTTTCTGGTTTGTTGGTGTAGACGAGCGACTTCACATATCCCCAAAGAAAATAATGCAATGGTGTCAAATCACACGATGTTGGTGGTCAATTGACATTGAATGGTTCTCAATTAATCAATTGTGACGTGCGCTATGTGGCATTTAGCGCCGTCTTGTTGGAACCACATCTCATCCACATTCATGCCACCCAATTCGGGAATGAAATAGTCGGTTATCATGGTTAGTATGGCCCAATGACTCCACCAGGCCATAGACCACACAAAACAGTCAGTTTTTGTGGATGTAATGGCGTCTCAAGGTTTTATTGTGTACTCTCTTCACTCCAAATGCGGCAATTTTGCTTGTTGACGTAGCCATTCAACCAAAAACGATCCTCATCGCTGAACAAAATTTTGCGATGAAAATCAGCATCGAGATCATTCTCATTTTTGACCCTTACCCCAAAATCACGACGCATTGGATGATCTTGCGGCTTTAATCCTTGCACAAGCTGGATCTTGTCAGATCGTAAACCAAGATCTTTGCGCAAAATCTTCCAAAAAGTTGATGGACAAAGCTCCAATTGCTGTAAACAGTGGCTAATCGATTCATTCGGGTCCTCTTCAACACTTCGCTCTACAGCGGCAATAGTTTCTTCGGTGCGCACTGTTCGACGTCTCTGCGCATGAGTTTTATCACAAAGAGTAAACGTAGTGCGAAAACGATCCAAAGTTAACCGAATTAATTGCTCTGATGGACGATTAAGTCTACCATTAAATGGACGGAGCTTGCGATAAACTTCGCGAACTAAACCATTATTTTCGAAATAAATTTGCACGATTTGCAAGCGTTGTTCATTTGTCAACCTGATCGTGATGAAATGGCAAACCACGCTGAACATAAATGACATTACAGTTGCCCGATTTGACCACAAAATGTCAGTTTTATCTCTATTCGAAAAACCAACCTATAAAAAAACACCCGGTACTTGGGCTCCTAGGCTGTCCACTTGCATAAGCCCGAACATGGGCCTTAACCAACATACCTCTCCAATTATCCCGATCCTTAGCTAACTGACGCCAGTTTCGCACTACTTACGGCGTGGTTTTCCTCTGCTGCATCCGACGTATGGGTTGGGAATCGAAGAGTCTGCGAGCCGAAGTATTGGTGTCCTTTCGCTCTACATGTCCTAGCCGTCTTAAACGTCCAATGCAGCTCTACAAATTGTATAGTTCTGGGTTGTATCTGCTTCTCCATAGCCAGACAAAGTCCCGTACTAGCTTTGTACGATTATATTATATTTCGACATTTTGCTGTCAACGATATCCTTTATTTGCTTCATGTAAATCGTCAAATCACAGACGATTACTGAGCGATGGCTCATGAGGTCTCGACTACCGCCTGAGTGATAATCGTTTTCCAAGTTACGGAATGAACCCGCAGTCTATACTTAGTCTTACCATCATTTACAGCTAACACCATTTTGTGGCGCTTAAGGCGGCTACACACACGCAGTTTTAACTGTCCGGTTTGCCTATTCAGGCCGCCTGTTCAGTTTTACCGGACCGCCATAGCGCATTCACACGCTCCGGTAAATATGTGAGGCCAATCAGTTTGTTTGTTTTTGTCGTTCGATAAACATGGTATCTACGGATGACGCTCTTGCCATAGTGGGCTTATTATTAGCAATAAATGGCAGAATTTCAGATGGAGGTATTTAACAAAACACAAAATTTTTTCAAAAGCTTGAAAGAAACATTCTGAATATCCCATCAGAAGAGAATATCACAAATACTGCTCGAAGCCTACCGTATGTATTTATTGCCGATGATGCTTTTCCGTTGAGATCAGATGTGCTGAAACCCTTCAGACAAGCCGAATTGACTTCCACAGATAAAAAAAAATTTATAATTACCGTGTATCAAGAGCAAGGCGTATTGTTGAAAACGCGTTTGGTATCCTGGCATCCCGTTTCCGAATTTTTCATACCCAAATTAATTTAGAGCCTGATAGGATCGATTCCGTAGTAATGGCAAGTTGCGTTTTGCATAATTTTTTTAATGAAGTCGAAGCCAAGTTTTTATTCGTCGCCGGAGTGTTTCCATCGCGAAAATATAGATGACGGTACTACAATTCCAGGACTTCACACCGCAAATTCAAGTATGGTAAATTTAAGGAAATACCACACATGCTGCCCAAATCATAAGAGAATCTTTCATGAGCTATTTTGTAAATGAAGGAGAAATTCCTTGGCAGATGAACTTTGTCCATTGAATTAAACAATTTAGAATTTAATTAATTTGTTCAAAATAAAGAGAATCAATATGAAATTATTATTATTGTATCACTCACCTCTACTTCAGTTCCTTCGTCTTCGCTATCAATGTTTGAACGAGAGCTCCGAGGTTCGCATAGGTCATTTAAAAAACTCAACAGGTTAAAGTACCACAGTTTTGGTATATATATTTCATCTGTACCCGACCCCCACTTCGATGATGATTCAACTTTTTTAACCTCTTTCCGGTTAGTGCTCCGGATGTTGTTGATTTTTTTAAAACTGTTTCTTTGTTGGTTGGATGGTTCCATTTTTTTTTAATGTCTCCACCAATTTCACATATGCGGGCTCTCTTTTCCCACGTTCGTGATATTCCTTGTTTTTCACTTTCCACAAACAAGATTCACTACGATATATGTCTATGAATTCTTCGAGACACTGTTTAGCCATATTAATCGAAATCCATCTCCACACAAGTAAATTTCACTTAAAACTGACGGCCTGAATGCCAGATGCTACACACGCTCCGGTTTTTCTAATAACAGGCGGACTGAACAGGCAAAACGATTGAAGTTTCGATTTTTCTCCGACCGCCTGTTCAGGCCAAAAAAAACTGACAACTTTATCATACACACGTTCAGTTGTAACTGCGCAGTCGGCCTGAACAGGCAAACCGGACAGTTAAAACTGCATGTGTGTAGCCGGCTTTAGTTCTCATTAGCAAACGTAGCTATGACATCACTTTGAGTGCGACCAATGATGTCAATGTCGCCGGGACATCTCCACACAGTTTTGAAAGACTAATGGTGGTGGCAATCTCGACGCACGCGACGAACGCGACGCAGACGGTTTCGCATTGAAGTGTCAAAAATGGTGAGGATTTGAGTGGTGGTGGCAATCTCGACGCTCACGACGCGACGCGATGCGATGTCACTTGATTAACAGTTCACCATTAGCCGTCGAAGATTTTGTTTGTTTTTCAATTCTCACAGAAGAAAATTTAATTTTCTGCGCCTTAACCAACTCAATAAGTTTTTCTTCGAAATTCATCACACAACACAATTATTAATTCAGTACTTTTAATTTATTTTGTTTATTTATAACCTATGAAAGTAATCTCAAGATTCTCACAAACATACCATCTGACAGCTTTCAAACTGACATTCCAATGCGTCGATGCGTAAGAAAGTTGAAGTTGAATCAACTTTTCTGTGTAGCTAACGTCCATTGCGTCGCGTCGGCGTTCAGATTGCCCACTTATACATGTTCCCATAAGCTCAATGAGTTTTTGACATTTCAACGCGAAACCGTCTGCGTCGATACCGTCCGTTGCGTCGAGATTGCCTTGGGGGTAAGTCTCTATTGTTGGCTCGGGAGTTTTGCAAAGAAATCGCATAACAGTGCATCGTCTTGTCTAAGCTATTTTTTTCTACCAATGAAACACGATTTTAGATTGATTTTTTCTGTGGTTGTATTGTTGTTATTTCGTGTCTGTCAAGTTTCAAGTCACCAAGGTTGTTTGTTTTTAATTTAATTTATTTGTCACATCATACTGCAACAGTTTTCATGGTTACCAATAGTTTTTTATAACCGAAATAATCTTAAATCAAAAGATTGTATTCGTGTTAGCAGTAGTAGATTTGCAAAATCTTTTGACAGATCTAGATTAACAAAAAAAATAATTTTTTACCAATTTAAAACGGCATAAGACTATCCACAAGCTTAAAAAAAACAACTCGAATTGGGGGCAAAGAAAGAGAAAAGTACCCCAAAGATTATCTATCTGTCTCTAAAAAAATCTTTTCACCAATCCGTACAGTATTTGACCAAATCTGTATGTTGTCAATTAGGGGCTAATAACCAAATGTGCGGAGGATCACTTTGAAATACCCCAATTTCGAAAGTTTTCAAAAGTTTAAAACGTTTACCATCTCAGTTTTCACAGACAATTCCTATGAGAAATTACGATATTGTTTTAAAAGACTTCCCATACAAATTTTGACAGTTCATTTACCAAGTTAACTTTAACACGTTTTCAACGACTTTTTGGCTTTGCATGAATACCCTTATTATTTAGGGGTGCAGTTTTAGGAGACTTCATGAAACGTAGCAAACTTACAATTTTTCTTAAGTTATCAACTTATGACTCTGCATGAAAACCCTTACCCCCGTATTAATAAACGATTATTAACCAACTTTTGGCATTTGCGCTGGTATGTCTTATAATCAATGTTATTCATTGATTAGCTACAAATACAAATTTTGGCGCAAGAGGCTCGTTAGTACCCAGGGCCGAGCTTTCTTACAACCATTCATGTGTGCGTGTGTACTTCTTGCACGCTGGCGGGACATTTTGTCGACAATTGATACTTCTCGGATGATATGTCAGATCATCACGAGAGGAGGGCCAGTGAAAAATCATTTAGGTGTCGCTACGGCTGGGAATCGAACCCAGGGGGTTATTGTCTTAAAGAATTTCCCAAACACATTTTGAAAGTTCATATAATACGTAGTAAGTAAACCACATTTAAGTCGACTTTCCGACATTGCATGAATACCACTTCTACACTTTTTTTTTTATTTTCATTATTTTTAGATGTGAGTTTGGGCTCTGACTCTGAGTAGTGAGTATGCCCATACTTTAAAAATTAAATGATATGATTTGTATCGAACACACGAAAGTAACGAATTCTTTGTAACTGTTAGCCAGGAAAA
Source organism: Rhingia rostrata (assembly GCA_949824845.1). Taxonomy (NCBI): domain Eukaryota; kingdom Metazoa; phylum Arthropoda; class Insecta; order Diptera; family Syrphidae; genus Rhingia; species Rhingia rostrata. The sequence continues at coordinate 4,557,524 of OX463757.1, forward strand.
AAATACCGAATCCATACGGGTTTTCATTTTTTTTGTTACTTTTACAGCTCTTAAATTAAGCTAACAAATCGATTGGGCCTTCGCACACGAGTATGCTTCAACCGGTTGAACCTCATGTTTGTTGGTGGGACGGGTGCGGAGGTTACATAGTTTGAGAGCCACTGTTGGTCAATTTTTCATCCAAAATTAAGTAGTTGAAAAGGTGGAATCTACCAACACATGTATGTGATTTTGACATCTGTGAAAAAAGGCGGCAGCTAATTCTGTGTAAATCGAATTAAATATGCAAAACAAAAAAGAATTTCAGAATTTCAACAAAAAATTGTATATGCACACAAAGTAATTCGGTACCACTCAATTTTAATTATTTGTGTGTACATTATTGCGGATATTAAAAACAAAGACACCAGAACAGTATAAACACACAAATAAAGTTTATTATATTACACAAAATTCAACCGTTTGAACATGTTCCCGTGTGTTTAGAAAGTTAGCATAATGACTATGGTTGAAGCATACTCGTGTGCGCAGGGCCATTGAGACTGAAAACTTTTGCACATCTTTGAGTTTTGGTTCAAAATGGACGGCAACAATACATTTTGGATGTAAGTGTACCCCTAACAAAACATATCGGCACCCCACTCATATACCAATCCTGACTTTTCATGACAGACGACAATCTGACGTTTGACACAACTTAACTTGACACACAGGCTCATCTCGTGCACTTAGTTCCTTGAACAAAAGCGATTACTTTAAGTTTTTGTTATTATCTCGGCTAACAAAACTCTTTCAAAATTGCTGATAAAATGTGCAACGGTGTAAGTAGCTCCCTACCAGACGAGAGCGAATATGGAGCGAATCTCAAAATACTTAACCGCAATCCGCAAGTTGCCGAATTGCAAACCATCATCAGAGATAAGTATGTCTTCAGCTAAATGATTCCTAAATCATGTTTAATAAACCGCTTTAATATTCCAGAAACACATCGCGCAGTGATTTCAAATTCTACGCTGACCGGCTGATACGTTTAGTTATAGAAGAAAGCCTTAATCAATTACCGTACTCGGACTGTTCGGTGGAGACCCCCACCGGGGCTGTATATGAAGGATTGAAGTATCGGTCTGGCAATTGCGGTGTTTCCATTATTCGTTCTGGTGAAGCCATGGAGCAAGGCCTACGTGATTGCTGTAGATCGATTCGAATTGGAAAGATTCTCGTCGAATCTGATGCAGACACTCACGTGGCCAGAGTTGTGTATGCAAGATTCCCCGACGACATCGCTAGGCGGCAAGTATTACTGATGTACCCGATAATGTCGACTGGAAATACTGTCTTGCAGGTAAATGGGTTTGGAACAAAGTTTTTAAAGGCATACAGATGACGCATTGAGAACAAAAATAGAAACTTTTGCTTACCAGGTTCATGTTACGAGCCTGCGGTGTCCACGTGCAGACATGAGAAACGAGATCCAAACACATAGCGTGCTGTACCAGTACGACCCTTCATAGAACAATTTTTCTTATGCGTATGCAGTGCGTAATCTATATGGCTTTATAATCTTTGGTTTGAAAGCACCCCACAACAATTAGTTAAATTCAATTCCTTTTAGGCGGTGAATGTTCTTAAAGAACACGGTGTGCCCGAAGACTGTATCATCCTATCCAACCTGTTTTGTACACCAGTTGCTGCCAAAACCGTAGTCAGCGCATTTCCCGAGATGAAAATTCTAACGTCCGAGCTGCATGCAGTCGCCCCCAACCACTTTGGCCAAAAATACTTCGGTACTGATTAATTTCACCATTCTCCCCTAAAAGATGCCCATGTCCTTCAAGTGCTCATCTATCTCTATCAAATGTTGTTTCTAAATCCCTTTATCTCTATGAAGATGCGCAATTTAATTGGTTTCTCTTTTTACCCCTTTTTAGATTGCTTTTGATTTGTGCTTGTGGCGTTTTGTTTCAATTTTATTTGTATCTATGTATCTTTTTTTAATGATAATGTACTGCATACATATTATTTATGAATATGTATATCAATATGAATTATTGACTTGTCAAATAAGTACCTAAACCTATTTTTACATTATTTTTGTAGAATTTTTTTAAGTAAAAACAGTGTAACTTGAAAGCTAGTAATAAATATAATAACTGTTTTGTTAACATGTACACTGTACAAGTGTACATTAGTTGCTTTGTGGAAATGGAATAGCAAAGTGTTGAACGGTGTGGGTAATGGCATCGCAATATTCTTCTATAGTACTTCACCGTCGTGGTTTAGGTACACCGTTTCCGATGGAAGTCGACACGTGTTGGGGTATAATCAAGCAGGATACAGGACTACTTTGGAGGATCACAACATTCTCCGTATAAACTTTAACACAAATGCTTTCCACCCAGATTAATTCCAGTTACCTGGAACCTGAATGATGGGATTCAAAGAATTGTCATTCTGGAGCTTTATCGATGCCGTTCTCAACATCGCAAAGCAGTAAGCTCCAGCCCGGAATGAACCTGGGCCTCAACCAACATGCCTTTCCAATTAGCCCGGTCCATAGCTAACTGCCTCCAGTTGCGCACTCCAAGTTGGTTGAGGTCGATTTCTACTTGTGCGCGCCACTTACGGCGAAGTCGTACTCTACTGCGTCCGACGTCTGGCTGGGAATCGAAGACTCTGCGAGCCGGGGTATTGGTGTACATTCGTCCAATGCGGAGTTCTTTGACCAGGGGAATGTCGCTGTACAGCTCGTATAGTTCTTGGTTAAATCTTCGTCTCCATAACTATCAACACAACGAATCAACCAAGGATTTCTGCATCCGGTTTTGAGACGGTTCATGCTTCAGCGCCGTAGAGCAGGATTGGGATGATCAGGGTCTTATATAGGATCTCCTTAGTAGTTCGAGTGAGGTCTTTACTACAAAATTTCCTTCTTAGCCCGAAGAAGAGTATTTCTTCGTTTAATTTCTGACGAGATGTTGTTGTCAGAGTTAATAGCGGAGCCGAGATAGACAAAGTCCCGTACTTCCTCAAAGTTATATCTGTCAATGGGGACGTTCTGTCCAATTCATCGATGTTGTCGATCGTCTTGCCCTAATTTACTGCTAAACCCATTTTTGCCGCTTCCTTCTCCATACTAGCAAACGTGGCTATGACATCACGTTGGGTCCTACCAATGATGTCAATATCGTCGGCGTATGCTAGTAGTTGTACTGTGCCTCTGGTGTTGGCTCGGGAGTTTTGCACAATCCTCTAGAGAATCAAATTGAAGAAGTCACGTGGCAGCGCCTCGCCTTGCCTAAATCCTTTTTTGGTATCGAATGTGTCGGTTAGGTCGTTGCCGACCCTGATGGAGAGCATCCTATACAAACGGACGAGTTTGGACGGTATACCAAAACTTTACCTTTACCTTTACCTTGTAAAGTTCGTCTCTATAAATGCTGTCGTGTGCGGCTTTGAAATCGCTGATTGGGTGGTGGGTATCGATTTGAACATCTTGGTTTTTTTCCAGGATCTGTCGAAGTATGAAAATTTCATCGGTTGTGGACTTTCCTGGCTTAAAACCACACTCATAACTGATAAGGGCCGATCAGGTTGTTGATAACGGTTTTACGCGTCCACATATTACGGCAGATAGGATCTTGTAGGAGATGTTGAGGAGACTTATGCCTCTGTAGTTGGCGCAGGTTAAAGGGTCTCCTTTTTTATGGATCGGACAAACGATTCTGAGGTTCCGATCTCCAGGCATACTTTCTTCCGACCAGATTTGGCTTATGAGTTGGTTGATGTTTTTACCAATGCCGTCATTTCTGGTAGCCTTATTAAGCTTGAGTTTATATTGCTATCATCACTTCATTCCGATCGGGGTGGTTGGCAGTTTTTCGATCGGGGTGGTTGGCAGTTTTCGCTGTCGTTGCCAATATTGAATGGTTCGTTCTGCCTGACAGCGGAATGTTGTTCGTCATCGCCGTTTAACAGTCTAACCACTGGAAAAGAATAAAATTATTCACTTTGGAAAGCAATTAAAGTCATAAAACGGCCAATAAAACGCTATACCACCAATTAGGGTAACTCAAGATGTTTGGGCAAAAAGCGATAAGGAAAAAGCAGACATTTTTGCCGCAAACATGCTCTGTGCCAAGTAGGTTTATATGGCTTTCCTTCTATGTGTCTATCTGTCTCTCTCTGTTGTATTAATGTCTTTCTCTGTCCCAGCCGATGGCCTCAGTCGCCAGTGCTGTTATTTGTCTATAGTTCGTTGCATTCATGACTGTGTTGTCAACGTCAATGTCTTTCTGGGAATCGAAGCCTCTGCGAGCCAGTGTTGGTGTCGATTCGATCTACATGCCCTTGTCATATTAAACGATCTATGCGGATTCAAAGCCAAAACAATCGAGAGCGACGATGTTTTTTCTCTCAAAACGATCAACGACTTTTTTATCCGCATTTGCTACGGTCCATGCTTCAGCGTGGTAGAGGAGGACTGGAATGATCACTGTCTTGTATGGGATATGATAAATGGTTCCAATGAGAGCTATACTACTAAACTGGCTGTTTAATCCAAAACATGCACTAAACTAGGGAAATTATCGACTACTGGAAGAGCAAAATTCATAATTATTAAAGCAATGACCGAAATGACTTGGAACAGATTGGTTAAACAAATCCTTAAAATTCTTGAGGTACAATTATTCAACTAAAAAACTCTATAAAGCTCGATAAATTAAAGGAACCTCTGAGATTGCTGATGTGCATAGTACGCGCACAAGCGATAATAATCACCAACGAGTGGATAATAAATGTCGTCCTTCTTCAGCGCATTTGTTAATTTCGTTGCTAGTACTCCTCCATAATGAGCTCCTACGAATCCACCGATAAATGAAAAAATGAAGCAGACGATTACGTTCATAGTTATTGTTCCTACAAATCCTCCAACTGTGGCTCCTTTAGTAAGATCGTTAATTTAGTTACTCTGTCAATATAATAAGAGCCTTCTTTAACTTACCCACGAATGCGCCTAACGATCTAAATAAAATGTCAGTGAAACATACGATCGAGTTGTCCATTGTCCCAGCATCATAATCCTTCTTGATTGCCACACCCATACGTAAGGCGTCAAATAAAAGTGAAAATTTCCCCAAGATGTATAAGAATTTGCTAGTGTAACCAGCGGCTTTTGCCACCTAAAATGGTTCAAGGAATACGATTCAAATAGAAATGCGGCTGTTCATAAGTCAACACTTACAGCAAGTGATCCTGGTGGCAATTTTAGGTGAGGATCCTTAAAGCCGGTGTACTTATGTCGAATATTCAAATGGGGAAAGTTTGCCCTTCGATGAGGATTATCAAAGCGCAGCAACCAGTTGTTGTTTAAACGTCCAGGGTCTACTGAACGCAAAATGCTTAAAGCGGTCGTTTGGCCACTTTTCCCAATTTTCGTCACATATTTGTGGCCTTCAACGAAGTGGAACACCGAACTAATCTTTGATAGTTGACTGATCGTATCTAGATCTAAGTTCAAGTGGCCCATCTTTTCCAATGTTCTTTCAAAGCCTTGAAAGAGCATCTGAGAATATTGATCACTTCTGCCAAATCCCAGGACATTTTTGTAATTTTTAACATAATCGAACCCGGAACTAGTCTTTGCTTTAAGAAGGCTTGGCAGATCCAGATCCAAGTTGAAATCGCCAATCTTGTCCATTGTTCTCCCACTAACGCAACTAAAAGTCAATGAATCACAAATAATTTTAATTTGAAAAGTATGTACACAAATAGAAAATGCAGTGCAGAGAAATCGCAGATCGAAATGACCTGTTCGTTTCTAGCGTTTTCGATTGGGACAAATGAAAAAATATGTTATATGTATGTAAGTATATTTTGCGTAATTTTGAAGTCTCGGCTCTCGACCAATTTCGCTGTTTCCCATTCTTCTGTTCTTTTATACAAAATTTTAACATTTCACTAAAACAGCTACGTAGGTACATTGCAGCAGTGATCAGAAGCAACGATTTTTTTTTGTCAAAACGACTTCCACTCTGACAATCCCTTCCGTTTACAAAAGTCTATTATTTACAACTTGAGTAATGAAGAAAACTTTACGAAGAATTTTGACGTTATTGCTTCCAATTGCTTCCGACTATTATAGTTCAGCCTTAACAATTATTCCTCTATTATTAGGCCAAGTTATAACTATTGTTATAAATTCAGAATTAATGTGAAAAAGATTAAAATATCTTGAAAAGGTCAAAAGATCGGGAACCTACCGGAGAATGAGTCAACACGATTCATGTACTTATCGTTGTACTAACTGGTATTTCATGTTTCAGAGTACAGCCTAATTTTTTTATAATTCATTTTTAATTTACTTCAACTTAAATGCTAGACAAAAATTAATGTAAAACTAGCCTACTTAACAACTACTTAACTAACTCACTGGCCCTTTGCGTTCGCAATAGATATAACGATAATAACTCAATTCTAATGCCTTTCGGCCTATTATCTAATTTGGTAATTTAAAATAAGTTATAGTCAATCGATGTTTAAGGGTTTAACTCCACACTAGTTAACACCTACTTTAAATTAAGAGCTAGCTAACCTATTTTCATCAATAAACACTTTTTAACGTGGCGCTAATTAGTATATACTAACGAACGTACCTCTCAGACTCTAAGTCAAACTCACCGAAAAAGTAACAGTTCTGACAATCAAACAATCCCAATTTCAGTGAACACACTCAAACAAACTTAAAAGTGGCAGCGAAAAATATTTCAGCTGTTTGCGCCTTTGACTGTTGCCCGATTTAAAAATGACAGATGACATTAAGCTAACTCTGCATTAAATATTTAGACTGAAGTTTCGTTTGCTTTAACTTAATGCAGAGTGATAACGATAAAGTAAATTTTTTGACGACTATAACTATCAAAATGTGGTAGTACGTGATAATATAATTTTAAAGTCTACTTTAAGCGGCTATAAATTTGTGCCAGTATCTCTATTTTTCAACCAAGAAAAGGTTTTTTTATGTTTCTTTTTATTTTATTCAAACTTACATCCTAAATAAATCTAATTATAAACTAATTAAAACTACTTAAAAACTATTACAACTACCCAAAAGTAACATAAAGAACTAGAACAGCCAGAGTACAGCCTAGTGGGTCATACCAAATGTCAAATTAACACTCATCGGAGTTGTCGACCTACTCGTAAGCAACACAAACTAACTTCTAGCCCCCTTAATGCCCAGTTATAGCTATCATTGAAAACCCTCATTGGAAATTTTCTTTTGCTTCTTGTGACTTTTTATAAATTCAATCAATAGCAAGTTATGGTATCAAAACAAAGCTTACGAATTTTGGAACATGAATATCCAAAAATATTTAAAGTTCTAATTATAGTTTTTGCAGAAAATCCCTTCCCATTTTCCACTGATCAACATTTATTTCAGTGAAATAATGATTGCCATTCCACCGAACTGAAACGGAATTTTTCAATAATTCCCATTATCTATGGAGGTAAAATTCCAGTCCCATCATGTTTTGTGTTCAATGATAGCTATAACTGGGCCCTTATTCATTGTCGCAGTTCACACGAGGGGAACATTGGGTGTTCACACGTAATGAAAATTGAATTATCGTACGATATCGAGGGTCTACAGCAAAGAGGAACGTGGGGGAACTGGGATTTCCATCATGACGGAAAGTAGATGTTCTCCTGCAGATGGAAGCTTGTTATGTAATGTTACCTTTCTATCCACGAGCTCAAACATAAATGGAATAAATTTGACTTATCCGGAACGATAGAATAGGACCACAAACAAGAGAAAGTCAAAGATACTCACCGAATAAATCTAAATTGTGGAGTGTTTTTTCATTCCCCTCCTCTTACACATATTGCCCTGCGCACCTTCCATACACCACGATTAAAATCAGTGATTTTACTCTTGTGTGAACAGGCTCGTTAGAATTCACTAAAACACATCTCAACTGTTGTATAGTTATGCAGTACACTTACTAACATAGTTTACATAGTTGAGTCTGTAGGTAAAAAAGAATTACCATTTGAATTAATTAAACCGTGAAACACAACAACTGCTAAAATACAAAAATACACTTGACAATGTTTTCAACAAATAATTGAACCTTTGTTAGCCCTGTTGATCAGCCGCCAGTGAATACAGAAATCGAAAAAAATTAGACAGACACTATTCAACCATCAGACGCGTTTAGGAAAAAAAATGTTAAAGTTGTGAACATTTTATGAATAACGGTTTTGCTTTCACAGGCATTTTAAGAATTCCACAACTTTATACCGTGTTTCGCATTTCAGTTTACAATTGAAAATTGAGGTAAAGTAACGTGGAACGCGAAATCTTATTTAGCTGATATGTAAATTTCAAACTATTCCAACTCTTATTTCTTAATTTCATTTTTCCATATTTATAGATTTCTACTTACGTTTATCTATTCAGAATAATTATTATTAGTAAAAAATATCTTAAATGAACGGAAATCAAAAACATCTTCATGACAGGTCGAATAAAAATCAGCTGTTTCACTCATATCTGAAGTCCAATGTGTCAGTCAAATGTCACGTTTCTAAAATGTTTGATTGACCAATTGAACTGAAATCCGGAACGCACCCATTGATAAGTCAAAGCGAAAATCAATCTTGCCAAACTGACGTGTATGAGCTCATTTATAGCTATCATTAAAAACCCTAATTGGAAATTTTCTTTTATTTCCTGCAGCTTTCTTATAAATTCAATCATTGGCGAGCTGGTGTCAAAACAAAGCTTATGAGTTTTAGAACATGATTATCCAAAAACATTTAAATATTTAGTTAAAGTTTTCGCAGAAAATCACTTCTTATTTTTCAATGATCAAGATTTATTTTAGTGAAGTATTGATTGCCATTCCACCGAATTGAAATGGAATTTTCTAATAATTCCTATAACATACCATCTGACAGCTTTCAAACTGACATTCCAATGCGTCGATGCGTAAGAAAGTTGAAGTTGAATCAACTTTTCTGTGTAGCTAACGTCCATTGCGTCGCGTCGGCGTTCAGATTGCCCACTTATACATGTTCCCATAAGCTCAATGAGTTTTTGACATTTCAACGCGAAACCGTCTGCGTCGATACCGTCCGTTGCGTCGAGATTGCCTTGGGGGTAAGTCTCTATTGTTGGCTCGGGAGTTTTGCAAAGAAATCGCATAACAGTGCATCGTCTTGTCTAAGCTATTTTTTTCTACCAATGAAACACGATTTTAGATTGATTTTTTCTGTGGTTGTATTGTTGTTATTTCGTGTCTGTCAAGTTTCAAGTCACCAAGGTTGTTTGTTTTTAATTTAATTTATTTGTCACATCATACTGCAACAGTTTTCATGGTTACCAATAGTTTTTTATAACCGAAATAATCTTAAATCAAAAGATTGTATTCGTGTTAGCAGTAGTAGATTTGCAAAATCTTTTGACAGATCTAGATTAACAAAAAAAATAATTTTTTACCAATTTAAAACGGCATAAGACTATCCACAAGCTTAAAAAAAACAACTCGAATTGGGGGCAAAGAAAGAGAAAAGTACCCCAAAGATTATCTATCTGTCTCTAAAAAAATCTTTTCACCAATCCGTACAGTATTTGACCAAATCTGTATGTTGTCAATTAGGGGCTAATAACCAAATGTGCGGAGGATCACTTTGAAATACCCCAATTTCGAAAGTTTTCAAAAGTTTAAAACGTTTACCATCTCAGTTTTCACAGACAATTCCTATGAGAAATTACGATATTGTTTTAAAAGACTTCCCATACAAATTTTGACAGTTCATTTACCAAGTTAACTTTAACACGTTTTCAACGACTTTTTGGCTTTGCATGAATACCCTTATTATTTAGGGGTGCAGTTTTAGGAGACTTCATGAAACGTAGCAAACTTACAATTTTTCTTAAGTTATCAACTTATGACTCTGCATGAAAACCCTTACCCCCGTATTAATAAACGATTATTAACCAACTTTTGGCATTTGCGCTGGTATGTCTTATAATCAATGTTATTCATTGATTAGCTACAAATACAAATTTTGGCGCAAGAGGCTCGTTAGTACCCAGGGCCGAGCTTTCTTACAACCATTCATGTGTGCGTGTGTACTTCTTGCACGCTGGCGGGACATTTTGTCGACAATTGATACTTCTCGGATGATATGTCAGATCATCACGAGAGGAGGGCCAGTGAAAAATCATTTAGGTGTCGCTACGGCTGGGAATCGAACCCAGGGGGTTATTGTCTTAAAGAATTTCCCAAACACATTTTGAAAGTTCATATAATACGTAGTAAGTAAACCACATTTAAGTCGACTTTCCGACATTGCATGAATACCACTTCTACACTTTTTTTTTATTTTCATTATTTTTAGATGTGAGTTTGGGCTCTGACTCTGAGTAGTGAGTATGCCCATACTTTAAAAATTAAATGATATGATTTGTATCGAACACACGAAAGTAACGAATTCTTTGTAACTGTTAGCCAGGAAAAAAATACCGAATCCATACGGGTTTTCATTTTTTTTGTTACTTTTACAGCTCTTAAATTAAGCTAACAAATCGATTGGGCCTTCGCACACGAGTATGCTTCAACCGGTTGAACCTCATGTTTGTTGGTGGGACGGGTGCGGAGGTTACATAGTTTGAGAGCCACTGTTGGTCAATTTTTCATCCAAAATTAAGTAGTTGAAAAGGTGGAATCTACCAACACATGTATGTGATTTTGACATCTGTGAAAAAAGGCGGCAGCTAATTCTGTGTAAATCGAATTAAATATGCAAAACAAAAAAGAATTTCAGAATTTCAACAAAAAATTGTATATGCACACAAAGTAATTCGGTACCACTCAATTTTAATTATTTGTGTGTACATTATTGCGGATATTAAAAACAAAGACACCAGAACAGTATAAACACACAAATAAAGTTTATTATATTACACAAAATTCAACCGTTTGAACATGTTCCCGTGTGTTTAGAAAGTTAGCATAATGACTATGGTTGAAGCATACTCGTGTGCGCAGGGCCATTGAGACTGAAAACTTTTGCACATCTTTGAGTTTTGGTTCAAAATGGACGGCAACAATACATTTTGGATGTAAGTGTACCCCTAACAAAACATATCGGCACCCCACTCATATACCAATCCTGACTTTTCATGACAGACGACAATCTGACGTTTGACACAACTTAACTTGACACACAGGCTCATCTCGTGCACTTAGTTCCTTGAACAAAAGCGATTACTTTAAGTTTTTGTTATTATCTCGGCTAACAAAACTCTTTCAAAATTGCTGATAAAATGTGCAACGGTGTAAGTAGCTCCCTACCAGACGAGAGCGAATATGGAGCGAATCTCAAAATACTTAACCGCAATCCGCAAGTTGCCGAATTGCAAACCATCATCAGAGATAAGTATGTCTTCAGCTAAATGATTCCTAAATCATGTTTAATAAACCGCTTTAATATTCCAGAAACACATCGCGCAGTGATTTCAAATTCTACGCTGACCGGCTGATACGTTTAGTTATAGAAGAAAGCCTTAATCAATTACCGTACTCGGACTGTTCGGTGGAGACCCCCACCGGGGCTGTATATGAAGGATTGAAGTATCGGTCTGGCAATTGCGGTGTTTCCATTATTCGTTCTGGTGAAGCCATGGAGCAAGGCCTACGTGATTGCTGTAGATCGATTCGAATTGGAAAGATTCTCGTCGAATCTGATGCAGACACTCACGTGGCCAGAGTTGTGTATGCAAGATTCCCCGACGACATCGCTAGGCGGCAAGTATTACTGATGTACCCGATAATGTCGACTGGAAATACTGTCTTGCAGGTAAATGGGTTTGGAACAAAGTTTTTAAAGGCATACAGATGACGCATTGAGAACAAAAATAGAAACTTTTGCTTACCAGGTTCATGTTACGAGCCTGCGGTGTCCACGTGCAGACATGAGAAACGAGATCCAAACACATAGCGTGCTGTACCAGTACGACCCTTCATAGAACAATTTTTCTTATGCGTATGCAGTGCGTAATCTATATGGCTTTATAATCTTTGGTTTGAAAGCACCCCACAACAATTAGTTAAATTCAATTCCTTTTAGGCGGTGAATGTTCTTAAAGAACACGGTGTGCCCGAAGACTGTATCATCCTATCCAACCTGTTTTGTACACCAGTTGCTGCCAAAACCGTAGTCAGCGCATTTCCCGAGATGAAAATTCTAACGTCCGAGCTGCATGCAGTCGCCCCCAACCACTTTGGCCAAAAATACTTCGGTACTGATTAATTTCACCATTCTCCCCTAAAAGATGCCCATGTCCTTCAAGTGCTCATCTATCTCTATCAAATGTTGTTTCTAAATCCCTTTATCTCTATGAAGATGCGCAATTTAATTGGTTTCTCTTTTTACCCCTTTTTAGATTGCTTTTGATTTGTGCTTGTGGCGTTTTGTTTCAATTTTATTTGTATCTATGTATCTTTTTTTAATGATAATGTACTGCATACATATTATTTATGAATATGTATATCAATATGAATTATTGACTTGTCAAATAAGTACCTAAACCTATTTTTACATTATTTTTGTAGAATTTTTTTAAGTAAAAACAGTGTAACTTGAAAGCTAGTAATAAATATAATAACTGTTTTGTTAACATGTACACTGTACAAGTGTACATTAGTTGCTTTGTGGAAATGGAATAGCAAAGTGTTGAACGGTGTGGGTAATGGCATCGCAATATTCTTCTATAGTACTTCACCGTCGTGGTTTAGGTACACCGTTTCCGATGGAAGTCGACACGTGTTGGGGTATAATCAAGCAGGATACAGGACTACTTTGGAGGATCACAACATTCTCCGTATAAAATTTAACACAAATGCTTTCCACCCAGATTAATTCCAGTTACCTGGAACCTGAATGATGGGATTCAAAGAATTGTCATTCTGGAGCTTTATCGATGCCGTTCTCAACATCGCAAAGCAGTAAGCTCCAGCCCGGAATGAACCTGGGCCTCAACCAACATGCCTTTCCAATTAGCCCGGTCCATAGCTAACTGCCTCCAGTTGCGCACTCCAAGTTGGTTGAGGTCGATTTCTACTTGTGCGCGCCACTTACGGCGAAGTCGTACTCTACTGCGTCCGACGTCTGGCTGGGAATCGAAGACTCTGCGAGCCGGGGTATTGGTGTACATTCGTCCAATGCGGAGTTCTTTGACCAGGGGAATGTCGCTGTACAGCTCGTATAGTTCTTGGTTAAATCTTCGTCTCCATAACTATCAACACAACGAATCAACCAAGGATTTCTGCATCCGGTTTTGAGACGGTTCATGCTTCAGCGCCGTAGAGCAGGATTGGGATGATCAGGGTCTTATATAGGATCTCCTTAGTAGTTCGAGTGAGGTCTTTACTACAAAATTTCCTTCTTAGCCCGAAGAAGAGTATTTCTTCGTTTAATTTCTGACGAGATGTTGTTGTCAGAGTTAATAGCGGAGCCGAGATAGACAAAGTCCCGTACTTCCTCAAAGTTATATCTGTCAATGGGGACGTTCTGTCCAATTCATCGATGTTGTCGATCGTCTTGCCCTAATTTACTGCTAAACCCATTTTTGCCGCTTCCTTCTCCATACTAGCAAACGTGGCTATGACATCACGTTGGGTCCTACCAATGATGTCAATATCGTCGGCGTATGCTAGTAGTTGTACTGTGCCTCTGGTGTTGGCTCGGGAGTTTTGCACAATCCTCTAGAGAATCAAATTGAAGAAGTCACGTGGCAGCGCCTCGCCTTGCCTAAATCCTTTTTTGGTATCGAATGTGTCGGTTAGGTCGTTGCCGACCCTGATGGAGAGCATCCTATACAAACGGACGAGTTTGGACGGTATACCAAAACTTTACCTTTACCTTTACCTTGTAAAGTTCGTCTCTATAAATGCTGTCGTGTGCGGCTTTGAAATCGCTGATTGGGTGGTGGGTATCGATTTGAACATCTTGGTTTTTTTCCAGGATCTGTCGAAGTATGAAAATTTCATCGGTTGTGGACTTTCCTGGCTTAAAACCACACTCATAACTGATAAGGGCCGATCAGGTTGTTGATAACGGTTTTACGCGTCCACATATTACGGCAGATAGGATCTTGTAGGAGATGTTGAGGAGACTTATGCCTCTGTAGTTGGCGCAGGTTAAAGGGTCTCCTTTTTTATGGATCGGACAAACGATTCTGAGGTTCCGATCTCCAGGCATACTTTCTTCCGACCAGATTTGGGTTATGAGTTGGTTGATTATTTTACCAATGCCGTCATTTCTGGTAGCCTTATTAAGCTTGAGTTTATATTGCTATCATCACTTCATTCCGATCGGGGTGGTTGGCAGTTTTCCGATCGGGGTGGTTGGCAGTTTTCGCTGTCGTTGCCAATATTGAATGGTTCGTTCTGCCTGACAGCGGAATGTTGTTCGTCATCGCCGTTTAACAGTCTAACCACTGGAAAAGAATAAAATTATTCACTTTGGAAAGCAATTAAAGTCATAAAACGGCCAATAAAACGCTATACCACCAATTAGGGTAACTCAAGATGTTTGGGCAAAAAGCGATAAGGAAAAAGCAGACATTTTTGCCGCAAACATGCTCTGTGCCAAGTAGGTTTATATGGCTTTCCTTCTATGTGTCTATCTGTCTCTCTCTGTTGTATTAATGTCTTTCTCTGTCCCAGCCGATGGCCTCAGTCGCCAGTGCTGTTATTTGTCTATAGTTCGTTGCATTCATGACTGTGTTGTCAACGTCAATGTCTTTCTGGGAATCGAAGCCTCTGCGAGCCAGTGTTGGTGTCGATTCGATCTACATGCCCTTGTCATATTAAACGATCTATGCGGATTCAAAGCCAAAACAATCGAGAGCGACGATGTTTTTTCTCTCAAAACGATCAACGACTTTTTTATCCGCATTTGCTACGGTCCATGCTTCAGCGTGGTAGAGGAGGACTGGAATGATCACTGTCTTGTATGGGATATGATAAATGGTTCCAATGAGAGCTATACTACTAAACTGGCTGTTTAATCCAAAACATGCACTAAACTAGGGAAATTATCGACTACTGGAAGAGCAAAATTCATAATTATTAAAGCAATGACCGAAATGACTTGGAACAGATTGGTTAAACAAATCCTTAAAATTCTTGAGGTACAATTATTCAACTAAAAAACTCTATAAAGCTCGATAAATTAAAGGAACCTCTGAGATTGCTGATGTGCATAGTACGCGCACAAGCGATAATAATCACCAACGAGTGGATAATAAATGTCGTCCTTCTTCAGCGCATTTGTTAATTTCGTTGCTAGTACTCCTCCATAATGAGCTCCTACGAATCCACCGATAAATGAAAAAATGAAGCAGACGATTACGTTCATAGTTATTGTTCCTACAAATCCTCCAACTGTGGCTCCTTTAGTAAGATCGTTAATTTAGTTACTCTGTCAATATAATAAGAGCCTTCTTTAACTTACCCACGAATGCGCCTAACGATCTAAATAAAATGTCAGTGAAACATACGATCGAGTTGTCCATTGTCCCAGCATCATAATCCTTCTTGATTGCCACACCCATACGTAAGGCGTCAAATAAAAGTGAAAATTTCCCCAAGATGTATAAGAATTTGCTAGTGTAACCAGCGGCTTTTGCCACCTAAAATGGTTCAAGGAATACGATTCAAATAGAAATGCGGCTGTTCATAAGTCAACACTTACAGCAAGTGATCCTGGTGGCAATTTTAGGTGAGGATCCTTAAAGCCGGTGTACTTATGTCGAATATTCAAATGGGGAAAGTTTGCCCTTCGATGAGGATTATCAAAGCGCAGCAACCAGTTGTTGTTTAAACGTCCAGGGTCTACTGAACGCAAAATGCTTAAAGCGGTCGTTTGGCCACTTTTCCCAATTTTCGTCACATATTTGTGGCCTTCAACGAAGTGGAACACCGAACTAATCTTTGATAGTTGACTGATCGTATCTAGATCTAAGTTCAAGTGGCCCATCTTTTCCAATGTTCTTTCAAAGCCTTGAAAGAGCATCTGAGAATATTGATCACTTCTGCCAAATCCCAGGACATTTTTGTAATTTTTAACATAATCGAACCCGGAACTAGTCTTTGCTTTAAGAAGGCTTGGCAGATCCAGATCCAAGTTGAAATCGCCAATCTTGTCCATTGTTCTCCCACTAACGCAACTAAAAGTCAATGAATCACAAATAATTTTAATTTGAAAAGTATGTACACAAATAGAAAATGCAGTGCAGAGAAATCGCAGATCGAAATGACCTGTTCGTTTCTAGCGTTTTCGATTGGGACAAATGAAAAAATATGTTATATGTATGTAAGTATATTTTGCGTAATTTTGAAGTCTCGGCTCTCGACCAATTTCGCTGTTTCCCATTCTTCTGTTCTTTTATACAAAATTTTAACATTTCACTAAAACAGCTACGTAGGTACATTGCAGCAGTGATCAGAAGCAACGATTTTTTTTTGTCAAAACGACTTCCACTCTGACAATCCCTTCCGTTTACAAAAGTCTATTATTTACAACTTGAGTAATTTTCAGTAATGAAGAAAACTTTACGAAGAATTTTGACGTTATTGCTTCCAATTGCTTCCGACTATTATAGTTCAGCCTTAACAATTATTCCTCTATTATTAGGCCAAGTTATAACTATTGTTATAAATTCAGAATTAATGTGAAAAAGATTAAAATATCTTGAAAAGGTCAAAAGATCGGGAACCTACCGGAGAATGAGTCAACACGATTCATGTACTTATCGTTGTACTAACTGGTATTTCATGTTTCAGAGTACAGCCTAATTTTTTTATAATTCATTTTTAATTTACTTCAACTTAAATGCTAGACAAAAATTAATGTAAAACTAGCCTACTTAACAACTACTTAACTAACTCACTGGCCCTTTGCGTTCGCAATAAATATAACGATAATAACTCAATTCTAATGCCTTTCGGCCTATTATCTAATTTGGTAATTTAAAATAAGTTATAGTCAATCGATGTTTAAGGGTTTAACTCCACACTAGTTAACACCTACTTTAAATTAAGAGCTAGCTAACCTATTTTCATCAATAAACACTTTTTAACGTGGCGCTAATTAGTATATACTAACGAACGTACCTCTCAGACTCTAAGTCAAACTCACCGAAAAAGTAACAGTTCTGACAATCAAACAATCCCAATTTCAGTGAACACACTCAAACAAACTTAAAAGTGGCAGCGAAAAATATTTCAGCTGTTTGCGCCTTTGACTGTTGCCCGATTTAAAAATGACAGATGACATTAAGCTAACTCTGCATTAAATATTTAGACTGAAGTTTCGTTTGCTTTAACTTAATGCAGAGTGATAACGATAAAGTAAATTTTTTGACGACTATAACTATCAAAATGTGGTAGTACGTGATAATATAATTTTAAAGTCTACTTTAAGCGGCTATAAATTTGTGCCAGTATCTCTATTTTTCAACCAAGAAAAGGTTTTTTTATGTTTCTTTTTATTTTATTCAAACTTACATCCTAAATAAATCTAATTATAAACTAATTAAAACTACTTAAAAACTATTACAACTACCCAAAAGTAACATAAAGAACTAGAACAGCCAGAGTACAGCCTAGTGGGTCATACCAAATGTCAAATTAACACTCATCGGAGTTGTCGACCTACTCGTAAGCAACACAAACTAACTTCTAGCCCCCTTAATGCCCAGTTATAGCTATCATTGAAAACCCTCATTGGAAATTTTCTTTTGCTTCTTGTGACTTTTTATAAATTCAATCAATAGCAAGTTATGGTATCAAAACAAAGCTTACGAATTTTGGAACATGAATATCCAAAAATATTTAAAGTTCTAATTATAGTTTTTGCAGAAAATCCCTTCCCATTTTCCACTGATCAACATTTATTTCAGTGAAATAATGATTGCCATTCCACCGAACTGAAACGGAATTTTTCAATAATTCCCATTATCTATGGAGGTAAAATTCCAGTCCCATCATGTTTTGTGTTCAATGATAGCTATAACTGGGCCCTTATTCATTGTCGCAGTTCACACGAGGGGAACATTGGGTGTTCACACGTAATGAAAATTGAATTATCGTACGATATCGAGGGTCTACAGCAAAGAGGAACGTGGGGGAACTGGGATTTCCATCATGACGGAAAGTAGATGTTCTCCTGCAGATGGAAGCTTGTTATGTAATGTTACCTTTCTATCCACGAGCTCAAACATAAATGGAATAAATTTGACTTATCCGGAACGATAGAATAGGACCACAAACAAGAGAAAGTCAAAGATACTCACCGAATAAATCTAAATTGTGGAGTGTTTTTTCATTCCCCTCCTCTTACACATATTGCCCTGCGCACCTTCCATACACCACGATTAAAATCAGTGATTTTACTCTTGTGTGAACAGGCTCGTTAGAATTCACTAAAACACATCTCAACTGTTGTATAGTTATGCAGTACACTTACTAACATAGTTTACATAGTTGAGTCTGTAGGTAAAAAAGAATTACCATTTGAATTAATTAAACCGTGAAACACAACAACTGCTAAAATACAAAAATACACTTGACAATGTTTTCAACAAATAATTGAACCTTTGTTAGCCCTGTTGATCAGCCGCCAGTGAATACAGAAATCGAAAAAAATTAGACCGCTTATACAGACACTATTCAACCATCAGACGCGTTTAGGAAAAAAAATGTTAAAGTTGTGAACATTTTATGAATAACGGTTTTGCTTTCACAGGCATTTTAAGAATTCCACAACTTTATACCGTGTTTCGCATTTCAGTTTACAATTGAAAATTGAGGTAAAGTAACGTGGAACGCGAAATCTTATTTAGCTGATATGTAAATTTCAAACTATTCCAACTATTCTTAATTTCATTTTTCCATATTTATAGATTTCTACTTACGTTTATCTATTCAGAATAATTATTATTAGTAAAAAATATCTTAAATGAACGGAAATCAAAAACATCTTCATGACAGGTCGAATAAAAATCAGCTGTTTCACTCATATCTGAAGTCCAATGTGTCAGTCAAATGTCACGTTTCTAAAATGTTTGATTGACCAATTGAACTGAAATCCGGAACGCACCCATTGATAAGTCAAAGCGAAAATCAATCTTTCCAAACTGACGTGTATGAGCTCATTTATAGCTATCATTAAAAACCCTAATTGGAAATTTTCTTTTATTTCCTGCAGCTTTCTTATAAATTCAATCATTGGCGAGCTGGTGTCAAAACAAAGCTTATGAGTTTTAGAACATGATTATCCAAAAACATTTAAATATTTAGTTAAAGTTTTCGCAGAAAATCACTTCTTATTTTTCAATGATCAAGATTTATTTTAGTGAAGTATTGATTGCCATTCCACCGAATTGAAATGGAATTTTCTAATAATTCCTATAAGTAGCTATGGGAATGACATTTCAATTCCATCATGTGTTGTGTTCCAATGAATTTTTTCAATGATAGCTATAATTGGGCCCTATTAATTATATTGCTCATTGACTTATTATATAATATGGACTGCTAGCGAAATGCCATTTTCATACGCTACTGCGAGAAAATATGTCCAACAACAGGCTCCGTTGTTTCACTGCGGAATAGCAGTGAAGCCGCCGTCAAGCTTAAATTTCCAAGTACCATGCTAAAAGAAGAGCGACATCTTGTGACAAGAGATTCATTTCCACAGCGACGTGTAGCGCCATCTATGCAAAAGTTGGAATACTACAATGAGTGATTTCAAATAAATTCTGCAATAACAATACACTAAATTTGTAAATTTATTTCTTACTAATGTTTTATGATAATTTACATAATTTGTTTTGCCTCTTGATAAAGCAAACGATTTTTTTTGGCTTACATAGATCTCTCCAGTGAAACTGTGGAGCGTATATAGTTTTGGAACTTTACATGAAGTTGGCTACTAGCAGTCCATGTATAATAAAGGGCCGCCCATAATGCGTATCTGTAGCTGGTATCTCTCTTGTCGCTGTCAAAAGAGAGATGATGGCGTCTGGTATCGCTGTCAAAACATTGATACATGTCTTGCATGAAGTTGTCCTCCATTCAACTTCAAGCTACAGATTTAAGAAGATACACATTGCGTAAGCGCTTACGGGTTACCTTGTTTTTAATTTAACTTCTAACTCTGATTCAAGCATCAGTTACAGATATGTATTCTGGGCGACCCTTAAGTCAATGGTTGCAGCTGTTATTTCATTGAAAAAAATGGTCGACTGACCAATGTCGAATCAAAAGATGCAAGAAAGTGCCGGATAAGTTAGTTTATGTGCTTGAATATGCAGCCCGGTAAATAGTTGTCTCTAACCTTCGCAGTGATTACCGTTGCATTAGAGCATTTCCTCTTCTTCTTTTCAGCTATAATAGCGATTCTGCATGATGATTGCATGTTCATGTTCATAGGAACATTTTATAATATATTCATATACATATATGTCCTGAATGTACAGAGCTTCCTTGATACACATCCCTAGATAAGATTTAAAATTGGAGACTAACATATCAAATGGGTGAATGGCTTGACCTACCATAGTTTTCCATTGGTTCAGTCGAATGGAAACTATAACGATTGGTGTGGTGTATCTTCCTGAGGGAAGTAAACCTCCAAAAGTGCCCTCTTCTTATCGCCCCACTTGTCTTTTTGACGCAATAAGCTTATAACAGAAAGAATCGTCTATAATAGACTAATAGGCAATAGAAATAGACAACGAGCTCCACAGTATATGCCATTAAACGGGTTGTATTTCTTTTTGTCGCAGTGCGTAACCATGAAGTTGTTCTTCCATATCTGTGTGCTGTGCTTCGACAACGATATTTCCTTGCTCATCTCGACGAGGACTACAAGGATAAGTTGCAGGTAAAGGCGAGAGCTGCCATTGATCTCTATGGGCAAAGGAGGAGGGAAGAACACCGGCTTTTCGGAAAGGGTTTAAAGAGGTGTCACCCCATGAATGATGTTCGCAAGTTTTACCAAAGTGTAAAACGTCAAAGCCAGGGATACAAGGCTAGAACAGATGTGAGGATAGCGATAACTAAAGCAAGACCTTCCCGCCGAGCTTTATAAAGCCGAATCTATTCGGATCAAAATATTCCTAAAGAAATGAACCTCAACTATAGGGGCATAGGTCTCCTCAACATCGCATTTCAGATCTTATCTGCCCTAATAATATGAGAACGCCGGAAACCGCTTACCAACAACCTGACCTGCCC
This sequence comes from Rhingia rostrata, assembly GCA_949824845.1. NCBI lineage: Eukaryota > Metazoa > Arthropoda > Insecta > Diptera > Syrphidae > Rhingia > Rhingia rostrata. The sequence goes on from OX463757.1 coordinate 4,578,844, forward strand.
CTATCAGTGTTGTTTTCGACCAGGAAAGTCCACAGCTGAATAAATCGTCACACTTCGGCAGATCCTGAAAAAAAAACCTATGAAGTCCAAATCAATGTCCACGATCAATTTAAAAGCCACATACGACAGCATTTATAAAGACATACAGATCCATGCCTAGTTTTGTTATACCACACAAACTCGTTCATTTGTGCAGGATGAAGATGTCTCGCTGGGCCAGCAGGGTCAGAAATAACCTCACCAAAACATTCGCTACCAAAAAGGTAAGGCGATGCACTCTCATGTGCCAGCATTAACATAATTTTTGAAGAGGTTGCACAAAACTACAGCAGTTCCACAAGCTTCCATTAATTGGTGCAACTACCGGCATACACCGACAATATTGACAAATCAATGTTCGAACTCAACTTGGTGTCACAGCCACGTTTGCTAGTATAGAGAAGGAAGCCGTAAAAGGGTGAGACCAAGTATATTAGAAAGGACAGAACGTCATCCTTGACCGATATAACTTTGAGGTAGAACGGGGCTTTGTCTACCTTAGTTACGCTATTAACCCTGACAACATCTGGTCAGAAATTAAACGAAACATCACTCTTCACAAGCGCTGTTTCTTCGGGCTAAGAACAAAACTTAATACAATATTCCTTGTCAATTGTCCACAACGCAGCCAACAAGATACGACAGTGTCCCGTCGGACCTGTTGCAAATAGTCTGCCGCCTGGACCTCAACACTATCAAATACCCACTTTCATTAAGAACTTTATTCAAGTCGCCAAAAGGATAAATACTTACAAGAGACACATGAAAATATATAAAAACAGAAATCCTTCCTGCGCCAGATACTCTGCACGCAGTGGAAATGATTCGATACGAACTACATCTCACTCAGCGGAGCCGCTTTATGTCATTTTATAGTTAACTACCGTTTCCACCTTGTGCAATCCCGTAGAGAACGATCTCAATTGTACAGCTTGCGAGTTCTGAATGAAGACAGCACCCGTCTCGTCCCAACTTTCGGGAATATCACAATTCTGCAACGTATGGATCATAACATCAAACGTGCAAATACAATCCAGCAGGGGTAGGTAGCTAACTGTAGCCGATATTTGTCGCATTACTTCACGAATCTCCTGCTGAATTCGTTTCAACTCCTTGCTCGAAGTCAGCTTCTGGGGGTCCGTGCACTCACCATCGCCTAGCTCGGCTTGCATTTTGAAGTCCCAGCATTCGAGTACCTCTTTGGTGTGTGCGTTGGTAATGACCATGGATATCTTATTGATCATGTTTTTCGCCAGCCATTCTGAAAAGACAAAATTAACAGTAGCCATGTGCAACAAGGTGGGCTGTACTTACCTTCAGTCTGGGCGAGAACATTCTTGAGGAATTCCTCGATTTTTGGATCAGTCGACATAAGGATAGGAACGCCATACTGTTGGGTGTTGATAAACGTCTCCGGTGGATATATGCCGCGTTGAAATAGAATAGAATTGATGCCATATTCTAGAAGTGCATTAGGTGGTTACTCCTGTTTGTGGATGGAGGAAGGTAACTTACTCAAGTATTCGGCTATAATTTGTGCGGAACCTTTAAGTGTGATGCAGTTTTTTGTAGCTTGCGACGTGGTGTTCATTTTCTTTGTTGGAAATAGTTGATTGATAACAAAAAAAAATTAAAATTGAAGGAAATATAATCAAAAATTGAGGAAAACAATTTTTTAGCGCGACCGTTAAATTTGTTGTGTTATTCTTTTGGAAAATTATTTGACAGTTTCAGCCGGGAATGTTTTTTTTAACGAAGCCCTTGCGCTCCCTCTGGATGTGCATTTCATGATTAAAGTGTAGCCATCTATTGGCAAGTAGTAGTAAGTAAAAAAACTGTAATTTAGTTACTGTTTAATTTTTGATTTTTCTGCACCATACTAATGTCAAAAATTATCCACTGGCTAAAATTTTAACGCCATTGAAACACGGCCTTAGTTTAGTCAACTTTCATTACATTTTCTGTTGTATAATACATGTTCTTAGCTGTTTTTTTATTAATCTGAATGATGAACTATTTCCCCTCACATGTGAACACTGGTAACGAGGAATAATCCGTCCACGTGCTTTCCATCTCTGGCACTCCTCAGTAGGTGCACTAAATGTCAAAAATTAGCCACTGGATAAATTTTAGCAAGCCGTTGAGCAGGGTAAAATGTTTAAGTCTCTATTCACCGTATTAGGCCGTGTCTCAATTGCGTTAAAATTTTAACCAGTGGATACATTTTGAAAATAGTATGGTGAATAGAGACTTCAAAATGTTAACCTGCTCAACAGCTCGCTAAAATGTATCCAGTGGCTAATTTTTGAAATTTGGTGTACCACTGAAGAGTGAGAGAGATGGAAAGCACACAGGTGGTCTGTGGATTAATTGTCATTTCCGCAGTGTTAAAATATAAAGGATACAACATTTATTATTACAAGAAAATGTAATACACATTTTAAAATAAGCTAAAACTGGGGTTTTGAAAATGAATGGGAACAAAAATGTTCTGATTTCATTCGTTTTGCTAAATTTAATATGTGAAAGATGCCTAACTTGAAGAAAGTAGAATGGATATCCTTAATCATCAACAAAAATCATACAAAAATATATTTTCTTACTGATAACAATACATAATTTATTGTTTCTTAATTTTCTTCTTGAAATGTATTCCGTTTTTTTTTAATACAAGAAAATAAAGAGAAAGGAATTTTGTTTTGATTCTTTCGGGAAATTATTGAAAATAGTATTGCAAAAAATCCCATTTAATCCAATTGACAAAGCAAAAAGCCAATATTTTGGTTACACCTGCAGAAAAGTAAAAAATTAGCCAGTTTATAAATTTAACTCCTATTTTAACGCAATTGACACACGGCCTTAATACCAAAATGTCTAAAATTGCAACGCAATTGACACAAGGCATAAGAACCTAACGTAAAATGTTGTAATCTATAAAAATACAAACACAATGTCAATACATTAAAAAAGCGTTAAATTGTAATATATAAACATTTAATTTTACATATTTGAATTCAAAAATACCAGTTTCTTGACATTTTCTGGACTCAGCAAAGTTTGCCTGTCATTTAATATTTGGCCTGTTACTGAGAACACACGTTCGCTTGAACTGAAGTTGCTTGAATCAAAATCATTTGACAATGTATCTGTACATATGGTCTACATTCTACTTTTAGAATGAACAAATTAGAGTACCTAGTGTAGAATGAAGCCGGGCTTCGAATGATAAAACGCTTTTCTGTTTTATGTTTAACAGTAATTTTTCAGAGTTTTATTGCTAGTATTCTATTTTTTGCAAAAAGGTTATGATTTTAGTGTCGTTTAACAATTCAATTACACTTATTTGAAGTCAAACACAACCGATTAAATTGGCGCACTGTTATGTATCACTTTCAAAATTAACTTAGGTAATTCACTCAGTCAACACGTTCAGGTCACAATTTAGACTGACTGGGTGGTTGTCGATTCAACTCTATTTATACCACTCCACATACTGATCTAAAAAGGGATGGCATATTCTCAGAGGTTCCCGCAGTTTCTTGATTGTTCGTGAAGTGGTTTTGAAAGATACCACTATTCCAGTCATTCATTCCAGTGGGCACATCCAGTACCACTTATGGACACGAAATGGATGTGTTCGATTTTGAAAAGTCAGGGTATGTTCGCACACTGCAATCTGAATTTATTACAGTAGGTTACAAATGGTTTAATGTATTTTATATACAAAATCAATTTTAAATGCCGGAACTCGAACGCCACAATAGTCTGTAACAATTATCGAAAACATATAAAAAGGCTATTTATTGTCTCTACAACATCCTAATTGATACAAGACAAGACCTTATGAGAAATCGCTGAATAATCGTCTGTGATTTGACTAAGTAGCGTACTTTGCGTACACCCAAATCAAAAAGGATTATTGATCTTATGTGATGCAAGACTACCGTAGAAACGATATCGTCAAACTTGACTACAACTTTTTGTATACCCTATCCCATAGGGGTATATGTACATCTAGCCAAGTCTGTCTGTCGGCCCATCTGTGTGTCACCGATATTTTCTCTTAAAATTTGAGTTAGAATGATAAAATTTGAAATATAGACATTTTTTTTCGATGCAGCAATTTTCAGAAAGTTCGGAAACACTTTCGATAAAAAATATTAATTTGGAAAATTGTTCTATACATCATATTAATCAACGCCCACTTTTTGGGGCCATTTATTTATATATAACCACCCCAAAGCAAATGAAATAGACAAACGCTGTTTTTTGTCGCACTATGAACAATTTTGATAAACTCTCTGGACAAGATGTTGAAGAATGTCATTTTCTCATAGTTTTAATGGTAAAAAGTATTAAAAGATTCTCATAAGTTCTTTTCTCAGGTGAGAAGATTTTATAACTCTCTTTAACCGCCCTGAGACTTACTTTAGATGCTTATCTACTAACCTCTTGTTATTGATTGTATATTTGTGGAATAAAGTCTTCTGAAAGTAACTAATCAAATTGTCAAATCGACCAAGGTCTTTCATCCACTTTTGATACGGGCCATGCTTCAGTGCCGTAGGGCAGGACTGGGATGATCAGAGTCTTATATACAATCTCCTCAGTAGTTCGAGTGAGAGTTTTCCTACTGAATTGGGATCCCTTTCCGAATTTCACAGAACCAATCAATTGTCAGACCAATCCTTACTTATGGTTATCTGGTCTTGTAAAATGCCATGAAAAATACCAAGGATATGGTTCCACTAACAATAATACAAGAACAGCATGTCTTTTCTTAACAAAAGCTATGCTCCTGAACAGTATGTTTGGGAAGTATTCTAAGACTTCCACCAACTAACCTTCAAATCGAGGACACCGCAGCAAAAAGCGCAGCACGACTCAAAAAAGTGGGAAACCGATTTACCAAACCTTTGGTCGTATATAAGTAGCGTACTTTGACATTCAATGTGGGTGGTCGTGGGTTATTGGTAATGTTTTCGTCTGTTGAGTGTTAGGTTGCGCGTTCGATTCCAGTCAAAATCCATGATTCTTTTTTTCAAAGAAATAAAACCAAGGTCGGTAGTTACTCCTAGTGTAAACCATCCTGAAAGTTCTGCGAACATAACGAACACTAAAAATAACAGTGACTGCCTGAAGTTAGTTCGGACACCACCCATGGAGTAAGTCTCCACTACATCGAAAATCTTTCCTATTACTTTCTTTTTCCCCTTTCTCAAATTCTCGTACTGTGGGAAAACATTTAAAGATATTCATAACCCCTTGAGTGCGTGCAAATATTAAAAAAAAATCAGAAATGGTCGTCAAACAATGTGGTATCAAACAATGGAATAGCATAGCAATCCATACCGATTAGACTAAAACGGAAATAGCGATGGACTCTGGAGTCTATTCCGATGGAATTAGGTTAATACATCCCCTCGACTAGCAAATTCGTGCAGCGTAGTTCAAGCAGAGATCCTAGCCACCCCGATGCCTCCTAATCGGCTAGAGTTTTGGACATATCACAAGAGGATATTTCTACGTAGATAGCTGCAATAGAAGCTCTTAAATCAAATGTAGTAACATCAAGAGCAGTTGCGCGCTGCAGCACAGAACTAAAGGCTCTATGTAACCAGAATAAAGTCAAAATTATCTGGGTGCCAGGACATCACAATATTATATAAAATGAGAATCTGAATCTCAATATCTAATAGTAGGGTTATCCTTGACTTGTGTTTAAAAAAAACAGGAAATAGTCTAAAGAACTAGTCTAAACAAAAACTAGGTGACAAAACACAGAAAAACTTGTAAATACACCGGAATTAAGCGGTAACAAATCAAACAAGCTCATAGCAACGAATAGTGCTTCCATTTCTATAGCGGTGAGAGTGATTAAAGGTATATAACAACCTGTTGGGTTAGTATTCCAACAAAAAATCAAACCGACTATGACAACAACTATGCTGGAAATGCGGCGATCCATACGTCGATGAAGACATCCCTCACTTACTGTGACACTGCTTCTAGCTTCTAACGGGTGATCCAAGTAGAGATACTTTTTTCAATAGCCTTTTTTGACAGATCACGTGTGAGTCGTGTCATGCTGTCATGTTATTTTTGTTTAGTATTGTTTGGCATTTCATAATGGAAAGACTTACGCGTGAACAAAGTTTATAAATTGTTCAACTTTATTATGAAAATTCACGTTCTGTGAGGAATGTGTTTCGTGCACTTCGCTCAACTTATGGTCAACATAATCGGCCTACTGAGCGTACTATTCGCAACACCATCCATCCCATTTTGAGACCCAGCATTCATTATTGGATAATATTCGACCGAATAGACCACGTCCAGCACGCTGTGAAGAAAATATAGCGGCCGTAGCTGAGAGTGTACACGAAGACCGTAGAGAGTCGATTCGGCGCCGTTCGCAGCAACTCGGACTGACGTATGGAACGACTTGGCGCATTTTACGTCAAGATCTTAAATTGAAAGCGTACAAAATACAGCTTGTGCAACAACTGAAGCCGCTCGACCTTCCCAAGCGATATCGTTTCGCTCTATGGGCTCTTGAAAAGTTCCAAGAAGATCCGACGTTTTCGAGGCAAATTTTGTTTAGCGATGAGGCCCATTTCTGGCTCAATGGGTATGTAAACAAACAAAATTGCCGCATTTGGGACGAAGAGCAACCTGAAGAGATTGAAGAACTGCCACTTCATCCAGAAAAAAACAACGGTTTGGTGTGGTTTGTGGGCCGGTGGAATCATCGGTCCATATTTCTTTTAAAATTATGCCGGTGCGAACGTAACCGTCAATGGCGACCGTTATCGTGCCATGATAACCGACTATTTGATGCCTGAAATTTAAGCTCGTGATCTCGGCGACATTTGGTTTCAGCAAGACGGCGCCACTTCCCGTTAGACTTTTTCCTGTGGGGATATGTAAAGTCAGAAGCTTATGCCAACAAACCCGCTTCGATTTAGGCCTTGGAGGAAAACATCACGCGTGTCATTCGCCAGTTACCACCCGAAATGCTCGAACGAGTGATCGAAAATTGGACTCAACGGATGGACCATCTGCGACGTAGCAACGGCCAACATTTGATAGACATAATCTTCAAAAAATAAATGCCAAAGAATGTTCTTTCAAATGATAATAAACATTCTCCATTAAATTTGAATTTTCTGTGTTTTTTCTTTAAAAAAGTAGGGAACCTCGAAATGGATCACCCTTTACTACCAAGAGCTGACGGAGCTAGCAATTATCCCTATAACACCAATCGTCTAATACTGTAAATCCTTACCTTTCCAATAAACATTATCCTCTAATTCAACATACTTTTCAGGTACTTAACTCCCAAAAATGGAGTATTGACATGTGCACACTCACGCCTATGCGAGTTTGACGACTCACCTGTGCGTCAACAGCCCATCAAACCTAACCTAACCTAGCCGGAAGAAACAGCTGTTGCCAAGAGATTCTCTTCGTTTAATTTCATTTACCCATTTCCTTCCCTAATCCAGCAAATGTGGCGTTGACATCATGTCAAGCCCAACCAATATCATCGGCATATCAAGATCAATCAAGAGGTTTTTTTTAATGCGAAATAGCACAAATATTCAAATATATCGTGAAATCTTTGTTATTAATCTAAGGAACCGTTATTGACATTCACTTTTTAAAGATAATCCTTTTCCAATGTTGGCCGCAACTGCTCTGTGGCTCTTCCATGCGGACGTTTAAATTTTTGATAACGTGTTCGAGCTTATTTGTCGATGTCTCTCGAATAACACGGATAATATTTGACTCCAATGGTTCAATCGTAGCAATCCACAAACTCCTTAGACTTAGACCCCAAAAGGAAATGTCTAACGGTGTGAAATCGTATGATCTTGCTGGCCCTGAAATTACTTGTTCACCGAAGCGGCCTCTAAATATGTCCATTTTTTCAAGGGCTGTGTGGCAAGTAGCGCTGTCTTATTGGAAACAAATGTTTTCGATATATCGGGATTCAATTTCAGCCTAATAACAGTCCGTTTTCATGGCGCACTAACGAGCCCGATTTACAGGACGTTGGCGTCCACCTCATTTTTGAAGAAATACGCATCGATGATTCCACCGGCCCATTAACCTCTCCACATGGTTGTCTTAACTCCACATGAACTTTCTGGTTGATTATTGAGCCAGAAATGGGCCTCATCGCTGAACAAAATGATGGTCGAAAACAGTGGATCTAAAGCAAGTTTCTCGCAAACGTTGTTCGGATGTAAATTTATCCATGATGAAATATCAATGAATACTGAATAAAAAACACATGGCAGCATGTTACACGACGTGACTCACGAGCCATCTGTCAAAATAAAAAAAAAAATGTTTGACCAAAAATACCTCTTGATTGATCAACCTTTAGTTGCACCGATTTATGGAAGACTGTACCTCTAGTGTTGTCTCCAGAATGATCTTAAAGTAGTCACATGACAGTGCGTCGCCTTGGCCTTTTTTGGTATCGGAGTGGTTGTCGGTTAGGTCGTTTCCAACCATAATGGAAAAGCGAGACTTCTTCACTGATCGTCATCTAGACAGGGGGCTCTTTATAGTTCGCCTCTATTAATGCTGTCGTATGCGTTTTTGAAATCGATGAATAGGTTGTTGGTATCAATTTGGATTTCTTGTGTTTATTCCACTGACCTTAAATAAAACGGATAAGGGCCGATCAGGATGTCGGTAAAGGCATTCACATATTACGTCAGATAAGATCATGCAGGTGATGTTGAGGAGACTTATGCATAATTGTTTTGTGGTTATGATTTTCCATTACATTCACCAAGATATGATTTTCGTTTTTTCCGTTAGCTTTGTTTCTAAATTATTAATGGTTCTGGGTGGGGACATGTTTATTTGCATTACGTTCGATTCAAATTATAGGGAAGTCACAAACACGAACATCGTTGTGATGGGGTCGAAAGAAAGGGTTACTCCATCGTAGTAATATTTAGACCGTCTAATACAGCCAGCCCCTTGCAAATTTCAGAAATGCCGTAGGGCGTCGAAGACAAAGTATACGTGATCGCCAGTCTGCCACACCAACGTTTGTGTGTTTCTCTCAGCTAGTCTAAGCTGAATAGATTTATCTTCTTCTGTTTGCTAAATGCATCTCGTTAGGCTTGTTGAAGATTGCATTTTCATGATGGAAACATGGTTCCCACTAATTCCTTCAGATTCTAATTTTCCTCTCATGACGGTTGGATGTTGTAGAACGAGGGTAGATTCTGATTGGCTTTCGCTTGGCAATGCCCAGTGGTTGGTAAAATGTGCTAATTTTTAACCTCCAAGTAGTAAACATCGGGTGCTGGTCTCATCCGACCGGATTTTACTTTTTAAACGTAAAGTAGATACGAGTGTTGATAACAAGACGAAAACAGAAACACTGTAAACAGCCGACACGAAATGAATACCCGGCCTGCCGTCCCAGGCGGACCTAGAGAAGCTGCTTCGACATATTCGGACCACAGCTTTTCTAGAAGTTTCAAGGGTAAGTCAGGCCCCTTGAAAAGAGATGGTTGTGGATGAACCGAAAAGCTACTGATGATACTGATGGCCCCATATTCTAGGGGTATCTAATAAATTGGAACTGGCCCTTCAGGTTGGGGGTTGTGCTTTGGGTTAAGTGAATAAATTAAAAAAAACCATTGTTACGAAGCAACCAATAGCCTCAGAAAGGTAGGATTTTATTGTTGACGACCCTGGTAAACGTAAACGGTTTCTTACCTCGATGTCCTTAAGGGGACATGGCGGTCTCCAGATCAATGAACGGTCAACCAAATTGATCAAATTGCGATAAACAAGAGACACGCATCCAGTATTTTGGATTTCCGAACATTCCAAGGAGCTAACATCGACAGAGAAGAAGGGAAGAAACACCGGCTTTTCAGAAAGAAGAAAAAAGAGTAAGACAAGCGCACGATCGACAAAGCGATACAAGGCTCGAACAGAATCCTGCCGAGATGAAGAAGGAAATATCGTAGTTGAGACACAGTCGATGCTTAGGATATGGAATAACCACTTCTGCAGACTGTTAAACGGCGATGACAAACAACATTCCGCTGTCAGGCAGAATGAACCATTCAATATTGGTAACGACAGCGAAAACCGCCAACCACCCGGCCTGAGTGAAGTGATGATAGCAATATTTAAACTCAAGCTTAATAAGGCTACCGGAAATGACGGCCTTCCCGCCGAGCTTTATAAAGCCGGCGGAGATGACTTGGTAAGTATTATCAACCAAATCGTAAGCCAAATCTGGTCGGATAAAAGTATTCCTGAAGAATGAACCCATCGTTTGCCCGATCCACAAAAAAAGAAGACCCTCTAAACTGCGCCAACTATAGAGGCAAAAGTCTCCTAAACATCGCCTACAAGATCCTATCTGCCGTAATATGTGAACGCCTGAAACCGTTTACCAACAACATGATCTGCTCTTATTAGTGTAGTTTTAGGCCACAAAAACATCTCGTCAGAAATTAAACGAAGAATTACCCTTGCCAACCGCTGTTTCTTCAGGCTAAGAAGGCAATTCAGTAGTAAAGCCCTCACACGAACTACTAAGAAGATGAGAGGAGAATTCTTCAAAAAATCTTCGGTTCCGTATGCGTTGACGGGCTATGGAGACGAAAATTCAACCAAGAACTATACTAGCTGTACAGCGATATACCCTTATCAAAAAAAACTACGCATTGGGCGTTTAAGATGGCTAGGACATGTAGAACGAATGGACACAAATACTCCTCCTCGCAGAGTCTTCGAATCCCAGCCAGACGTCGGACGCAGTGCGCAACTGGAGGCACTTAGCTAAGGCCCGGGCTGTTGTTGGCGGCGCAGGTTCATTCAGGACTGTAAGTAAGTAAGCATGTAAGCAGAACAATGTACAGAAAAAATGAAGGTATCTCATTCTAAAGTCATTTGATCATCAAAGACACAAACCCACTTTTAAGAAAAAGTTCCTCTAGCTATACAAAATTTCCTTTTGACTGAAGGATTATCATTTTCATAGCTAACATATCTAATGTTGAATTTCAGCCTTAGTACAATTTTGTGAACAAACAAAATTGCAATGTTAACCTATAGCCTATAGCCTACTTGACGGTTGTGATTAAAATTTTATATTTCAAAGATTACCACCAGAGAGCGCAGATTCCCTTTTCCAATCCTCAATTCATATCAAAATGTCAAATCTGCTTCAAAATAAAAACACTTAACTCCATTTTTTAGCGCATTAACTTTCGTTTTAATAACAATAATTTAACAAATGCGTGTCAATAGTTATAGATCTGTTCGATTATTGGCTTCAAAGCTTTTAAGCATTTCCTTGGTTCGTATATTATAAAAAAAAATTTATTCATTTCATAAAAAAAAAACAATTAAAATTGTTAACAAATAAAAATAATAATGTTCGTCTTATTTCGTTTCATTTAAAACTCGAGTCTTCATTGTGTTAAGATTTGTTTTTTTTTGTTTTAGTACTTAAGTAAAAAATAAATGTCTTAGTTATAAAGAATAAAAAAATCCAAATAAAAATTAAATAAATGTACAAATTAATTAGAAAAAAAAACTAATTTAAGTAAAATGTCATGTGGGCTTAAAAATTAATTTCTAACATTCGCTATTTATTTTTTGTAAACTATTTTACATCTTTGGTATTTTTGGGTGTATGTTTTTCGTTTATTGTTAAGTGTAAATTTGTTAGCAGTTAAGTACGTTTAATTTGTTTTATACATGGAATTTATAATTTTGTTGTTTTTTGTTGCTTAAGTGGTTTTTTTCGTTTGTGTTAATATTATTAGTACATTTGGTTTAGAAAAAAAGTATCTTAAGTGGGTGGGTAATTAAAGTCGTCGTCTTCATCGTCTTCGTCACTTTCATCTGAATCGCTGTCGGATAAATTGGCATCGTCATCGAATACATTTGGGTCGTCGGCTATATAGCCAGTTTTAAAAGTTGGAACTGTAATATGAAATGTGGTACAAATTAACATTTTTTTTGAAAAAAATATATTTTTATACATTTGATTTGATTACAAAATATTTAATTTATAAAACTGAGCTAAAGTACTAAGATATTGCATGCCACTAATAAGTAAAGAAAAAAATAGTTTAGAATGGAGGGATTTAAGAAGTTGTAAACATTGAATGATGATTTTTGAACTTTTTAGAGGTTGGGTGGAACATATTATGTCGCAATTGATTTCATGTGATAATTGCTGATTTTGTTTTTAACAAAAACTCATAAATGGCGCACAACGTGGGGCCAACTACATGTGGAATGGAATGTTTAAGTATTTGGATGTTGGCCAATTTCATATGGTTCTGGAAAAAACATCTATGTGCTTCCTAAAACGTAGATTTGTGTTTAGAACTAACAAAATATTCTTCAGTAATCACGATCTGAGCAATGCCATCGTGACTTATTTAGACAGATTTGTCTTGCAATGCAATTGCTTCATTATTCGCTAGAAAACCAAGTCACTTCTATTGGTATGGCAGCGGGCATATTTTTGGTCTAAGTTTTAATAAAATTAATTTACTAACACTAGCTTAGTCATGGAAACATTATTAAGTTTAGACGTATTCCACAATCGTATCCCTTCGAGATCTCTGCCCAATAAATCCGTAAGTGGACCTTACCAAAGCCTTTATTTTTTTGGATTCGTCTTCTGATTTTTCTTCTTCTAAGAGAGTATAGCCTTCTCCTAAGAGTGTACAGCCGGTTATTTGGTATGTTTCATTTAAAGAAATGCATCGTTATTAGAAGATAAGAAGTAATGAAATTGTTGCTTGACGACAGACAAAAATCTTTGAGGGCTCCGTATTTTGTAGAAAGTTGGTTTTTGTGTAATATTAGGCTATCTTAGTTGAATATATCTACCTTCCAATCATTATGTACATATATAAAAAAACAAATTCAGTTAAACGCGTGCCAGGATTGTAGCAATATTTCATGAAGTATTTTCAGCACTTAATTTGTTTCAGAAATGTACTTCGTGACAACACTATGCCAAATAAATAAACAAAACCATAAGATAGCTAGAGAACTTCTGACCCGAACTTAATACTGAGGAGTTTGAAAAAAATTTGAATTTCTATCATGTATGTGATTGATAGTGAGCTCTTTCTCGCAACCAATGCCGCAATGTCAAAAAAATTTTTTACCAAAGAGTAGGCCGATAACAGCTATGCAAGCTTAGCTTTGTTTTCACCGTAAATGTCACTATTTTGTAAGGAAATTATATTTGAATTGCAATGACAGGTAATTGAAAGTCAGCTGTTAGAACCCACCACCTCTTCGAAATAAAGCCAGGGACAATTACCTTATAGAATTGTATCATGTGAGTTCTAGGCGCACAAACTAGTGATTGACGTTTTCAAAAAAAGCATTCTACTGGTAGCAAAATTGATCGCCAACAGTAAGTTTCTTAAAGAAATATAAAAACTAAACAGAATAATACAAGTTAACAATCAAACAAAAATAAATGGTAATGATTTTTATAGATGACTAGCAATGCGCAAATAAAATAATTTTCTCTGGCAAACAATTTCCTCATTCTTCTTCTTAAAAAAATGTTCTTCTGAATTTCTTGAAAATAAAAAAAATTTACTTGTTCTGCTTCATCCAACACAGAGTTAATGCCATAATCCTAGCTCAAAATCGAAAGACTGACGGAGAGATAGATTTGGCTTATTAGACTAATGGCGTTTTCCATTGGTAAAAAAATCAATCTTTTGATATAGATCTGTCAAAAGACCGATTTTGACAGTTGTTTTGTTCCATTCGGGGAAAAAAAAAAATTTTTATGATCTCAGACCAATTTTGGAAATCAGTTTTTTTTTGGCAGATTCAACCCTCCCTGCACTAACACTAACACAAATGTTAGCTGTCAGTTTGACTAGAGTGATTTTGTTTTGATAATTATTATTTCGGTTGCGAACAATTATTTTTAACCATTACAACTGTTGCACTTCGTTATGAAATATAAATTAAATCAAAAACAAAATAAAACTTGTGTGACTTGAAACTTCACAGCTACACAGACATTGGCCGCGTTCCGTGTTTTAGTTTTAGCAGGTTAACTTTGCCGATGCACTATTCTCATTTCTCGAGCATTTTTACTCACGTGACATGGTCGATTGACGAATTGGAACAGTGCATCGGCAAAGTTAATTTGGGAAATCTAAAATCCAGTACACGGCCATTAACTTCACAGACACGAAATTTTAACAATACAAAGACAAAAATCACTCTAAAATCTGATTCATTGGCTACAAAAACGAGTAAATTTCAGATCAAAGTCCAGATCTAGCAATGGAAAACGCTGACTCTGAGTAGATCCATGTACTGAACAGTATACCCATCTAAATTCTTTCTCTCTCTTACGAAGATATGGCAGCACTTTTATAGTTGACACTTGACAAACGCAAGTTCATCGAATAAAAAGCAATAAAGAGATATATAGCTCAGGCCCGTTTTTCAGTGCTGAGTTAACTCTTAGTTAACCCAGAGTTAACTTACCCCGAAACAAATTTAACCCTGAGTTAGCTCATGGAGCAGCTTTTCAGTGCGGGATTAAATTTGATTCCGTGTGAGTGTGGTGATTTGCTTTGGTAGCACTCATGATTTATCGATTTTGCTGTCAAAAAGTTATCGAAATGTATAGAATCTGCAACAGCTCAGTTATCAGTTGATTGGTTTATTTTTTTCACAAATAAATTAAAATGCTTTTTTCCCGATCATTCAAGTCTTTTACTTCTTAGAAAGAACAGTCAAACTCAATATTTAAAACAGTGGGATCTGATCGTACTCGTATTTAATTTCTAAAAATTTGATAAAATGTCCACACTAATGGGATTGAAAATAATTGTTTGTTTGGCATTTTATCATCTGTCAAAAACCATTTAGTCCCAGGGTTAACTCTCCAAACTTGCTGTTACTTGCGTTAATCCAAGACTTAAATTCACTGAAAAACTACTTTCTCGAGTTAACTCGAGTTTAATCTAAAAACTAGGATCATCTCGCTCTGAAAAACCGGGTCTTATTTGATTAGTTTCCGGTCTGTTGATTTAACGCATCATGAATTTGGCCAGAATTTTTTGAGATCTCGTGTTTACCAAAACAAACCACAAACCTATGCAAGGCTCCAAAGTCATTTATTGGCCGTCACAGTTCCTTTTTTCTCTATCACCAATATCGAGTATGTGATTTCAAAAAATTGTGCAGTTCTAAGCAATATGTTATAAAAGTTAATACAAAAATTGCTTTTGAGAATTAGAGCTAAACACAATCATGAATATCTAGTATACTTTGCTAGTATAGAGAAGGAAGCGGCAAAAATGGGTTTAGCAGTAAATGACGGCAAGACGAAGTACCTATATATGCTGTCAACACGAAAGGACACACAACACAATCGATGAATTGAACAGAACATCAGCATTGACAGATATAACATTGATGTAGCAAGGGACTTTGTCTATCTCGGCTCCGCTATTAACTCTGACAAAATTATCTAGTCAGAAATCAAACGAAGAATTACTCTTGCCAACCGGTATTCTTTCGGGCTAAGAAGGCAATTTAGTAGTAAAGCCCTCACTCGAACTACTAAGGAGATCCTATATAAGACCCTGATCATCCCACTTATGCTATACGGCGCTGAAGCATGGACCGTCTCGAAAGCGGATGAAGAAATCCTTGGTCGATTTTAGAAGAAAATTTTTCGAAAAATCTTCGGTCCCGTTTACGTTGACGGGCAATGGAGACGAAGATTCAACCAAGAACTATACGAGCTGTACAGCGACACGCCCCTGGATAAAAAACTCCGCATTGGACGTTAAATATGGCAAGGACATGTAGACTGAATGGAAACAAATACTCCGGCTCGCAGAGTCTTCGATTCCCAGCCAGACGTCGGAGGCTGTAGAGGAAGACCTCGACTTAAGTGGAGCGCACAAGTAGAAACGGACCTCAACCAACTTGGAGTGCGCAACTGGACGCAGTTAGCTAAGGACCGAGCTAATTGGAGAGGCATGTTGGTTGAAGCCCAGGTTCATTCCGGACTGTAGCGCCACTTAAGTAAGTAAGTATATTAATGTTCGACACATACTTTTGACGCTATTTTTGTTTTTATTGTTCTAAAGGCAATCATTTATTGACATTTACTGACATCTGCCATTTTATGCAATTATTCTGGCGCATCTAAAGCGTTTACTCGGCTTTCGCAAGCATTTATCCTCGGTTTGGAAAAAAAAATCGAAATTTATTATCAAAATTCGTGCTAGAACAGCTCCATGAAAATCCGCTGTTTTATCGAAAAACTGTGTTCAGCGATGAGGCTCATTTCTAGCTCAACGGATATGTAAATAAGCAGGACCGTCGCATACGGAGTGATGAACAGCCACATGCCACAAAATTTCCGATGCATCCCGAAAAAAACGAGAGTTTGGTGTGATTTATGAGCTGGTGGCATCGTCGGTCCATTTTTCTTCAAAGACTACCGTGGAAGAAACGATACCGTCAACGGCGAACGATACCAAGCCACTATACGCGACTTTTCTTTGCCCCAGTTAGCTGAGTTGAACTTGGTTGATACGTGGTTTCATCAAAAGACGGTGGAAAAGCCACACAGCTAGGGAATCAATGGTTATGTATGGTGAGCAGATTAACTCTAGCTTGATTATTTCTTGTGGGGTTATTTAAAGTCGGTAGTCTATGTGGACAGGACGAACATGATGGAAGCTTTACAGGATATTATTACACGCATAATTCGTGGAATACAGGCCGAAACGTATCTTAATCGACTGGAATTCTTTTCATTACATCCAAGCTACAAGAAGAAGATGGGATTAGGCTTTTTTTTAGTATGTTCTATAACATAAGTTCTCTTAGTTAGATTTTTTTTTTGTAAAGAAAATAAATGCAGGTTGTCCGCCGGGAAGGTATACTACTTTGTTTTGCCGCCATTTTGGTAAACATTAGTCTAGACAGTTCATATTTGGCAGTCTTGAAGTAGTCACTTGGCAAATTTATTATGGAAAAATAATCGATAAACCAACGTGTTCTAATCGTTAAAACATTTTATCAAAATCAACCATCTATCACTGTGACGATGAGAAAGTTACGTGAAGTTTTTGGGAGAAACAAGGTGCCAACAAAACGCACTATTTATCGTGTAGTGAATTTAGGTGATAGGCCAAAGCATGGACCACAACAGCAAGATCGGTTGAAAATATTACTGCTGCTCAAGGAAGTGCTCAAAACCAATCCATCAACCTCAATTCGACGCCGTGCTCAGGAGCTTGGTCTTAAAAGAACAACATTGGCCACAATTTTGCACAAGGATTTGCATTTGTTTCCATTTAAGATTCAGTTGACACAAGAGCTTCTTGCATAAGACCATTTACGCCGCCGTACATATGCCAATAAGATGTTACAGCTAGCCCATGACAACCCCGATTTTCATGAAAAAATCATAATGAGTGACGATGCACATTTTCATTTGAATAAACAGAATACTCGGCAATGGAAAATCCCTCAAACTATTCATCAGTCACCTTTGCATCCATTAAAAGTTACAGTCTGGTGTGCAATTTGGTCAGGAAGAATCATTTGACCTTACTTCTTTGAAAATGAAAGCGGCGTAATGGTAACTGTGAATGGGGAGCGATATCGTGATATGATTGAACATTTTTTAACGCCACATCTGCATGCTTTGGGCTTGATTAACATGTGGTATCAACAAGACGGTGCCACATCCCATACAGCCAGGATTACAATGGAATTACTGCGAGACCTCTTTCAACAACAAGTTATTTCAAGAAATGGTGATGTTGATTGGCCTCCACGGTCGTCTCATTTGACTGCTCCGGACTTCTTTTTTTGGGGATATCTGAAAAGCAAGGTTTATTCAAACAAACCAGAAACGCTTGAGAAACACAAACAAAATATTCGTGATGAAATTAATGAAATACCGCGTGAAATGTGTCAGAATGTAATGAAAAATGTGCTCAAAAGGGCTCGCATTTGTAAGACTAACATAGGCGACATTTACCTGATTTGGTATTCAATACATAATTGCAGACATTTAATAAAACATTTATCAATATAAGATCCATTCTCTTTCATTTAATGAAACATTATAAACAAAGTAGTATACCTTCCCGACGGACACCCTGTATATAAAGAAATTAAAGGAACTTAGTCTATATTCCGATGTATTGGAATTATGGTTTAAAGGCTTGTAAGGCCTTTTATCTTTTTTTTCGAATTTCGAAAAAAAAAATATTTTCGAACATTTGTAGTGTAGAAAAATAATATTTTTGATTAATGATCGCAAAAAGAGTTTATCAGATAAATACTAAAACTATACTCATCTAGCACCAACCGACTAGTAGCTAATGGAGTATGTCGATGTTCGAAATTGCTTGTGATTGATTGAAAAATTTCGAATTTGTTTTTATTTTTTTTTAAAAAATTACCATACATCAAAAATTTTTCGAAAACCACATGTTTGGAATTTCAAAAGAGATAATAGGTGCATGGCTGCTTTAAATGATAGCCCTATGGTCTATTCCATGTCACTGGCTGATTTATAAACAAATCACAAAAGTATAAATAAGAACAATAAACAAAATTGATTAAAAGTTAAACCACCAAATATAATAAAGAGAAAAAAAGAGATAAACAAATCATAACAAAACTCCCATGCAGCTGAATTAGTGATTTAAGGCAACTCATACAATAAAACAAACAATAAAACTAAATGTGAACAAAAACGTATTTTATTCGCAAGCAAAATTAGTAATCATACAAAAAAGCATACTTTTCTACATTAAATGTTAAATGTTAAGTAAATGTCGCTCCATTTTTTAGTACAAAAACAAACGTGTTAATACTTATGTAAGTTGTTTTAAAATTAGTACTTTTAATGTTAATTGCAAATATTAATCAGGAAATAAAATATAAGGACACATAGTTATTTTTTTATTTTCTTTCTTTCTCTCATTACTTTGACAGTTAATTGTAATAAATTTTTTTTTCTTTAAAAACAAAAGTTTTTTTATTTTTTAAATATATAAATGCATTGTCTTTTTTTAAGCTACAGAAGCAAGACGTCTCACAACATATATAATCATTTATAACATTTTGCATTTGCATGTCAGTAAACAAGTTAAAAAAATTAGGACATTAAATTATATCGCATTATTTATTCGAGTGCAAAAAATTAAAATAAAATTTTAATAAAAAGAAATCACAACAGAAAAAGAGGGAAAAAACAAATTCAAATTATGTGTCAACAAAGTTTTGTATAATTTTTTGTTGTAGCATTTTTTTTTTATATTTTATTTCATGACTTTGCATTGATTTCATGTTTTAACTATATAATTGACACAGTACTTTGATTACAATATACAAGACAAAGTTGTTAATATATTAAGAAAAAAAAATAAAAATATATATTTATATTAAACTAAAACATTTATGTATAAAAATTAAAATAAAATCAGTCTTACCTCAAAACATCGTTTTTTTATGTAAGTAAATTGAATATAACATAAAGAGCAAACAATTTGATCGATGAAGAAACAAAAACGAATAGAGAATAAATAAAAATAAATAAATTTCAAATTTCAAATATACAATTTTTATTTGATGTTTTTTTGTTGTTTTTTTGTTTGATGTTTCATTTCAATCAGTTTTTTTTTGTTGTTTTGTTTTGTTTCGCTTAAGAACTACGTAATTACAATACAAAAAAAAATGTTGAAATAATTTACACATAAATTAAATAAATATAAATAGTTTATGTTTTTTTTGTTTGTTTAAAATTACAAAGAAAAATTAATAGTTATAATTTTGATGAATAAATAAGTTGGTTGTAAGTCTAATTTAGAGTTTTTATATTTAATTTTTGTTTATTTGGTATGAAGTTTTATTTTTCTTGAAAAGTTATTCTTTTTTTAAAACTTTATTAAAGTTAATTTTATATAAAAAAAGAAGGAGGAGAAAATCTAAGTGCTAACAATGTTATTATTTATTTCTTTTTTTATTTGTATGTATATATATATATATTGTGAGGCGATTTGTCTATTATTTTTATTTATTTATTTACAAGTAATTTTAAAACTTGACAACGAAATTCAATATTAAATATTAATATATACGAGCAATTAATAAAAAAAAAGAAAACAAATACTGTCATTTTTTTGTTTCATATTAAAATTTAATTTTAAGTATTTTCTTTTTTTATTAAAAAGGTGGTTCTTTCCAGCAGAAGTGAAGGAAAATGTGTGTCTGTGGGAATCGGGAAAAGGAAGGGCAAATAAATTAAAATTATGCATATGATAAGGGAGGGATATTAGATATTTAAGAAACAAATCAACAACCATTTTCCAAATCTAGATTTTCACAAAATTTTAAGTAACTTTAACGTTTTACACTTATTTTGTGACTTATTAAAAAAAATCATTTTAACTATATACAAAAAAAGTTAAACTAATTACTACAAGGAGTGTGGATGACTGTATTTTTGTTTGGGGGAGCGAGAAAAAAGAGTGCAAACATAAATAATAGATTCGTTTTGTTCTTTTTTAATCTCAAAATAATTCGCTTTTTTGAGTTTCATAACAAGGAGTACATTTTTTGATGAAATTAACTAAAATAATAAATAAATACGTGACTTAATTATTTTAGAGAGTGAGACTTGTATGTGTATGTGTGTGTTTGTGTTTTTTTTGTGTTAACTAAGAGAGAGAAAGAGAGATAAAGTGAGCCTCTAACGCGCTCGTGTGAAGCCTTTTGTTTTCTGAATATTTTCTTTTCAAGTTAAATCTTTTAAATGAAAATATTTTATCGTGGAAAATATTTTTTTAAAAAAATTAAATCTAAATCAAAAAAAAAAATTATAAGCAAAACTATGTATATATATATTTTGGAACAACATTAGGCAAAAATAAACTTTCTATAGCACCTTTGTTTTTCTTTTTAAAATAAAATTTTACGTTTTAGGCGGATGATGTTAGCTAAAAAATATAATTTTTACCTTTCATTTATGTTTCGTTTATAATGGAATGTGTTAAAAATATATAAAAATATTTTTATTTATTAAATAGAGAAGAAAACAAATTTACAATTAATTTAAGTTAGGATTAAAGTAGAAAAAAATAAATAAGTAATTATGCCAATTTATTTAAAGCCAATATTTTATGTTTACTTTAAATATTTGTTTTTTTTTTATTTTGTTTTTAGAAAACGTTGATTTGGTTTGTTTACAGCTATTAAGTAAATGAAATTTGTACTGTTAATTCGGGGGTGTTTGTTATCTTATATGAGTTGAGCTCTTTTTGGATTCAAGTTGCACATTAATCACTATTTTTTTTTTTTGCTTATATTTGGTGAAAGTTAGTTTACTGAGAATTTTCGTTTTTGTTTATTTCTGTGTATCTTTGTCCGTACAAACAATCGATGCTATAGAATAGCCTATTTTAGCAGTAATAACTTCCAAAATACTTTTTATCGCCACATTCATGTTTATTGCTGTACGTACTGGGTGGCATGTTGTTCACTTCCTTACGATCGCAGCGTTCTCCGATGAAACCTTCAGGGCAACTGCAAGAGATTTAGAAAAAAAAAAATTAAAATTAAATAATTTTTTTCTATTAGAAGATTTTTTTTAGAAAGTTTTAGATATCTTCAAGTCAAACAATTGAATTCTTCCACAAAATAAAACAAAACAAAAAAAAAACATACGAGAAGGCTACAGCTTTATTACCCTATCCCATCCCATCCTTAAAAATAATATCCCTAAAATGTGGACTTTATGACAAAGAAATATTAAACTAGACAGTTTATCAAAATTTGGTATTGTTCGACCAAAAAAAAAAGAAGATTTTTCTCCTGCATATGGTACGGCGTAGGGTATACAAATGGTTTTTGCAGAAAAACTCATCCAAAAAGTGGGCTTGGGTTCAAATGATATATAGACGAAATGTTGATATTAACAAAACCAATGATACCGCATCAAAAGATTTTTTCGAATATTTTAAAATTTGACAGAAAAACGTTTCTTACTGAAAACGCCCTAAAAAATGAGCGTGGCAAAAAACTGTGTTTACCAACTTTTTCAAAATTCCTTACCATTTTGACAAAAAGAACGTTTTTTTTAAAGCTGAGCGTGGTAGTGGGCGGATCTCAAAAATTTTCTACACTTATTCTGCTTCCTCGAAAAGAGGGTCTATATACCAAATTACGAAACTCTAGCTCAAAATGTAAGGCCTAAAAATCGGTGATACACAGACAGACGGATGGACTGACAGACATGGCTAGATCGACTCACCTAGCGATTCTGAGTTGATCCATATACTTTGAGGTATATCTAGCGAAATTATTTCTCTACGTTACAAACTTAATGTCAAAACTAATACACCCCTATGGGATGGGGTATAAAGAATGGATGATAGCCAATGGCTACCAATATTTCAGAATAAGGATGCGTCATTAGCCAAGCGACGAAAAATAGAAAGGGATAGTAAAAATCGAGATTATAAAATTTGGAACAAATTTACTTTAGCACAAACTTTTTTCACCAATTTTTTTCCACTCACTATTTTATGCTGACAATTTAGCAATTTTTTAAAATCATCGCTCTCAATTAGTTTAGAAGTTATTAAACATTGAAATTTAATAATAAAAATCCCTATACAAATTTTTTAACATTTCACACATAGCTGAATGATAAATAATAAGAAGAACATTGCAATGCAGCATTGCCAGATAAAAAAATAAAATTCCGAAATGGATAAAATTTTTTTGTTAACGGTACCCTACGTGGCCCACTTCGCGGGAAAAAGTGTTTTTAACTCTCTCAACCAATTTGTGGCATTTGGAACTTAGCTGAGTGATATGTAAAAAGAAGAACATTCCAATGCAGCATTAACAGAGAAGAATATAAAATAAAACTTATTTCCCAAAATACAGAAAAATGTAAATAATAAATAAATAAAAACGCCAGCAAACTATATGATGGAACACTGGCCAACGAACCAATTGATGAATTAAGTTCTGATGATTCCAATGATTCATCAAATAATAATAAATGATAAATAAAAAATAAAATGTTTTTTCTTTAAAACAGTTTTTTAAGTAATATTATTTTAATTTTATATGTTTTTTTTTTCAAAGTGGCAGTGCCGCGTTATCCACTGAGGTAAAAAAAACGAAACGTCAAACTACACATAATTGTATGGAAATTTAACCCAAAAAGTGAAAATTTGATTTAATCAGAACTTCTAAAGTAAATGTGAGCCACGATTATTAAAAACGCAAAGCGATCAGCACGCGAAGGCGAATCGTTTAAACCAACAAAGTGAGTTTTTGCTTAAG
Source organism: Rhingia rostrata (assembly GCA_949824845.1). Taxonomy (NCBI): domain Eukaryota; kingdom Metazoa; phylum Arthropoda; class Insecta; order Diptera; family Syrphidae; genus Rhingia; species Rhingia rostrata. Next base: position 4,602,286 of record OX463757.1, read on the forward strand.
TAAATTTATGCCTAAAATTTTTATGTCCAGCATAGATAATACAAATACATTTTGGAATTTTACAAACAAATTAACTATTGGCCTTAGTTTCTGATCAAGGCTAATTATCAGACCATTGAAAAATGATACCAAGAGAATAAAGGGCACTTAGGGTCCAGTTAGCGATCATTGAAAACCCTCATGTGGAACTTTCTTTTGCTCATTGCGTCATTTTTTATAAATTCAATCACTTTCGTGTCAAAATTAAGCTTTTTTACTTCTAAGCAATTTTATTCAAAAATCTTTCAATTTTGCAGAAAATCCTTTTTTTTGTTTTTCAATGATGAGGATTTATTTTTTTGAAGTAATATTTGCTATTCCACGGAATTGAAACGGATTTTCCAATAATTCCTATAAGCAGTTATGAAAGAAAAATTTCAATTTTATCTTGTGTAGGAAGTTGTTCAATAATAGCTATAACTGGACCGTTGATATGATGATTGGAAATATTGTACCTAGTGTAAATTATTTTATGATCATCTAAAGAGCTGTTATTGCATAGGTGTTACATTCAATGATAAACATTTCAAAAATAAAGATCTCGTGTCAAAAATAAGAATTTTCAAATTTAAAGCAACAGGGACCAGAAGATGTAAAGTCATGACCGTACTATCAGTTGAGGTTCCCGTAAACATAGAAATAAATTTCATTTCCATATCAACGCACATTTGTGAACATTTTTCTTACATAAGTGAATAATGAAATGAATACACCAACCTTTGTAAATTTTTCAAAGTGGCCTTTGATATTTCAGATTAACAAAGCAGTGGCGTGGCGTTCATATAAGCCAATTCCCAACGGGTTGCCCATTGACATTTTTCATTTCAGTGGTTGATGCGAGATTAATCTTAGGCGTTACCTTCTTCGAGTGAAGGCTACAATAAGATTTATGATTATTTTTATTTTTATTATATATAAAGCGAGCAGGAAATGCCTCTTTACTTTGCTCATTGTCATTAGATCTAAGAACATGCAATGTGTTCTTACGCAATGCCATATTTTCTTTATTCCCAGATCCCAGCGGAAGAATTGCTGACGTGCAGTCAATGGAGGCGTATAACGTCACGGTGAGGCTGGACATAGTAAAGAACTTACATGAGCTGGTCTGACATATTTGAACAAAAGGTCATATCAGAATTTTAAAAGTATTTGCATATGAATGACGCCATATGGCCCGAAAGGCCAAATGCAGCGCTTAATCCAGAAGGGTTATTGACGGTTCCGTGTCCTATGGGTATATAAAGAGTTGGGACTTGCTCCATCGCGGAAACAACTTACATGAGCTGCTGTGACATATTTGCACAAAAGGTCATATCAGGATTTTAAAAGTATTTGAATATGAATGACGCCATATGGCTCGAAAGGCCAAATGCAGCGCTTAATCCAGAAGGGTTATGGACCGTTTCGTATCCTATGGGTATATAAAGAGTTGGAACTTGCTCCATCGGACGTTGTTTTTTGGGTTAACCATCCAACCAATTTATGAATCAGACTTCAAAAACATATTAATAAGCGTTGGTGAATTCTAGCATTTGTCATAACAGCATTTGTTAAAAAAAAACACCCACGGTCAGGCAAAAAAGAAAAAAAAGTTATCTTGTCAAATCTTATCGGGGGACCGGGCTGTCCACTACAAATCGCCCCATATTGGGATAAGGCCTCCAAAAATTTGGTTTCTTTAAACAGCCATTACTGCCCTTTTCGAACCACGTCCAATTAGTAAAATCGCAGACTCATGTTAGCCTAAAAAACGTCTTGGTGTTTCAAAGATTAAAGCTCTTACTGCATCAATGCTTTTAGCTGTCCTGATGGGTTAAGGGATTCCAAATGTTTATCTTATTTACCTTGCGGTCTGAACGTACCGACATTTGTAACAATTGATTTCCATTCTGGGGCAGGGCCAATCGGGGCTACATTGAGGCTTTCATGGAAGGTTGCAATACCACGCTAAAAGTTCTTTAACGTTACAATTAAAAAAAAAACATGAACATCTATTTTCTTAATAAAAAAACCTTCTAGTACCATCCAGCGTAATCGTATCCCTTATTCGAACTCCTGCCAATAATATTTTTTAGTAAAACTTTTCACTCTTCAAAAATTCAAAAAAAAAATACAAAAAAAAAATTCCCTGCACACCTACAAGAAGTCGAAGAGTTTAACAAAAACAATTACAGATTCCAATTGAGGCATGGGGTGCAGTCATTCTTCGCGCATCTACTCCTTTTTATTTTTCTACATTTCTCTGTTTTACCTTCCCTTTTGTGTTCCTGTTGATTAAAATAAATGATTTTGACGAAAGACATATAGCACGTGTATCTTTTTTAGGATATAAAAGCCGCACCATACATACAAACGCGATCGTCATTTAAAATTCAAGATAATACACTTGAAACATGAGCATCACCGATTGACAATAGAAAGTCATTCGATTGGAAATAGCCGGCATAAATTCATATTTCAGTTCACTCGAATATTAAAGTGAAATTGGCCGTTACGATTGACTCGTTTCCTATAGTCAAATTCAAGTGAATTTTCGGACTATACCGTTGAATCATTAAGGGGAAAGTGGACTGGTGAGGAATGGTGTGTAATCCGCTGAGGTGTAAATCACCATGACTGAGCCCACCCACTGGTGCAAATAATTGAAATCATCTGCTATATCGATAATTTTTGGAATTGGAAACAATAAGTTAAAACATTGTAAATATATTGAACTTATTTGTGAATTGATCATTATTCCTTTTTTCGATTTCAATATGTTATGCAAAATATGCAAAGTAGTTGTAAATTTATGTCTTCTTACATTATGACAGAGATGTCAGGTACATACTGAGGATTGTCACACATCCTGGTGTTAAGATTTTAGAAAGTGGACAATTTTTTACATTATTCCTTTTTTTGATTTTAACATGTCATGCAAACTATGCAAAGTAGGTATAAATTTACGGCATTAAACATTATGACAGATGTCAGGTACATACTGAGGACGTGTGGCAATGGAGCTAAGATTTGAGCCGGAAATAATTTATGACATTAGTCTGCTGAATAAAACATTTTTCACCTGCTAAGATGCTCGCTAAAATTTATCCAGTGGGTAATTTTTGACATTTGGTTTACCTACTGACGATTGAGCAGGAAAGGGCGCAGACACTTGGGTTATTCGTCAATGCCAGTATTCGGGAGAGTAGCACATCGTTGAGATTATTAAACAAACAGCAAGGATCATGTATTTTATATCAGAAAATGCAATGAAAGTTGTAAATAAACTAAAATAATGATTTTGAAAAGGATGGTTACGAAAATGTTATGCTTACATTTGTTTAGCTATATTTTTTTATGAGGAATTTGTTTAACTTGAACAAAGTAGGATGAATATCTTCAATCACGAACAGGAGCAGGCAACAACATATTATTAATGCCAATAACAGGTAATTAAGATTTTTTTTATTGATCTCTCTAAAATCTATTCGATATTTTTGTATTACAAGAAAATAAAACGAGTGGAATTTTCTTGGGAAATTATTGAAAATAATATTTTCGATTCGCTTCCGTGCACAGCTTTGTCCATCAACAGAAGATTTTGGGCAAAGATCTCGGCTTACGACCTTACAAGATGCAGCTTGTGCAAGAATTATAGCCGCGAGACCTTGCAATACGTCGTGATTTTGGTGTATGTGGCGAAAATGAGAATGATCTCGATGCTGATCATCGCAATTCAGTTCAGTGATTAGGCTCATTTTTGGTTGAATGGCTAGGTCCACAAGCAAAATTGCCACATTTGGAGTGAAGAGAATCCACATGAGACCCTTGAGACGCCATTACATCCACAAAAACTGACTGTTTGGTGTGCTCTATGGGCGGATGGAGTCATTGGGCCATACTTTGTCGGAAATGATGCTAGAGAGTCAGTTACCGTTAATGGAGAATGGTACAGAGCCATGATAACAGACTATTTTGTTCCCGATTTGGATGGCATGAATGTGGATGAGATGTGGTTCCAACAAGACGGCGCTTCATGCCACGTCACTCACTTCAGAATCAATATATTGAAGGAAACATTCGATGGACGCATAATTTCGCAGAATGGACCGGTCAATTGGCCACCAAGATCGTGTGATTTGACACCATTGGATTATTTTCTCTGGGGATATGTGAAGTCGCTCGTCTACGCCAACAAACCAGAAACGTAAGGGACTTGGAAGCCAACATTCGTGGCGTTACTGCCGTCACACGGCCCCAAATGCTCGACAAACTGGTTGAAAAATGGACCTATAGACTTAGATCTATTTGAACCAGCCGCGGCGGCCAGGTGCCCTAAATCATATTTAAACATTAATGGCATAAAATTATCCTCCGAATCAAGCCAAATTGATGGACATTAAAACGATTTTCTTGTGCTTTATTTCAATTCGAAGTTCAATGCCTCAAAAAAAAAAACACCCGATATGAATGAATTTTATGTTTAACCCCTTCCGAAATGTTAAAAAATTAGCATGTGGATGAAATTTAACGCTCATTTTAGAACTGAACTGACTTAGGTGACACTTACAGACATCCTAGAATTTTTAATTTTCCTAAAACCTAACCATTGAAAAAAAAACTAAAACACCAATAAGAGTTAACAAATCCGATCATCCAAATCCACTTTAGTCAAAATTATCAAAATAAGACCGAACCCTATCCAAGAATATATCCACTTACACGTTTGTATGTCATGAGACCGAAAATAGAATATTGTTTACCACTACCAGTCAATATTTTCCAAGAAACCCAGCAAACTATTTATTACCCCTCAAGAAGCACACGAAACTCAAAAGTACAAAATCAATCCCAATTCCGACTGGGAAGAGTGCGATCTTCTACAGAATCCATCGCGCCTGTCTATAAGTGGGCGCAGTGCATTTGTTTTCTGACTCTTGGTGTAAACAAAAAATCAAAATCCGACACACGAGTAGGGGGAGAACAGAACAACAAACAAATTCCAAAAGGAAGGGGATTTCCACTTTTCATTGCAATTATTTTCGAAGGAAAAATGATTCCAACGCCATTTTTCGCGGTTTAAATTGCATGTTGATTCACAGATGTACACCTACACCACGTTCGCATCAGCCAGTAGAGGTTTCTGCAGAATGGCGCTTGAAATAATCAATTTGCGATCATTTGACGGATATGTGTGTCAAAACTAAATGTCAATGACACACACACAAGAATACTGTAAAACCTGTGCTGGGACAAATGTTGACAATTCGTCTAAATTTAGATCAACGAGGACACATGTTGCAGCCTTAATGTTTGCGCCCTAAACAAATTGGGCACTGCGGTGGCGAGGGTACGCCTCGGTTATAGTGGCGGCGGCGCTGGGAAATCCATTTTCAGTTAGTACTTTATGAAGATGCTCTAAGGGAAGCCTGTTGTAGAAGTGGTTTTTGTTGATTTTACATCGAGGGAAGTGAGATTGTCTCTTAGGCGATATCTACAAGAAGGATGATAAGGCAGGAGTTTTTATGTGTGAATTTATCTTAATTTTTATTTTCGTCTAGGGATGGAGGTGGGAATATACTCTTGGTGTAGAATTTCGGTTTGTTTTCTCTCTTGTTGTCATGTTAAGAGGGTGCTCCTTTGGGTTGCTGTTGTTCATGGAGATCGTAAATTAGAAAATTATTTATCGAGTAGTTGTGTAATGGAGCGTGGAAAATGCGATAGCGCGTGTTTTAGTGTATTTTTCAGAAAAGCAATAAACACGACTATGGATTTCAGATATGTTGACAAATTTCCAAATTGTGATACGAGAAGTGTTTCTCTATTTCTATATGAAATGAAATAACGGGTGATTTTTAAGTTTTTTTTTCAGGTTAGCAGCACAGCCCAAACGTCATCTGTCAAAGTGAAAAGTTTTCAGTATACTCTGCCATTTAATCATGGAAAGATTTACAAACGAGCAACGATTGCAAATTATTGAAATTTTTTTATCAAAATTCGGACTCTGTGAAAAATGTGCAAATCTGCTGTTTTATCGAAAAATTGTGTTCAGCGATGAGGCTCATTTCTGGCTCAATGGATAAGTAATCCCGAAAAACGACATTTTGGTATGGTTTATGGGCTGGTGGCATCGTCGGTCCATTTTTCTTCAAAGACTACCGTGGAAGAAACGTTACAGTCAACGGCGAATGATACAAAGCTTTGATACGCGACTTTTTTTTGCCCCAGTTAGCTGAGTTGAACTTTGTTAGCATGTGGTTTCATCAAGACTATGCAACAAGCCACACAGCTCGTGAAAAAATGGAAATGTTGAAGGATGAATTTGGTGAGCAGCTTATCTTTCTAAATGGCCCTGTGACTTGGTCGCCAAGATCATGCGATTTAACGATTCTTGATTATTTCTTGTGGGTATAGAGAAGAAAGCGGCAAAAATGGATTTAGCAGTAAATGAGGCCAAAACGAAGTATATGCTGTCAACACAAAAAGCCACGCAACATCAAAGAATTGGACAGAACGTCACCATTGGCAGTTATAACTTTGAGGTAGTACGGGACTTTGTCTATCTCGGCTCCGCTACAACATCTCGTCAGAAATTAAATGAAGAATTACTCTGGCCAACCGCTGTTTTTTCGGGCTAAGAAGGCAATTCAGTAGAAAAGTATTCACTCGAACTACTATGGCGAATGGAGATCCTCTACGGCGCTGAAGCATGGACCGCCTCAAAAGCGGATGAAGAAATTCTTGGTCGATTTGAGAATAAAATTCTTCGAAAAATCTTCGGTCCCGTTTGCGTTGATGGGCTATGGAGACGAAGATTCAACCAAGAACTATACGAGCTGTACAGCGACATGCCCCTGGTCAAAAAACTCCGCATTGGACTGTTAAGATGTCTAGAACATGTAGAACGAATGGACACCAATACTCCGGCTCGCAGAGTCTTCGATTCCTAGCCAGACGCAGTAGAGGAAGACCTCGAAGTGGCGCGCACAAGTAGAAACCAACCTCAACCAATTAGGAGTGCGCAACTGGAGGCAGTTAGCTATGGATTAAAAAAATTTGAATATTTGAAGCAAATTTGAGTGTTTTTTGCGATTTTGAAAAAACAACGCCTAAAAAATCACCCTTTATATGGAATTTAAGGCCCATACAGGGCATCAAACCCAGCTTCTCCCTTTATTTTTTTGTACGAAATTATTATTTTTGGCGCAAAGTAAAGAACTTCGTGCTTCATACCTAATCTGACCGGCGAAATTGAGAAGCTTCTCATGGCAGTGTTAAATCACTTGGATGGAAATGGATTTGGACTTGAATATAAACAAACATTTTGAAAATTTTCACCCTAAATACTTTGGTGCTTCAAAAATGTAAAAGGAATTTCGAAATCTGTTTTAAATGATTACTGCACAGTTATTTAGTGCAAGCGCAATTATTTATTGATAGCGTAGTAGTTTTCTTAGTTATGTAACTACATCTCTCAGAACGCATGTTTCCACAATATTAAAACGTGTAGGTATTGGTTATTCTCTGCATTTATCTTTTTTATATCTACTTAAATTTAATATACAAAGAACACTTAAAAATTAAAATAAAAATTAAATATAAACTTACATGCATGAGTAGAAACTGATTTCCGTGAAAAATTTGCAAGTGCCTCCATTGAAACAAAATTCATATCCATCAGGACACTTTCCACCGGATTGCTGCGTGGACGCGTCATATCGTGGCACTAAAGATGGAGTATAAAAAAATGTAAATGTAATTTAAAATTTTAAAATTTTATGAATATTATGATTAAAAACAAAAAAAAAATATATGAGAATGCCCACCAGTTGCGTAGACGAAAAATAGACATGTTGTTCAGACTTTTTTCAATATCTCTAACGGTTTGGCCTAAAACCATTTTTTTTCTAAAAAGAGGGCGTGGCAGTGGGCGGATTTCAAAATTGTTTACACTTGTTCTGCTGGGAGCAACAACAAACACGTGTACCAAAGTTCATTATCCTAGCTCAAAATTTAAGGCCCAAAGACTGGTGACGTACGGACGGACGGACAGACATGGCTAAATCTCCTCAATTTTTTTCCATTCATGTGTGCGTGTGTACTTCTTGCACCATGGCAGGACCGCCTGTTTTATACCGACTCCGAATGGCGAACTTAAGGTAAGCTTTTCTTGACAAATGAAGATCCATTCTCAAATTTGCCGACAAATCTTACAAATCATCCGAGTAGTATACGCGTATGATTTGTCCCATCATCACGAGGGCCGGTGAAAAATCATTTTAGGTGTTGCTACGGCTGGGAATCGACCGCAGATCTTCTGCGCGGCAGTTCGTCGCACTAACCATCGCTCCACTGGTCATGTCAGATATGTCTGCCAGATAATAAAATACCAAGCGAACAAATAATTTTAATTCTATTGCAGATCTCAGTGACTCGAAATTCTTTAAAATATGTTTTACGAGAAAAATAATTTTAAGATCCTGGGAAACCAGATTCATTTGTTTGGAAACAAAACAACCAAAATAATGCCAACATAGCTATTCGATAACTTTTTGACAGAAAAATCAATAAATCGTCAGTGTTACCATATTGAATCGCTGCTCATGGAGTGAAATGTAATCCTGCACTAAAGAACTGCTTCATGAGTTAACCCTAAATCAAATTTAATCCACTGAAAATCTTTTTTTTTTGTGGTAGAGTAACCCAGAGTCAACAAACTTACCACCGCGCTAATGAAGAGCTCGTCTGACCTCACCAAATTGTTGAAAAAAAAACGGGGTTTTTCCGCGGTAAATAAACCCAGAATTAATAAACAGTGGATTCGATTTATTAGGTAAGAGTCAACTCATGAAGCCGTTCTTTAGTGTAGAATTACATCATAGTATCCATATAAATATATTTCAACAATTTGGTGAGTTGAGGCGAGCTCCTCATTGACGCGGTGGTGAGATGGTTGACTCGGGGTTAATTCACCCCAAAAAAAGTTTTTCAAAGGATTAAATTTAATTTAGAGTTAACTCATGGAGCAGTTTCTTAGTGCAGGATTACATTTCAATCCTAAAATGTCCGTTTATTGGCCCTATGATAGTGCTTATCTGACAAATCATTCAAGAAGTAACAACTGTCAAGAAATGCTGATCTGACCTTAATCATTTCAGCTCCGCCATCATGTGTGGTTTTGAGAAAATCTATGCCCTGGGTATAGTGAAAGTAATTCAGTTGTGGGATCTATGGGGCGATTAACAACAGAGTTGTGCGCGAAAATGACATGATTGGGTGTACAATCACTCTTCCTTAAAACACTAGAAATTCAAACTGTGAAATACTAATCCATATATATCGCTGATTGACACAATCCCATAACTGCTCAATTTCGTTCATGTGTAAAAAAACAAGGAAATATCAAAAACATTTAAAATTTATTTCGATGCATGCACAATCAAAGAGTCAACACCATCCCTTACATTTGCATGCGCAGTCACGAAGTCACCATACTGTGCAGTGTGCATGCAGGCATGAGAGGTGTGTGGACCCTTTTATACGATTTGACTCTGAATGTCGGTAAATTGTACCCCAATTCTTCTAACATCCATTTTGTGTACAAAATCTATTAAATTGTGGTTCAATTCCTTGATGGGTTGAAGTTCTTTTTGAATAATAGCGTGAAATGTGTAAATATATAAATGTTCTTAAAAATTAAAACAAAAAATCATTAATGATGAAATCCCAGAATCATTCCGTAATATTAAATAAATTTTAGTAAGTTGAGCAGTTAAATTTAAAAATTATGTAAATTTCTTAATGCACACACAAAATTTCGCAAATAAACTTCCTAATGTAAACAAATAATAAAAATAACAATATAAATAGAAAATTCAATAATTTCGATGAAAAATTAAATTTTCACACTTACTCGGATAAGCCTTTATCACTATGGCTCTCCTCTCCAGATTTCGATTGACCTTGTTCTTTGCTCGGCATTCATATCTTCCAGCGTCTGAACTGTTGAACGATCTAATAATCAGTTCCGATCTTCTCCTGTTTGGAAAAAATAAAAAAAAAATTACTCAATGAATGGGATAAATTTATAAGATCATGTACGTCTGTCTGATCTACCTTAACTCAATAACGTATGACTACTCATTGCTGAATATTTATGAGAACGATGATTTAATGAATAATCGCCTAAACGATTGACAAAGTTTTGTTTTTTTTTTTTTTTTGTCATGTCGACTTTTCCTATCGAATAATCAACCATGGGTACGTATAAGTAACCTTTGACGGATTAATTAAACCAATCGAATGACTGATGGTTGTTCACAGGTATTAGAACCCAATGATAGACGTTAATTATGTTTATGAGTGTTTGATTACCCATAATAAAAACAAAATCTGTTTCCTAATTCAAAGTTGTCCGATAAGATGGTGTACCTGTGAATTGTGAGCTCTTTGGTTCAATAATTTTTTTTTAAGAGTTATGGTTTCAGATGGGAAATAAATTGTTTTGATGAATCCATTTAGTTTGGAGTTTTGTAGATATGCAAAATGCAATATGTTGTGTCCGTCCCTGTTCTTTCCATAAATCGTAGAGAAGACTGCGAAAGTGAATATATCTCCCTGAGATGAGCTAAGTAGCACTATAGTTCAAGGTATCGAAAGTCAAATAAAAAGTTCCAATTTTAAAGCAGTGCAAGAGTAGAATTTAAAGTCACGATAAACAGAATACAAGTAGGCAGATGATATGCCATACCATAATATGAATTGACTACCATTTTGTTAGAAAGTATAAAATGGAAGACAGCAAGTTTAAAAAATTAACATTTCCAAAGATGATGCACATTTGTGCTGGGTTTAGGGCATTTTTTATACATGCAAAAAATCTGTTTGCTAATATGAAATTGCAGTAGCAAAATGACATCTGACGGCATTTTTAAAAACAGTGACACATTCATAATATGACATGACTTTCTTCAGTTTATTTCGCATTCTTATTTTATTTTTTATTCACATGTCCGCCAACTGCATTGGCTGTTGGCGACTTTCCAAATATTGTCATGAATCATACATTATTTAGTTACATCATAAAACTAAACAGTTCACGGTTTAATTGTTGTCTTGTTACTTACAACATAATCAAAGCTAATGGCACATGCGCAACGCCATATCTGTATTACAAATTGTACGTCATCGACGCTCATGACGAAAACCCAACATGTGCAAGACATGTCTGTAAAAGTTTTATCATGATAAATTTATTCGTAAGCTTTTCAGTGCGGATAAATTAGAAAAAAGGTTTAAATAGTGAAAAAAGTAACCTATTATTTCTATAAATTCGTTATGCCCCGAGCTTAAATCAGGTAAAATAAAATTATTAGACGGCCGGAATCGTTTTGAAAAATTTTCGGTTCAGCTTAGTACTTAGTATGATCATCTAGTCTTAACTGATTATACGATATCGATATGACCAACTCAAGATTCAGAACTGTTAAGCCAAAATTCATTAAAAACGGATGTTTTCCTACGTTTGAAGTTTCTAAAAACTTGGAGGTTAGGAGTCATTTCATAACCGCATGGCAGATGTAATTTAGTTGTAGGTTGTCTGAGCGAACACATATTTTGATACATTCCACAAGACCCACAGAACCGTTATTGATATAACCTTTGTTAGCTCCATCCTGGCAAGAAGTACAAAATGGTGGGTTAGTGAAGACTGCAACCAAACTAGACTGTTATTTTTGAGTTCAAGAAATAAAAACGGGGAAAACTTTGTAAAAACACTGGATACTGCCATCGACAAAGAATTTCCATACAACTTGTAAATAAAACTCAATTGAGACCAGGAGCGGCAGATGGCCTAGCTCATAGACCACCATTACTGTCCTGCCATTCTTAAGGATTGTACATTCGTATATCACTGGATTAAGCAACGATTGGTGCTTCTTTTCAGGGAAGATACAACTTCAGGGACCTCTCGTCCTATGGACTCATTTGCCTTTTTGACACGATGGGCAAAATCTCAGAAAAGGTCCATTTAAATAGACTATAAGCAATGGCTGGAGAAAGGGGTGTATTACCAGTTTGGATACCGAAAACTGGTTGTCAACATAGCTAAAACAGCCATCGAGGGAAAACTGCTCGGTTGTCATCTTAAAAATCAAATGAAAAAAGCTTTTAATGACTCAAACTGGTACTGAATATTGAGTGCTTTAGTCAAAACAAACGAGTCGAGCTATATTCGCAAGACACACTGGAGCTACTTCAAGAACAGAAGGCTAAGAGTACTAAAAACGTGTCAGCAGGCGTTCCACAAAGATCTTTTGTAGACCCTCTTCTGAGGTATTTTATGTACGATAATATATTGTACTTGCGAATGCCACGTAGGGTGAAGGTAGTAGACTTTGCGGATAATATCGCCACCGTTACTGTGGCAAAGCATATCCACGATATTGGATAAAGAACAAACGAAGCGACATCTGTAATCAACTACTGATTGCATTCCGCTGCTTTTGACCTAGTAGTACAAAAAAACCCAAGCCGTTTCAATAACTAGCCAAAAAGCGCTAAGGAGCTAAGTAGTGCAATAGTGGGCCTTTTGTCGTCGAGTCATTAAAGAGTAAAAGAAGTCAAGAGTGCTGTCATCCGCGACTGAATGGGTCGGATTACAAATCAGAGAGCGTAGGACGTTAGTTGAAACTAAAAACAGAGTTGGTGAGAGGACTGAACATTGAGGTACGCCAGCGTTTGTTGGAAAGTGGGTACAAGTTGACCCATCTTATGTAACTTGTGTTAATCTGTTACCCAGAAAACTAGTAATCCATTTTATAAATTCATTGCCGACACTGAACGCCTTTTTTCCTTAAAGTAGATCATCAGAGCACCGGTTGAACCTTGCTCTTGAGAACCATACTGACAGTAACTAATGAGATGAGTTTTTGTCGAGATAACTTGTGAGGTGATAGTTGACTGTACTGTCCATGATCTTACAGAGGACTGCTGTTAGAGCTATGGTTTGCTTTAAAAAGGAGGCTATACCGAAATTGTTTGAGTTTTTACGATTCCGGAATATCCCTGCAGAGTCAAACAAGAGTTTATGAAGAGGTTTGGCCAAAGTGGAAGAATATATTTTCAATTGGCCGTTTCGAAGCCATATTCGAATTATGTAAGACTGCCTTCAGTTCTTTCTGTCAACACTGAAATATTTGCAAAGCCAGAATCGGTAAGCAATATTTAAGATTTATTCGGAAGGCTATGTTGTAGGGCTAGCTTTGTTAAATGCGGCATGTCTGATACCCATTCTTCTCTGGGATGACATATACCGTTGATTAATATTTACCTAAAACACATGCACAGCGTTCCTCGGTTTTTTTAAACTGCATCAATCGAATCTTTTTTAAGGGAAATTGTGATATCATAAACTGTGTTGAAGTCATCCATCAAAAAACAATTCTCACATGTGATTGATGTAAGTGCACGTGATTCTTTGTCGGGCAAAAAGGGTCAACCTTGACTGTATTGTGCTTAAGCTCCGTCCAGACATTTGGGCGCTGTGCTTAAAATGATTATCAATCCATCATAATTGTAACGAATTCATTTAAAAAAATGATTTTCTATCCCCATGCGGAGCTGATAAATTGAAGGAAAATGATTCTTTGTTACGAAATTTTTGGTAGCGATTTAAAAAAAAAGTTTTGTCGAAACGTCTAATAAAATATTTTATCACACATTTTATCTTAACGGGAGTAAAAAAAAGGCGCTGTGTATGTTAAGATAGAACAAGATACAGACTTTTTAAATTTCACTAAAAATTTAATTGAAAATAGACCTCCTAAAAATTGAGTTGCCTTAAAAATACCCAAAAGTACTTAAAAATTAGAAAGATTAGCAGCCGTTTATTGTTACTAAGATGGAGCTGAAAAGAACTTATTATCTATCTGAATATATCATTCAGATATTTTATTGTTTCTTTTCACTTTACTGAATAAATTTGAAAATAGGCCTCCAAAAAATGATCGTGCTGAAAAATTGCAAAAAATAGCTGCCGTATGTTTTTCGCTTCACAAAAAAGTCTTCCGAAATAGGCCGTGTTACAAATAACAAATAAGCAAAAAATAGAAGTCATATTTTTTTTAAAGGCTGTGTTTAAAAATTATCCACCGTATATTTGTCTTTTGAAAAAGGCTTCCAAACATTTGCAAAAAGCAGACGCCGGTCGGCTGTATAGTTGTCTTCTGAAAAAGGCTTCCAAAATTGGCCGTACCTAAAAATACTTAAAAAGTATCCGCCGTATTTTTTTCATTTAATAAAGGCTTCCAAAAATAGGCCGTATTTAAAAATAACCAAATAAATAGCAGCCATACAATTTTCCTATGGAATTGAAAAGAACTTATTCTCTATCTGTATATATCATTCCGATATTTCAGGGTTTCTTTTAACTTTTACCAATAAATTTAGAAATTGGCCTCCAAAAAATGACCGCATAGAAGAATTTGCAAAAAGTAATTTCGGAAAATCAGAAAAAAGTCTTCCAAAATTGACCGTGCTAACGAATTAGCAAAAACTTGCATCCGTATATTTTTCTTTTACAAAAGGCTTCCAATAATTGTTTGTGCTTAAAAATTAGCAAACAGTGGCCGCAGCTTTTTGTTATTTAAAGAGGGCTTTCCAATAATTTGGCGTTTCTAAAAATTAGCAAAAAGTTGCAAAGGTATACTTGTTTTTTCAAAGAGGCCTAAAAAATTGTCCGTGCCTACAAATGAGCAAAAAGTAGCAGCCGTAAATTGTTTTTTTTCCGTATCTAAAAATTAGCTTCCATAAGTATTGCGTTGCTAAAAAATAGCAAAAAGTAGTCGCCGTAAACTTTTCGTTTCAAAAAGGCATCCAAAAATGGATCTGCCTAGAAATTTGCAAAAATCAGAAGCCCTATAATTGTTTTTTTTTTAAAAACCCTCCAAAAATGGCCATGTCTAAAAATTAACAGCCGTACATATTTCCTAACAAGAAATTGAAATGACAGATATGGAAATTGTTTTTACTTATCACCAAAAAAAATAAAAATTTTTTTTAAAAAATTGGACGTGTCTAAAAATTAGCCGTGTATTTTTCTAAAATGGAAATTAAGAGAGAGTATACATATTTGTAGTTTGGAAAATCAAGGTTTTTTTTATTTGCACGAATCATTTTAAAAAAAAGTCCGCCTAAAAAATATCCGATGAAATGAAGGTATGGCATTGCATGAATATGAATTGCAGGAAAAAATTCTCAAATGTCTGGTATGATCAAAAACTATAATAAACCAAGTACCTAACAAAAAAAATGATGATTAGTATGTGAGCTGGAAAAAATTTGGCACACGAAATTTGTATAACTAACATTAATTTTCTGAAACACATGTGTCAACATTTATAAAAACAAAATTAATAAAATGAAGCTCTACAGTCAACTACTTACTTGTAATGAATAAACTGGTATAGTCTTCGATTTCGATTTATCGATTTGTGATCCTTAAACCATGTGACCTTTGGCGGAGGCTGTCCTTGCACTTTGCACACAATACGCAGCTCTTTGCCATTTTCCACTGTTCGATTGCTGGCTGTTATAGACTTTATCGATGCGAGCTGTGCTGTAAAAAAATTAGAATATAAACAATGAATTGTTTTGTTTTACACTCATCATCTGGAATTTAAAAAAAAAACTTAGAAAACAAAAATTCCCCCAAAAAAATATCTAAGACATGAAAAAAATGTTCCAAAAAAAAACTCTTTCATTTTTTTGTGCAATAAACAAATTAGAAAGACACGTTTTTCCTATAAACAAATGTAAATAAAAATCTACGACATACAGATAAGTTAAAAAAAAAAAAAATAAATAAATCGGGGACACGGAGAACGAAGGCAAACAAGAGTGCACCTGAGGTAAACAAATTTGGACATACGCCAAGCAAGCATCCTTTTCTTCATACAAGTACATGTTGGTTCGGTTTCATAAAATCAACACGATTACAAATTCGCTCCAAGGACTTAATCTAAAATTAAAATTAAGAAACAAAAATTAAAATATATCGCACAGAGTCAATAAACTCATCTGTTCGATTCCAATTATATTCTGACATCGCACTGTGATTCACCATCTGTGCGATGGAATACTCATGGCTTGCTGCAGTTGCCGAGGAGCACACCAACAACGGTGATGGATTATTATGCAAAATGAGAGTTTTTCCGGGTTTCCGGGCGGCGGCATTGTAAAGATGGCGACACATAAGGTGACGTGTTGTTACTATGGCGGCAGTGAGTATGAATGAAGTGCCATTATGGCATTATAATTATAATTTTATAGCGAAAAATGATGATGCTTCTCATGTGGATCGGTACGATGAATCGGTGTGTGCTTTATGATGTGGCGCATAGACCGCATTTGCATGTATTTTTAGATCCTCAATGTGTGGAGGGTAAATAGAGCGCAGAAAGTGGCATTTGTTTTTTTTTTTATGAAATGCGATGTTGGGGTATATAATTGTCTGGTGACAAATTTTTGGAAGGAAAGTATATTATTATGAGATGTCGGTGGGTGATTTGTTGTCACGTAGATACTTCTTCAGATGGGGAGAAGTTTTTTTTTTCACGAGGTATGTAAAAATATCGTTGGGGCTCAATCCGATTGGATTGCATATAACACCATGGAGTACTTTTTGAGTTTTGTAAAGGTTTTTTTATTTTTTTGGGAAAAAGGAATCAGTGAGGAAATTGTTTTCCGAATGCCACGACAATTTCTGACAGTTTAAGTGGTGGTCGAAACCAAAAAAAAGTGCCACACTACTTATTTATACTTGGCATGCATTAGTTGTAACCAGCAAATCATAAATTTCAAAAGTATTAATTTTATTCTGTGTCTTCTACAGAGAGTTTCGTTCAAAAAACAAAAAAAAAATCTTCAGAAGCAAGATCTACAATAAAAAATCCCTAATCCCATCTGTTGCAATCAACAAATCAACAGTTATTACATACTACCTGTCATATGTCTGAATGATTTTTTTAATTTTACTGGTACCATTGGCGAAGAAAGCTGTCGCCATAAATACCTACCAGATTGCATGTCCTACCCTCAGCGGAGCAATGAAATTGAAGGAGCTGGACTTACTGGGAGTATAGAACCAGAAAAGTGGAAGGGAAGAAAATCCTGCATAGGAAAAATAGAAAACACAAATCCTCCCAGCTGAGGAAAACCTCGCGATAAGAACAGTGGCAACCTAGCCACTAATGCGCGGGAAATTGTAGATTCTTGTATACTTGTTTAGATGGAGCTACAGTCCGGAATGAACATGAGCCTCAGCCAACATGCTCTCAACTCTCCTATTAGAACTTCAGTTAGCTAACTGCCTTCATTGATGCACTTGGTTGAAGTCGGTTTCTACGCGCCACTTAAGTAGAGGTCTTCCTCTACTGCGTCCGACCTCTGTCAATGAAGAGGTAACGATCCAAGGCAAGGCCGCCGCCCCTTAAAGATTACGGAGGTGTTGCCATAAAGAAGTGCATGTATAAAACCATGAACAAAGTTTGGATGGAGCAGAGTATTAACGCAGATTGGGATATCACTTTCGTATGTCAAATATACAAAAAAGGCGATTCCATGCCTTGCACAACTTTCTAGGCAAATCTCTGCTAAAGGTCGCTTATAAGATCCAATCCAACGCACTGTGTGGGCTTCTTAATCCTTTCTGCAAACACTGATCGACACGTACCAGTCTTAGCCAGGCGATCGACCATAGACCAAATTTTCACTCTGAGTCAAATCCTGGAAAAGACTTTTTTTTATATAATTTGCTAGCACTCAAAGGGTTATGGCCCTTTCAAAGTTTTACCACAGTACGATCGTTTGATAAGGGGAAGAAAGATAGTGAAAGGAAAGACTTTTGGTGTAGTGGAGACTTACTCCATGGGTGGTGTCCAAACTAACTTCGGGGAGTCACTGTTTCTTGTGTTCGTTAAATTCGAAGAAGTTTCAAGACGGTGCATACTTTTTGGTATAATAACCGACCCTTAAAGACCTTAAGCCTACTTTACGACGCCGAGTCCTGGACAATGAGCAGGAAAAAAAGCTTAAAATGTCGGCAAAGGCCTCTTCCAGACGGCATTTTGAAGAATTCCTCATACTGGACAATGAGCAGAAAAGCAAAGCTAAAAATGTCGACAAATTCTTCAAGATGCCATCTGGAAGAGGCATTTGTTGACATTTTTAGCTTTGTTTTCCTGCTCATTTTCCAGTACTTGTCTGACACCATTACGATAGAGCACCAGAAGAACTACACGGTATTACTTTCGCGGTATCTAAAGAGAATCCTTTTATACTCTTATCAGGCTTATGATAAAGTTTTCAAGGTTGTATTGGTATTCTATATTAAGTGAATTAGACAATCCCAACGATTACTTTTGTTATCAATAAGCAGGGCGGTCTGGCGAATAGTGTTGATAAGATTTTTTTAATTTAAATAGACTTATATGAGCAAAACATCATTCTCATTAATAATTTCTCAAAAGCGACAGCAAAATACAATTTTGAATTTTTTTCTGTGAATTAAAAACGAACATAAAAAATTGCTCTATAGTTCGCACAAAATTCAATGCGCATCCCATATTGTAATGTCTCTTCCTCCTCTTTCTTTCTCAGAAATTCAATCTAACGCTGTGTGCCAAAATTGTTAAGCAGTGGATAATTTTGGTCACTAGAGTGGTGAATATAGACATCAAAACTGCTCAGAAGCTCCCTAAAAAATTATCTAGTGTCTAATTTTTGACGTTTGGTAGTGTAGGTTAATAAAACCTGGCATACGGCCTAACGTAGGACTTTATACTCAAATGCCATCATTTTCCTTCTGTGTAATTCATGTAAGCAATAATCAAAAAAAAAAAAATAAATAAATAAACCCACACGTCTCAATAATGTCATACAAAACCAAAAATGTATATTTTTTGCACATGAGGTGTTTGTACACACCCGGCACGTTTCCGACTTAAATTCATCTGCCAAACTTGTAAACACGTCCTCAGACCATTGATCTTAAACATTTTTATTTGATGTTTAATGTTCTAAGTCATTTTTCGTCTGACAGCCGGTTGCTCAGCAAACGTGAGTAATATAATTAAAATATTCATGGTGTATCATGAGCACCTAAGTGCTGTCAATAATTGTTTATGGCACCCGAACTATTTCCGAATATCATGCGCATGTAAAATTAAACACAAGAAGGGCAAACACCTCCTCGTTTCGAATGACTGACTGTACTAAAACTGAAAATAGCCTTACTGCCATTACAACAACAACGGAATTATAAAACTGATTATGATTAATGTGCACCATGCTCTTCGTGATATTC
Organism: Rhingia rostrata; assembly: GCA_949824845.1. NCBI lineage: Eukaryota > Metazoa > Arthropoda > Insecta > Diptera > Syrphidae > Rhingia > Rhingia rostrata. The sequence goes on from OX463757.1 coordinate 4,621,670, forward strand.
GATTGCTTGTCTTTGAATGTTTGCCAAAAAAAAACAAAGAGATGACACCCTAAATGGCACCCCATGTGCTCAGTGCGCTATTCAAATTTTGGTCTGTACCTCTTGACGGAATTGGAATCCGCGGAGAATACTATAAGAGAGTTCCCCGTCAGTCCAGCCCCCACACTCAATTTGAGAACCAAATTGTGTAATAAATTCCAATATATGTCCAATGGTGTCACTTGGAGTGTTCATAAGTTTTCGTAACTATGTGCTTTCGTTTGCAAATGGTTGGTTTTTTTTTGATTTTGTTGCCCCACTGAAATTTTCAAAAAGACGAATGGCTTCACCTGAGTTTTTATTATTTTTTCTGTGATTTTTTTTTCCCATTTCGACTTTTGGAACATAGAAAATTTTACTGACCCTAGATGATTTTTTTTTGTTTACTAATGGATTTTGAGGTCTAGATGTTTTTTTTTTGTTTCTTTGGCATCAATATATGTGACAAACCTTTTTTTAATCACAAGGCTTAAACACTCGGAATCGCGTGTTTCCATTCTGTCTAAGATTTCTTGGGCTATTTTTGAAGCACTGCTAGGCAGTTGACTAAGTGAGTGAGTGTATTGGGCCGAGTGTGGTTTTTGGCGGGGATTTGTATGTGACAGCTAAAGTTGGTTGCATTTATTAATTTGTGTTATCACAACTTGAATATTCATTATAATACGCTTAGACATAACCAAAAGCTGGGTTTGTCACAAAAACCCTTGCATTGACATTGACATCACAGTACTTCGCATATGAATGCAACGAATTACAGACAATAACAGCACTGGCGACTGAGGCCATCGGCTGGGACAGAGTAAGACATTAATACAACAGAGAGTGACAGATAGATACATAGAAGGAAAGCCTTATAACATAAGCCTACGTGGCACAGAGGAGGAGACTTTGATTTTTATTGCCACATATTATTGCACAGGTGGCCTCAGATAAGCTGTCGATTTTTGTATAAAAATAATGCTGCCGAAGCTGGGGCTGGAACCCGCAGCGTCGGGCTTAGCAGTCAACTTCGCATTCCTCTGAGCCATGGCCATCTGAAAAACCCTTGCAATATCTGTCCGAAGCTAACATTTTAATCCACATTTTGTAGTCGAGAATTTTTTTAAGAAGTTGAGGTAGAGCTTCCGTCGAGATAATGTAAAGGTTAACAATAGTATTTTTTGTAAACATTAGTCTTGACAGTTCATATTTTGCAGTCGTAAAGTAGACACTTGCCAAATTTATTATGGAAAAATATTCGATAAACCAACGTGTTTTAATCGTTAAAACATTTTATCAAAATCAACCATCGATCACTGTGACGATGAGAAAGTTACGTGAAATTTTTGGGAGAAACAACGTGCCAACAAAACGCACTATATATCGTGTAGTGAATGATTTCGAAGAAAGAGGGTCTGTAGGTGATGGGCCAAAGCATGGACCACAACAGCAATATCGGCTGAAAACATTACTGCTGCTCAAGGAAGTGTTCAAAACAATCCATCAACCTCAAATCGACGCCGTGCTCAGGAGCTTGGTCTTCAAAGAACAACTTTGGCCACAATTTTGCACAAAGATTTGCATTTGTTTCCATTCAAGATTCAGTTGACACAAAAGCTTCTTCCACAAGACCTTTACGCCGCCGTACATATGCCAATAGGATGTTACAGCTAGCCCATGACAACCCCGATTTTCAAGAAAAAATCATAATAAATAACGAGGCAGATTTTCATTTGAATAAACAGAATACTCGGTTCTGGGCAATGGAAAACCCTCAAATTATTCATCAGTCACCTTTGCATCCATTAAAAGTAACAGTCTGGTGTACAATTTGGTCAGGAAGAATCATTTGACCTCACTTCTTTGAAAATGAAAGCGGCGTAATGGTAACTGTGAATGGGGAGCGATATCGTGATATGATTGAAAACTTTTAACGCCACAACTGCATGCTTTGGGTCTGATTAACATGTCGTATCAACAAGATGGTGCCACATCGCATACAGCCAGGATAACAATGGAATTACTGTGAGACCTCTTTCAACAACAAGTTATTTCAAGAAATGGTGATGTTGATTGGCCTCCACGGTCGCCTCATTTGACTGCTCCGGACTTCTTTTTTTGGGGATATCTGAAAAGCAAGGTTTATTCAAACAAACCAGAAACGCTTGAGAAACACAAACAAAATATTCGTGATGAAATTAATGAAATACCGCGTGAAATGTGTCAGAATGTAATGAAAAATGTGCTCCAAATGGCTCGCATTTGTAAGACTAACATAGGCGACATTTACCTGATATTGTATTCCATTCATAATTGCCGACATTAAATAAAACATATATCGATATAAGATCCATTCTCTTTCATTTAATCAAAAATTATAAACAAACAAAGAAATGTACCTTCCCGACGGACACCCTGTATTAAGTATTTTCGAAAAGTTTCTACCCGCACAGGTAATGAAATGTACCCTTCAAGCTCATTTCATTGAAAAAAAATAAAATCGAAGACTTCTCCTAACTCCATAAAGTATATTTAACAAGTTTATCTACTTAAGATTAAATTAAATTAAATAAAAAAAAACCCTTACACACCACAAATCATTGAGCGATTTCTCACTCATTCGCCTGGCAAGCCAATCGGATCGGAATTCTGTTAAAAATATTTTATTGACACATTTATTTTATTTATTCAACGTAGCTGAACGTTTGTTTAAATTTTATTTTAAATCTATTTAAGCGGTCGACACGCTAGATTCTCTTCCTTGCCATTCAATATTATTTTAAGGGGCACTAAAAGTACTCTCCACACTTGTACGGTTGGCTTTTTTTTTTGTTTATTTTTATATTTGACTCCTTCACCAATATTTGCACATTCATATGTACATATGTGTGACTGTGGTGTGTTTGTAATTTGCAGTAGGGAGACTATTGTGTTGTCTCGTGTGTGAAGTGTATCTCAACTCATGTTTGTTGTTTTTTTTTTGTATAATTTTTTTCTGTTTGAGATATTTAAGATAGTCTATCCGTCGCCTGTCTGACTTTGAGAAGAAGTGTGTGCTAAATTAAGTTTTCACGAGTTCTTTTTGATTTGTGCTGTTGAATATATTTTTTCGGTTTTTTTAGATTTTCATGAGTCATTTTTTTCTCCTTCGCTTGAGGTGCTCTAAGATTTTCTTTCATGATTTTTTTTCTTTTTAATTGTGATGTGGATTGGGTGACTTTTTTTTTAAGTCGTCCTTCTGATTGTTTTTTTTTACAGAGAGCTCATTAGGGTAGTAATAGAATTTGTATGTGAGGGGATTTATTTTTTTTATATTTATATTTATGCTTTTATTAATGCGTTCGATGAGTAAATTATGGAATTGTGTTTTTTTTTTCTGTTTGAAGTCTAGCCACATTTGTGGCTTTTGTTTACGACGATTTTTTGTAATGCTTCAACAAGCAGCCTATCATGCATGAAATTGCTCTACGGAAACGGAGTCACGAATACATCCAATTGTCTTGGGGGTATGCGAGATTTTATTGTCAAAATGGTTTCTTAACTTTTTGTTTTGGAGTTCAAGTTTTATGGAGTAAATTAATTGCTAAAAAAAAATAGTGGAAAAAAAATGTTACGTATACGCCATAGTGGGCATATGCATTACTCTTTTGTTGTGCAATGCTTTGACATAAAGTTCGGCAATATGTTGATTTTTTTTTATTCCAATTATTTAATACTAAGTACAAATATTTCTTTTAAGGATCTGAATATTTGAACGTTTTAACAAATGATCCTCCAATCAATGCACCAATCCGATGAACAGACAAATTCGAAATAAATCAATCCCCTCCAATTAAAGTGCCACGAAATGCCTCTCTGGTAGAAGGTGCCATTAATCACTTTCAAGAACACACTTTAACTATAGAAAAGTAAAAGTTCCACACTTTTATGAGATAAATTAAAAATTACGATTCCTCACACCTCTGACATCGCACATGGATTAACTCACATCCACCTGAATACACACGCACGCACGCATTGACATCGGGATCTACACCTCAAGGCGGCTCATTTATTGCGTTTTCGAATAATAATAATAAATTTAATTTGCCAAAGGTAATGGCATCTATTTTTGTCAACAGTCATCGCGCCGACAGAATATAGGTCATTAATGATGTTGCTGCTGCTGGTGTTGATGTTGATGGTAATGGTGACGATGATGCCTGGCATGAGCCACAAGTCTCCAACGAACGTACGCACTCTCCAACCAAGCGATGACATTTTGTAGTGTTCGCGTTCTTTTTTTTAAGAGGGTGTCAAAAACACATTACCCGTAAAGATGACTTGGTTTTTGAATCGTGTTGTTATTTTTTTTTTTCAATTTTACAAAATGTTAAAAAAAACTACATATACAATTTTGCTAAATTGTTGTGATTTTTCTATTTTCATTTCGCATAAAGATTTTATGATGATGAGCAGCAACAAAAATCTGTATAAAATGCGAAATATAGTAGTTTATGATTTATGTAGATTTCTGATCGAAATTTATGTCACACCATAAAAAGTGACGCTGTTTTCAGCATTTTTACACAAGTGTTCTACGTCAGTCTTTGCTAAAATTATCCGGTACTAAGTAGTTTGTATGGAAAAAAAAAACATTTGCTTTTTTTTAAATTTTGTTTGATTAAATATTTGAATGTTTTTTAATGCGCAATAAATAATTTTATGTTCTTGAACATTTTTGAATGTTTGATAGGTGATAACAGCTGTGACAATGATTTTTTTAAAACGTCAAATTTTCATTTTTTAAGTTTTTTTTTTTTAATATTTTTTATATGTTTTGCGGCAATTTGGTAGTCGAACAATAAACCATTTTCACAGAATAGTTTGGGTCGTATGAAAAAGTAGGTTCTTGGAGTTACGACACAAATATAAGGTTCGTGTCAAAAACATCAAATAGGTAATTTATTTCAAAAAGCTCAACATCCGCATTTGGAAACATTAAGAATTAAGTGTCATCATACGTTTGATCAGGAATGTATGATTTAAAGGAGTTTGCAATACTCAATATATCTGATGCGCCTGAAATTGTTTAAATCATCTGTCTACATGAGGTAGTGAGAGAAAATTTGCCAAGAGAAATTGTCAGGGACTGCACTCCCTAACTTACCCACTACCATACGGTAAAAAATATTTTTGGGGATGCCACTGATAGAAAATAAAAACGAAAGAGGCTTCAAGTGACTTCCTTGGGGAACCCCGGATAAGATAAAAATGGTCTTGAAAAAAATATAAGCTGCGCATAAGAACTATGTTCGTTTTGAATGTTGGGAATCAATCCACTTTAAGAAAATATGCATGAGATCCAATTTGTTCTAATTTTATTAAAAGAACCAAAGATCTACTCTATCAAAAGCTTTATAGAAATCCATTATTAAAGGAATCATTCCTCTTTGGCGAGGGGAAAATAGAAGAATGAAAATCACAATTACTAAGCAAACATGTCATTAGTTGTAAGAGGTCAATCCATTTTCTTATTGCGTTGGTAATCCTTCTAGATTTATACTTTTTTTCAGATTGAGAAAAGAAAAACTCAGCAGTCTACTCTCCGGTAGAATGCTTTCGGGATTTGTTTTTATTTCTGTTACTGATACGCTACATGTAATTAGCAGATTAAACTGGATGCGATCAAGAAAGCAAACTGCAGATGGATAAACGGTCAAAAATTCAGCCAACTCTGGCCTTACTTTAACCAGAAGCGCTCCATCTGATTGACAATGCTGAACAGATGAAACATCAGCAGCAATTTCGATGCCCTTATAGGACATTGTCCAATAGGCCTACACACAAGAAGACTAGGCCTTGTCAGCATTGACTTCTGCAGAAACTGCTTAGACGAAGAAGCGGAGGAAAGTATTATTCACCTTCTATGCTCTAGTCCTGCTCTCTCAGTAAAAAGTAAACTTTATCTTAGCAATTAGTTAGCTCTGAATGGTTCAATTTGGTGAACGTATATAGGGAAGTCGACAGATCCACGATAGATCGCTTGCAGTCACTACAACCTTACCTCACCTAATCTACTGATACGAGCCTGGGAGACATGAAGGCTTTTCGTTATTGCCATTTTCTTTTGAAAATCAGCAGTGGGCTCTAAGAACATATGTGCTGTAGCGAGGGTGTTTATGTCTGGGCGTCCACCTAGGCACCTCCTTGGCTCCCTCGCTGCTTGATCGATAAGAAGGGAGAAATTATTTTCTCTTGTCCATATAACTTGTTAGAAAAGTCTCTTTTTGACTGTTGTCCTCATGCATATTCCTTTTCTTTTGAAAATCAGCAGTGGGCTCTAAGAACATATGTGCTGTAGCGAGGGTGTTTATGTCTTGGCGTCCACCTAGGCACCTCCTTGGCTCCCTCGCTGCTTGATCGATAAGGAGGGAGAAATTATTTTCTCTTGTCCATATAACTTGTTAGAAAAGTCTCTTTTTGACTGTTGTCCTCATGCATATTCCTTTTCTATTTTTGGGTTTTATAGGAACGTCTACCCCTTGCCATCCAATATGTCTTTTTGTGTTTTCACCATTAATTCATGACGCAAACGCTTCGGGTCCAGTTATAGCTATCATTGAGAAGCCTCATTGGAGATTTTCTTTTATTTCTTGTACTTCTTGCGCCCTTTTTATAAGTTCAATCAATGGCAAGTTGGTGTCAAAAGAAAACTTAATAATTTTTTCCTCAGAAAATCACTTTTTGTTTCTCAATGATCAAGATTTGTTTTTGTGAAGAAATGTATGTCATTCCACCGAAATGAATCGAAATTTTCCAATGATTTCTACAACCAGCTATAGAGGTGAAGTTTCAATTCCATGATGTGTTGTGTTCCAATGAAGTTGTTCAATGATAGCTATAACTGAACCCTTAGTTGGAGTGTACTTTCTATGAATATTCTTCCTCCACCCTTATTTCTCGTCCACCCTTATTCCTCGTGTTGATGACGACCCTAACCGATTCATCTACTGAGGCCACTCCTGTATGATTCTGCCAGTCAGGGGTGTTTCAGAGTCCGTTCGAAATAAGTGTATTTACGTGAACCCACTATGGAATGATTTTGTGTGGAATTCCTATGTTTTGAGTCGCCAAACTCTCAAACCTAAAGACAATCTCAAGCTGGAGCGGAACTTTGTCTTACATCGGTACATGTTAAACAATCTGAATGAAGTGGACGGCTGATTGTGTCATGAATGCAGTATTCTTCCTCTAATTTCAGTGTTTGAGACCGTAACTAAAGATTAGGGATCCAGTGGGTGTAAATGACAACAAAACTTGGTATGAAAGATTTACTATAACAAAATTCTTGGAAAAGATGTCTGGAAAAGAAAATCACATAGCGCCGCAGTGAAGAGAACTCAAAGCGAAATCTAAATTCAATCGGAAACTCTTGACAATTTTGGGCATAAACACGAAAATTTATTGGTGACCTTAAGACCAACCCCAACGCAACCCATTCGTGCAGCCAATGTATGGCTAAGGTTTTAGATGGATTGCTAATATCAAGTGCATCGATTGGCAGCGCACCAACCCAGTTTCACAGGGATGACGACGTTAAGGGGAACCGCCAATAACGGTGTTAAGTGGACAAGGGCTGTATTCGATAGGTGAATTTTCCATAGGGATGACGATGTTCAGGGAGTTACCTGCGTCCAACTGACAGTTTTAGTAACGGTTTGAATAAAATTTTCTAAAAATTAAAAATGACGGGTTTGTTAAATCTATGGTGATAATTTTATAGTCTTGGATATATATATCTTTTTTTTTATATTTGTCTGACTTTTGCAAGTATTGAGGCTGTGAAACAAACATCATATGCTTTTACTTTCGGCATTAGAACCAGGGACCTCGAGCTTAGTATTGGCAAAGATTATAAAGTCATACAGATGACGCATTGAGAACAAAAAAAAACAAAAACCTTTGCTCCCCAGTATCATGGTACGGCCGGGCGATATGCACGTACACACATGAGAAACAAGATCCAAACATATGGCTGTGCCAGTATGACCCGCCATCTGTATGACTGTTTAATCTTTGGTATTGGTCAGTGTAAGTCCACCTTAAGGCTTATTCTTCGTAAAATAATAAAATGAAAAGTTCCGGGCAGTACGAAATCTAGTTAAGGATTAGGCGGTGTCTCTAGCTTGTAGGGATTGATTTATAAGGTATCTACGAAATGTCTTCCATCCGGCAAATAGTGGTTCAGTCTCGTATTTATATTTACATACCCTGGGTGCCCATTTTCAATGACCAGGGTACTCATTCCGAAACTTTTAAAATAATTATCGTTTACAATAGTGTAGGAGACTTGCTAGGTACGTAGAGTGTAATTTCTATATTGTGTGTGTACATGTATATAATTCAGACAGTACCCAGAAAGTCTCCTTCACTATCGTCAACGTTTATCATTTTTAAAGTTACGGAAGGAGTATCCTGGTCATTGAAATTCCGCAGGACACTTTAAGTCGTTAGTCAAATCTTGCAAGCGAAGTCTATGCGGTCTTCCCAAAAAAGTTGGAATGGAACTTCTGGGACTCTTTGATTGGACATTTTCCTATCCTAATACTTAAACTCTGTAATTAGTTCTAGAAAATGCACTGAATATTACCTGCATCGGTATATTCTTAGATATATCCTCGCACAAGTTTAATTCGATCACCCTAGGTCTATTTTGGTTTCTCAAAAAAATTATTATCTTTGTAAAAATTTCCGAACCACGAGAGTTGTGGAAAATACTTTCAATGCTTGCGATTTAGCTCCTAAGCAATCAAATAACCGACTTAGATTTCATGTTTTTTTTTTAGTCATTAAAGAGCGGCCATCTTGCTTTGAGTTTCAGGGTATGTCAGAATGTTCTAAAAGAATTTTCTAATATCATCAAATCAAATCAAATGCAGTTCGGATTATTTGCAACAGAAAAGCTTTAATTTTTTTTTCATTATACTTGGCCATACTGTTAGCTATGAATAAAAATAATTTTCATAAAGCCCTACACCTCGACCTCCTGTCAGTCAAAATCGACATCCTTAGCACTAGCGTAATTCATTCAAACGCGATTTCCTATTAATGTCAATTGGCTAAGAACATCAAGTGTCACATCTGGCTGACGCCAGTGGACGACTGCAATGTACATGCACATGTTATGTATCTACGAGTACTTGCACAAGTGATTAATTACCCAAAATGGGGGGATTGTAGAGTACGAACTATTCCGATGCACTTAGATTTGGTTTTATCCTGCAGAGAGACACATTCCTTGAGTCACTTTATGTTTCTATTCGGTTTTTTTTTGTTGGAAAACAAATTTTGTACATTGCTGATGTATTTCTTCTTAAGGACGAAATGGAGAAACTACAGCCATTTGTCAGTTGTTTTATGAACTCGTCTTCCGGTCTGGTGGACTACGCGGCGGTCTCCAACCTGCATCTGCAGTGGCACCAGAGATCGGTTTTGGCAGGATGCCCAAGAAATTGTCATCATTCCAGTAATAGAATTGGTTTTCGATTTATTGCTTTGTATTGACAAAAAGTAAAACTAATGGAGGATTTCCTTTGTTGCACTAGTTGTCAGCAGTGCAGTTATGCTAATGGAAATTGTGTGTTTGACTCTAACAATCCCTGATGGTAGGGGATATGTCTGGTGATGGTTCGGTCTGTGAAGGACAAGTGATAATGAGGCATAGATTTATTCCGACTATAGTGCCTCTTAAAAAAACAAACATAAAATGTTTTACGGTTACTTAGAACTACCTTAGCGAACATACGATCTTCGGTTGGAAGTACGATCTTTGGAAAAGTATTTTCCTAAGGTTCTCGTTCCTAATTGGCTGGGGCCTGGGCAGTGACACGGAAAGTGGAAAGTGTTTCTTCATCACCGCAGCCTCTACTAAGGTTATCATCTATAAGATGTATTTTCAGTTTGTGGATTTTTAGTAAGTTGTGCCCAGCTAGAATCCCTATACAATCGAGACAAATTTCCTGTTTCTTGGAAGTAGCTTTTGGGTTCTGGCCTTGTCATACTCAGGCCACATTCTTTTGGATAGTTCACAGGTGGGGAGGTTGTACCAGTGTTTTCTGTCCCACTCGAGATTTCAGATCACATAGTGGTGGGTTGACAGACTGGTCTGCCTGGTCGCCAGTTCATCAGCAATTTCAGTAATCCAGCAGAGCTTAACATGATGTTGGACGCCAAGAACATTTAGCTCTTCACGACAACGCTCCACAAGTTGAGATTTTATTTCGACAGCAGAGATGACTTTTATTGCAGCCTGATGTCATGTCAATAGAGATGGTGATATATATTGGTGGTATCGCCAACATTGAGGTCGCTTTTGCTGCCTCTGCAACTACCAATATCTCGGCCTGGAAGACACTGCTGTGCTCAGGGAGACGAAAAGTGCTGTTTGGCTTTAGTGTGTCTGAAAACACTCCAGCTCCAAAGCCTACATCCTTTTTCGAACCATCCGTGTAGATGGATATGGTTTCGGTACCCAGTTCGTTCAACTCCCACTCCTATCTGCTTGAAAAGATGCAGGAAAATGGTCTTTGAAAGCCATGGTGAGCTAAAATGTATCAAAAAATACAGCTGAGCCCTGATATCTGTGTGGAATTTGAGCATGTCCTCAGTTCGTTTTCCTAGCGGTAGCAGGTTAAGGATGGTTTCCAGTCCCGCTGTTGTTCTCATTGCGCTGGTAGCTCCCACACATGCTATCCTTTGTACCTTTGTCATATTTTTCAGATGGGAGACTTTATTTGTGGAATGCCACCAAACAAGTCTCCCAAATGCTAATATAGGATGATGCTAGGGTTCGGACCCCAGTTTTTCCGAATATTCGGCTACACACCTATAGAAAACGACTGTGACCTTTTTAATGCGTTCCCACTCGTTAAAGTTCCGGTTGGGTTTTCTATCAAGAACGATACCCAGATATTTAGCGCTATCGGATAGTTTGAGGGTAATCCCGTCAATAACCGGTAGGTCGAATATTGGTATATTTCACTTATTAATAAAGAGAACGAGTTCTGTTTTCTGGGGGTTGATGCGAAGTCCACATTGTTTTGTCTGATAGTGGGTAGGAATTTCCCTTTAACAAGTATTCCTATATCGTCTGCGTAGGCTATGGATTTTATTCCATGGCGCTGTGTAGCTTGATGTGTATCTCATTGCAGACTATGTTCCACAAAATAGGTGAAATAACGCCTCCTTGTGGTGTGCCTCTCGATGCTACTACTTTAAGATTTGTGCCTCCAGGTTCGCGTTTATATTTCTATGGCTGAGCAGAGCATACTTCCGATAATGTGTATTAGAGGTCGGTCCACGTTATTCTAAACGAGGTTTCTTTTCTTACAACTATCCCGATGGGTGTCAAAATTTAATTAAATAACTTCCTAGTCGCCCTTTACAATGGTGCAGCAGTGATATTCAAAGTCCGGCCCTGTACCAGATATGGTTGTGAATGGTTTTAATCACCGACAAAGTGTGCAACATTGTAGTTAATCACCAACATTTATGGTATAGGCGTCACTCCTATTAAGCTAATTTTTATTATTATTTTAAATCTATTTTTGTGTCTGATAAGATACAATTCAAGTCACAATCATATAATTACGATTAGATACATCGGTAAAAAGAAATCAAAATTCAAACAAACCACACTCAACAATCCTATTAAATTGCAACTCAAACTGCAACCAGACATTTGTTCGGTTCTATGCGAATACTGGGCGTGAGAAACAACCGACAGCACATGCAAAATAAACCTCCAACGAAGGCCGGCACCACAAGTATCTATTTGGTTAGCCACGCCAGATTAATAATCAATTTTACTTTCGATTACCAGCTAATAACGTATTAATTACATAACATTATGACAAGGTGCATGCAACAAATAACGCGCCACAAAATCTACCCAGTATCGCGCTCTTGATAACGTGCTCTTGCGAAGGTCGACTAGTCTTTTCCTAAAATAAAATAAAAAAAAAATGAGAAAAATACTACACCGCTGTGGGTCTGTTGATTAAATTTTTTTTTTGTTCAAATGTATCTCAAAATTTCTTTAATTTATTTATAAATTTGTTGGTATCACAAAATTATTGGTAGCTCTGCGATCAGTCATCATCGTCTCTAGCCAACCCGCCAAAATACAATGTGATTCGCATGATTCATGCGAATTCTAGAATTAGATTCTCTTGCTTCGAGTCTATGGCTCTTCTCCCTCCACTGGGGGTTCAAAAGCTATAAAAAAAGAAATAACCTTATCGCATGTCTTATAAATCCAACCTTGAGGTTGTGTCTCAGAAGAGTTGATACAAAACCTCAACCTCAACCTGCGAAGAAAGGGTTAAACAGCAAAAGCTGAGATAAAAAAAAACAGTCTCTTCAAAAAAAAAAAACGCATGTCATCAGCTGGTTTGAGATGAATCGTCCGATCTGTATTTCGCTCGTGAGCGAACGTCAGCGAATTTTCCTCGTGCTAAGATACTTGTAGTTGTACTAGAACTTAAATTAGAATTTCAATAAAAATAGTAGTGGCGATTTTTATTTGAGTGGGTGCTAGATGGGGATTGCCGCCACTTTACTCATGTGGGTTCTTATTCTTTTATTTTGCTGACGTATTCATGGGACTATTCGAGATGAAAAGAATATAACGTCCACAGTGTGATAAGAAATCGAAATAAAATTTTCTACTATTTCAAAATGAAACGTTTTTAGTGATGCCAGTCGATGGGAATGGCTATAAAATGTGCAAATTATGAAACACAAATAATGGCTTTGAAGTGAAAGATCAGGGTTAGTCAAAGTCTTGTTGATGTCTTACGCGAGAATTTTCTCAACATACTTTTGTTTGTTCTCGACGCAATAATTGTGTCTGCACCTCTACAATAAACCTAATGCCCTGTGTGAACATAAACGTTTGTCACACCCGAGTATCTGCTTTTACGAGAATAGCCGAGGGTGTGAATATTTGTATCATTTGGGACAGCTATTACGTGTTTTGTGTGGAAAGAAAGAATATTTTAAATTTTCGTGATTTTAACGGGTTTTTTTCCGGTAGGCTTACACACTTTAACAAAAGAAAAAGACATTTATAAGGGCTATACTAATACTGCATTAGAAATTCCCATTCAAATAATGCATTATGTCTTACTAAATTTATTGGAACTAATGCAAACTTGGCAGCACTTTTTTCTTGCATCTGAATTCTTTTATAGGAATAAGATTAAAATATTATTTCTGTTTAAAGTCAAATGAACCTCGGCCTCAACGAAAATGCCTCTCCTAAGAATAACGGTAACTAGCTAACTGCCCCCAGTCCCCTCAGTGGATCAATGCGGTTCCTACTTTTCCGCTGAAGCTAGGGGTTCTTCTGCTGTGTCCGACATCTTGCTGTGAATATAAGACTCTGCAACCCGGAGAATATCCTACTCACTTACTAAAGTGGCGCTACTGGCCGGAATAAACCATGGCCTCAACCAACATGCCTCTCAAATTGGCCCGGTTCTTAGCTAACTACCTCCAGTTGCGCACTTCAAGTTGGTTGAGGTCGATTTCTACTTGTGCGCGCCACTTAAGGCGAGGTATTCCCCTACTGCGTCCTACTTCTGCCTGGGAATCGAAGACTGCGAGCCGTACTTGTTGTCGCCGATTGTGCCCTGGATGATGTCATCGTATTCTACAGTGCTTCCAAAGGCGAAGTGCTATAGAGAACGAACAACAGATGGATAAAGGAGAACATGATTATAGAACGTAAATTCCGATTGGCCATAATCTTTGCGCCTAAAGAAATTTTCCCTTTGTTCAACATTTTTTATGGCATTCCAGGTCTTATATAGGATCTCCTTAGTAGTTCGAGTGAGGGCTTAACTACTGAATTGCCTTCTTAGCCCGAAGAAACAGTGGTTGGCAAGAGTAATTCTTCGTTTAATTTCTGACGAGATATTGTTGTCAGAGTTAATAGCGGAGCCGAGTTAGGCAAAGTCCCGTAGTACCTCAAAGTTATATATGTAAATGGTGACGTTCTGTCCAATTGGTCGATGTTGTGTACCCTTTCGTGTTGACAGCAATGGCAGTCTTGCCCTCATTTACCGCTTAACCCATTTTTGCCACTTCCTTCTCTTTACTAGAAAACGTGACTATGACATCACGTTGATCACCAGAGAATGTCCTAGCACACTTAAACGTTCATTGCGGAGGTCCATGTCGCTGTATTGCTCGTATAGTTCGTGGTTGAGTCTTCGGCTTCCTAGCATATCAACGCAAACAGGACCGAATATTGTACTTTCCTAAATTATCTTCACCGGCTTTTAGCCAACCCAGTTAAACTTAAGATTGGTTATTGCTATCCTCACTTGACTTAGGTCAGAAATGCCGTCGTCAATATGACTCAACGACAGATCTCGTCTTCACCCGCAGGTTTGCCTCGTTTTTTTGACTCGAGGATCTGTCAGCATTCTTTATCAAACCAGGCTTTTCTTGTTGGTGGGCGAGAGAAACCTAGCAAATTATTTGATGCTCATCTAATGGCTTACTGTCCAAGAAACAACTTTTAAGCTAAGCTGTCGAATATGTGATGGTTTATGAACCCTTCAACTGTACAAAAGCCACCAAGAAAGCTGTTAACGCTCGTAACTATATCGAAAACATTGTAAGGATCTTCGATACGATGTGAGATAGACCTAATATGCACAACCATTCAACGAAGAATGTTGTAGCAGATTGTTCATGTACTTAAAAAATTGTGACAGTTTCGTAGCTTACTGTGACATGTAGTGGAATCCATAACCCACTATTGCGAAAGCGGGGTATATCGAGGATAATATCTTGAGAATTGCACAAAAGTATGAGAGAACTGGAATATATGCTATTCTCGCTGACATATGATCGCAACATTATCAGCAGGTGGAACTTCGCTCAAAAAAGGTTTCCTTACATGGCAGTTTATAATAATGATAAACTCCCCACATGACAAAATAAGCAGAAGTACTCTATAACCAGAAAGAGTGAATTTTGCAGAAAATCTCCGCTTTGCCAAGGAGAAATCGACTTACAGAGACTTCGGGTATATTACGGGGGATCCGTAAGTGGAACACGTTAATGACTGTGTAAGATCAATATGAAAACAGGGGATTTTGATATTTTTATATATAGAAAGCGTACTAGTCGAAAACCGCTGCAGGAATTTTATAAAGCTTTAAACAGCCTTTTATACTGGGCCGGCCATATGGATCCCAAAAGTGAGAGGTTTCTTTCGAAATACACATCCATACACATTTTGGCGCAACAGGCTCGTTAGCACACACGGCCGATCTTTCTCACAACCACTCATGTGTGCCTGTGTACTTCTTGCACGATGGCGGGACCTCGTGTTTTATGCCGACTCCGAACGACGAATTCGAGATAAGCTTTTTTTGACAACTGATACTACACGGATGGATTGTCAGATCATCACGAGAGGAGGGCTAGTTAAAAATCATTTAGGTGTTGCTACGGCTGGGAATCGAACCCAGAGCTTCTGCGCGGCAGTTCATCGTACTTACCATCGCTCCACTTTCGAAATAGTTAAACAATAAAAAAATGTGTAAAAAATTTAGCTGAATAGTCATCAATCACTGGCTAGCAAAAGTACGATTTGGTGAAAGTTCTTACGTCCTTCCATGTCATCAGTCTTCAAGTAGAAAAACTCATCTCCTCAATTTTCGTAATGGCCGCAAGCCCTTTAAGGGTATGATGCCTTTTGATTGGCAGGACATAGCTACAACAAGGCCAATACCACAATCCAAAAATATGACACTACGTAAAGATTGTAATAACTGCAAAACCAACTTCAAGGACACACCACTTAATACGTTAAGTCATAGAGTCACAGAGGTGAGAACCTCATCTATTACTCCAAAGTAACACATTCAACATAATTCAGAAGTATATTTCCACAAATACCGCTGTGCCTACGCCGTTTGTCATCTGACACGCCTTGCTTCCCAAATGTCACCATTTACCAAAAAGAAACCGAAAAACTCGCAACATTCCATTGCAAGTTTAGGAAGTTTAACTCCCGCCTGCGATGGCTTACATTTACATTACGTGTCGCATTTTATGCACGCGCATAAAAATACCAGACAGACAGACGGACAAACAAACTAACAGACAGACGAATTGTCCGCAATTTTTAGTGAAAAGAGTTTCCACCACATAAGACACCAAACCACCACCACTACAACACCATCAGCAATAGCACTAGCAACAGCATCAGCATCAACATCAGCATCGGTAGACAGCCAGCGCCGCTGCAGCACCGTGAGAATTTTCCTCGACTCCATGCTCCACAGGCCTGGTTGTGGAGCACAGCAACAGCAGCAGCTGACTACTCACTGACCATGGCACTCAGTGCACATTTTATTTACCAACATCCAACATGCATATACCGCGCGGTGATGGCGGCGGAGGAGCCATTTTGCTTTCTTTTTGTATCTTTTGGTGCAGAGAGTTGGTTAGTTGGCTGCCTGAGGTTGGCTCTACGTTTGGTGGCTGAGGTTTGTTTACGTTGGTTGTTTCTGTTTGTTGTGGCGGCGGTGGCGTCGGTGGCAGCGGCAGTGCACCTCCAAACAGCACCACTACCGCCAATACCACCACCAGCCATCACCACTACCACAACTCAAGCCAGCTAGTGTCGGCATGGCTAAGAGCAACTATGAGCATGACACTCGGTATCAGTTGAGGCGATCACATGGTGGTCCTGGGAGAATATTTTCCCTTTCACTTTGTGCCTGGAAAAAAAAGTACACGTCTGCTGTTGCAGCGGTATACGGAATAAGCTTTAAATGATAAACCAAAGGAAGAACAAAAAAAAAAAAAAAACATGGCTGCAACCCGGAACGATCGCGACAACAGCGATGACGATGAATTGTTATGTGCTGACGGTGTGGTGGCGCTGTTATCTGTTAATTTCTTCGAAATTGATTTACGTACTAGGTTAGGTTTCCGTTTCCATTTCTTCGGAGTTGGAGTCGAAGTCGGAGTCTATTGTTGGCTTGTGGAATGGTCTCTTGACTTTTGGGTTGAATAAATATTTATGGGATTTTCTAATTCCCTCACACTTATCATTGCCACCTATATTTATGTGTGGGTGCTGATTGTTTTGCGTACGGATGTTATCTTCGTGTGAAAATGCTGGGGCACAGATACGGAGATACATTGTGTCTAGGCGGGAGAAGCGAATTTCGCGTAAATGCGGAGCGATTAGTGTTTGTTTGCCTCGAGGATTTACTTCATGAGGATGTTTTATGCGGTATTTAACTGTTTACTATCTGCGAAGAAAAGAACCAGCAATCTTCGATATGTCGCCGATAACAGATTTTTGTGTCTGTGATGTCAAATATAGAGATCTAGTTAGAGAAGCAACGTAGTCTTGAGTAAATATTTAGTTTGGGATAACCGAGGCTACGTCAGTTGGTCTGGGGATTACTCATGGATGCAAGGGTTATTTTTGGCTAAACGAATATTTGCAAGGAATGAGACATTTTGGGAGCTTTTATTTGAATCTTTGTTTTGATGGTATGGTTCTGCAATGGTAATGCTAAATCGCAGTCTCTCGGAGGACTGCTTGTGTGCATTTAGGCTATCAAAACGAGGTAAGAACAGATACCTAAAACTATGCTAGTACCAGCTGAAGAACTGTGTTGGATACTAAATAAAACAAATGACAGATGGCTGCTGTTTCCAGCTTAACAACTGTTTTAAGTAGAGGATGGTTGGAAGTAGGTAAGGTTTTGTATGACTTTTTGGTCAAGATCACGTAATGAAAAATAATAGTGTTCCGTGTAAACCCGTGGGCTTGACATGACAAAATTTGAAATAAATAAATAACAGCAATGTATGGGAATCCTTTAGAGCAGCACCTTCAGCCTAACATTTGGATTGCGAATCTGATGCATTCGTGATGAATTGATGATCAGGATCATGTCTTTGTAGTGAAAGTGATTTCAATGAAAGGTCTCTGCTTACTAATGGGGATTTGACGTTAAAATTAAATGGAAGAGTAGCAGTGTATGAATGTAAAATATGGCTGTTGTGAGATCCTAGCATAGAATGTCCTAATCCCACTGAATAGTGTTGATGGTCAATGTCGGCGTAGTTAGCAAGTTGCTAACCACCTGGATGTTTGACAAACATAATAGGACAAATAAGAATGTTTAGGAGTGTGTTCCAGAGATTTGAAGATCTCGAAACAAAGACAATCCAAGACGCTATTTCTTCATTATACTGTGTGCCAAAAAATATTTTTTATTGCGGTGCTCATGACCGTTTTCGCCTTGTCCGCAAAACATGATGCAGTGAAAAACCTGTAGGCCTTGTTTCCCCTCTTCGAGATTTGAACACAGCAATATGACTGTCAGCAAAAATATATTTTTGAAATTTCGCATGTGAAATCATGTAATGGGAAGTACCAAACTCAGTCCTTTAAATGTCCAACAGCGTTGTAGTCGTCAATAGAACCAAAATCACGATCAGTTTGCTCGATCTAAAAAAAGAAGACGCTCCTTTAACTACAGAGGCATAAGTCTCCTGATTGACATCATTATTTGGACCAAAGATTATAAAGTCATACAGATGACGCACTGCATACAAGAAAACATTATCTATGGCGGGTCGTACTGGCGCAGCCAGCCATATGTTTGGATCTCGTTTCTCATTAGTGCACGTGCCCACCCATACCATGAAGCTGGTGAGCGAAAGTTTCTGTTTTTTTTCTCAATGCTCTCATCTGTCTCTCAATGTTCTCATCTGTATGACTTTATAATCTTTGGTCGGACTCAACGTGCCATCGCAGGCACGTAACCAGTATAGAGAAGGAAGCTCCAAATAAGCGTAAGAACAAGTATATGCCATCATAAGGCCCTGATCGTCCTAGTCCTGCTGTACGGCACTGAAGCATAGAAACCGACCTCAACCAACTTGAAGTGTCGAACTGGACGCAGTTAGCTAAGGACCCGAATAATTGGAGAATCATGTTGATTGGGGCCCAGGTTCATTCCGAACCTTTGAGCCACGTGAGTAAGCAAGTATGCGAAAAGTCAGTCAGGTTTGCAAGTGATATGCGGAGGAACACTAATGGATGATATTGTAAAATCAACATTTCAAAAGAGAGTTTCCAAGTGTGATAATAGACTGTACAAAACCGCAAGTAGAGGCCGCCAAGTGTGATTTTTTTCCCTTTGAACTGGCAATGACATTTTTATGTTATATTGGCTTTATAGTGGAAAGCCAAAGGATAAACGGTATTCAAGCCTTAGGGGATAGTCTTCCATCGCAGAAAAAAAATAATAGCACCACCAAAATCGTATGCAAAGATCGCTTTCAAGTTTGCATTCGCGAGCGCTCATCGTGAGAGCCTTGTCAGCGAGATTAGGACACACCAAGTGATTATAGCTTCTCATTATATGGAAATGCCATGTAAGTATCAGGGCAAACTACAGCAATCTACATCCAAAATGGCATCTTTGGTTTCAGATTCCATCCTTTCCCGAATGTTTTTTTTCGTGCCAAGGGAGGAGAAATAAAAAGAAAGCTCCAATATTTTAAGGGAACTGAGTGAAGTGAATCTAAGAAATAGAGAAGATAAATCGGCAGTCAGACTATCAGCTTATTAATGACAAGAAGTCACAATGTTTGAGAGATAACTCCACCTTGAGATGTGCTTCTGTAAGTAGGCTAAAGTTGTGTGAAATTAAGTCCGCATACAATCCATTTTCTTAAACGTCCATCAGCACTGGAATGCTCTGAAAGCCCCTTCCAACTATATCAACGAATCTGACTTAGGTGTAGTCGGTGCAGTAAAAGGATTTTCCGATATTTCGTGATAGACTTGATGAAATCGGTTTCTGTGGATATGTTGTTGAGGTATAAGTGCTATGGCAAGAATGCTACGCACGTGGATTTCAAAGATGCGCATTTAAATAAAAAAAAAGTTCGGTTGATGAGGCTTTAATCTTTGTCCGATTGAGAATCATGTCTGCCTGCCTGAAACAATTTAGGCATCTTAGCAATACCCTCTAACATTAGCAAACCTGCATGAACACTGAAGCATTCATCACTGGCCGTCACCTAAATGAAGGGTTTACATAAGGATTTGTGCGGGTACCCTATTAAACCTGTAAGAATACATTTCATGAGAAAACCCCTTTCAGAACTCATAAATAGTTCAAAGTCTATCGTACTTCTCAAAATAAGTTTCAATGATACCGTTAAATTTTTCCGCCACATAAAACAAAAAAAAAAACAAAAATATAACTGCACCCACAAATTAATTTCAAAGAGGTTCACAACTTGAGAAACATCAACCCCTTAACTCGGCTACCATATCCTCCAAACTGGAACAGGAATGCCGGAACGAACTTACCCACTTAGGTGAACGCTTCATGGTCACACTTTTCTGGGTTCCAGGGCACAGTGACATTAAAGGAAACGAGCGTGCAGACGAGCTGGCCAGGCAAGGCTCTGCTCTTCATGGCCCACTTGCGGCAATTGTACGTATCCCTCTAGGTGAGGGTAAGTAACAACTACATTCCTATTTCCTGAAAAAGGCCGACTCCAAATTGAGAAGGTTAACAAATTGCGTCATATCGAGGACGATATGGCTCTGCTACGATAAAAACAAAACAAACGATCTCCTAAATAGAACCGGCCCAGATATCGCAAGAATTACGGCGATAGTCACGGGTCACTGGCCAATTGGAGAGCATGCGGCAGAACTAGGTATCCCATACAACCCTCAATGCCGCAGTTGCGGAAACACAAATGAGTGAGAAACCCTGTCCCAATTCATATGCAAAAGTCCAGCTCTAGCAAGAGCCTGATTGCGTGCGTTAGACCAACCCTTTTTCGACAACCTAAGCGACATCTCGGGTAAAAGGATACAAGATCTTATCCGCTTTCTAAACCTCACAGGCTGGATCTAGAGACCGCCAGCATGTTTCCCGACAGTACTTCTAAAGATGTCTTCTCTTCCTACCTTCGTGTTAAAATCTCCCAGCACGATTTTAACATCGTACTTCGGTAGGCGCTCATAGGTTTTGTCAAGGAGCTCATAAAATCAATCCTTAGCTATATCATCTTATTCTCCATTGGGGCGTGAGCGCATATAAGGCTTATGTTGGCGAATTTGGCCATGATGCGGATAGTTACAATGCGTTCGCTAATGTCTTGGAAACATAAGACTTCTTGCCTAAGTCTGGCACTTATAACAAATACGCATCCGAATAGTCGCTGTTTCTGCTCACTATAACAAGGTCCGTAGTAGATGTCTCAGTTTTTCATCCTCTTTTTTCCCTGGCCATCCCACGTATTTCCTGGATGGCAGTTATGCCTGCTTTGTAGCAGTTTAGGGCATCACATGAACAATCATAATATAGATCACAAGAGTTGTGGTAACAACAAGGTACATAAATGCTAATTGGGTTCACGAACCGCCACTTCTACCTACCTACCTCAACCTACCTCAACCTACCTCAAAGGCATACCATCAAGTGGTCTTTACTCCATCTAACCAAAGGCGCTTTCTCAGCTCAAGCCTACGAGTTTCTGTAGTAAATCCTGGTATGTGTCGCATCTCGAGTGAAGTATAGCACAACGTCCACTGGTTCATGCAAATGGACATCGTAGAAGGAGGTAGATGGGTCTCCTTTTGTTTTTGCGCAAAATCAGTTAACAAATCAAAGCATTTCTTTCGATTATGAAAGTCCTAACCTAAAAATTTCATCTTGTTCGTTTTTCAAATTGTCTCTTATGCCATTGAGCCATCTCCTTGCCTTTGGATATTCCTTCCAAGGATATTCTCAATATAAAACACAACTCACCCCAAATTGATCATCTAAACATGACAAATATAAACGCTACCCATGATTCTGTTAAATTAGTTAAATTAATTGTGCTTGGCGACCGAATACATTTTGTATGACATTTTCTAAATTACCCAAACGACAACGAATTTTCATCAGCAGATTTTCCGAAAATTCGCAAATACCATTTAATATACGAATTTAATTTTATTGTCTGCAAAATTTTCTTAATATTTTGTTTATTTTTTTTTCGGAGAAATATCGTCTCTCAAGAAGTAAACCAATTAAAATGATTAATGGCACCGAAACGTAGAAACAAAAAAAAAAAAATTAGATCCCTCACTCAGTGAGTCATAAATTATTTGGCGCGTGCTTAAATTTATTACTTTTTGCAAAATGAGTATTTGTCTCTTCGATATGGCAACTTAAAACAAACAAACACATACAACACTCTAAATTATGAAAATCCACCTTGGGGATGTGTGTGTTATCCCTCCGACGATCAGGAATATTTTGATCAGAAAAAAAGTAAAAAATTTTGCCCGAATGCGCACCCTATATCCGAAGCAATTGCAAATCAAATTAATCATCGCTTAACGACTGTGCGCGGGAATTCGCGTTCCGAAAAGTCCCACACCAAAATGCACACAAACATCCGTGCAGACATGCAGAAATATTTTCCAGGTCGCCGCCGCAATATTGCAATCGTTCTGTCGAGGTTAGTACCGCGAGAGCGTAAGCTTCACAAACAAGACGTCATACTCTTGTACAACCCCACCTCAATAATTCGATCGCTTATCAGCTGGGCCTGGGATTTATTCACTCCACTCATTGCGCAGGATCAGTGGTGTTCTTTGTGAGCGCACATCTCTGATGAGGCGCTATGGCCACCATCAGCAGCAGCACCAACCACCACCAGGTCTCATTCGCCGAACGATCGATTAAAATGTTAAGTGATTGCAACATGATTCACAGTTATTAAATGAAGCCCATCGAGCCCAGGCGAATGTTGCGTACTTCCCAAAAACACACAAAAAAAAACTTTAAATAAACAAATGCAAGAGCTGCACGTCCCGGAAAGTGCCCCATTGCACATGGGATCCTCTGGGAACATGGAACCCCAGCTTCTTTCGGCAGAGCGGCAAGCACCACACAAAATGCTCGGTGCATGCATTGGCCCACATTATCTGAATTCAAGATCACCAAGCCGAGCCGCCACCGCCGTCATAGCCGCGGTGCGCATTTACCTAAGGCGAACTTTTAGAGCCTATCGCGCACCACCACCACGGAGTCTCTGTCTCTGGGCTGGGATTGGGAGTGCGGCCGACAGGCAGTTACAGGTTTTCCCCTTTTTTTGTTGCTGCTGCTGCTGTTGCTTCTTGCTGCTTTGTGGGGTCTCTGGGAGAGTGCGCACGAGCACTACATCTGGTTAGCTGAAATTATAATGGCCTTTCTCGAGGAATGCGCATTGCAGCGCCAATTATGTGTCACCAATCATAAAGTTCCCACAGTATACTTTTCGTTCGTTGGCCCCGTGCTGCGGCGTGCTGGAGTGTGTGGCGGTATGGTGGGACGGTGGCGGCGGCGTGCGGCAGCAGCCAGCGTGCAGATTTCAAGCTCCTCGCTTTTTTGGTGGCGCGGGGCGAACCGAACCAGGTTTTAGTTTGGTTTTGAGTTTTCGATTTTTTTTTGTTGGTCGGTTGAATGTGAGAGAGTCATGGAAGCGGGCGATACACAGAGCAGGATACGTGTAGGTGCAGTTGCGCAGTTGATGTTTGCCATTGGCAGTCAGGGAGGTTATAACATCATCTATTTTCGTTGTAGGTACTTAAGTGTAGTTAACATGTTATGTAGATAGATGTTGGATTCCTTTATGCGGTGTGTATTGGGAATTTCCTTTGATCAGAAGTTGTCGAGTTTCTGGAGGAGTGAGGAAGGATCTTGGATGGTGTATAGGTAGGAAAGGAGGGAGGATATGAAAATGTTGATCTGTTGAGAGGGTTTGGTGAGGGATATTTTGGTGGTGCTAATATTGGTAATGCAGGGATATTGATAAAAACTTTTTGTTGGAGCAGTCTTAACTGTAAAAAAGGAAATATCGGACAACAGCGGCCCATGCAGATGCTCAAGCTTGGCTTGTCTTTTCATTTTTGTGTTACATCTTGCGTGAAGAGGACCTCTGGTTTAAAGCTGAATCCGAATGGAAAGTCTTGAGAGCCACCCTAATTGAGGATCAGGCTCATTTGACTTGACGGGCTTTGAAGATGAAAATTAAAAAAATCAAACTTTATATGACGACGCAGTTCGTACATGGTGAGTTAGGTACGCTCTTTTTCCTTAAGTAGCGCTACAGTCCGGAATGAATATGGTATTTCGAGGTGTGTACGCAACTGAAGGCTAAACGGCTTGTCGGGTATATGAACTTTAAATTTGGAAATTCGATTCCGATATTAGTATCCATATGGTTTTTTTTAAGATGGTTGGATGTTCTAGAACGAGGATAAAATCTGATTGGCTTTTACTTGGCAATGCCCGGGTATTGTAACCCTGCCTACACAACAATTGTGTTTACTTTTGCCTCCAAGTAGTAACCATCCGATACTGGTCTGATTAAACCAGATGTGACTTGCTTAACGATAAGTGCGAGTGTTGATAACAAGACGAAAAACAGCAACGCTTAAAACAGCCCGATCAGACTGGCACGGAATATCCAGCCTGCCCAAGGCAAACCTAGCTGCTTCGACATATCCGGACAATAGGTTGTCTAGGAATCTCAAAGGTAAGTCAGCCCCTTGAACAGAGATGGTGGCGGATGAACCGTAAGGCCACCGTCGTAGTGAGTACTGATGTCCCGTATCCTAGGGGTATCTAGTAAATTGGAACTGGCCCTCCAGGGTAGGGGTTGTGCTTTTGATTAACTACCCAACCATAGAAAAAAAAAATTTTTACGATGAAAAGTTGAGGCTCATTCATTCCGGACTGTAGCGCCACTTATGTAAGTATTTTCTTCTTCATTACCGCTTTCAATAATTTTCATCAAATTCAGTATTATGTTCTTATAATCACAGTTGCACGAAATCTGTGTATTTCAAGATGTAATTTCAATTTTTTTTCACCGTACTAATGGTTGTTAAACAGCTGAACATGTACCATCGAAGTCCTCCTCACATTTACGTTTACTTAAGTGACGCTACATTCCAAAATTCTTCTTGTGCGTACCACTTAGAGCGGAGTCTTCCTCTACTGTACTCGATGCTCGTCTGGCTGGGAATTCGGAAGACTCTGCGCGTCGGAGTGTTTGTGTCCATTCGATCTACATTTCTTATCCATCGTGAAACGACCAGGTCTTGTTCACTGTATGATTCGTAGAGTTCTTGGTTGAGTATTATTATCTAAGTCCCGCCACCACAAACTCGACCAAAGCTTTGCCGAAGAATTTTTTGCTTAGAACGACAAAGGATTTTTCTTCATCCGCCTTAGAAATGGTTTAGGTTTCTAGCTTGAGACTACAATGAAGACCCCAGAACGAACCTCGGTTTTCAGAAAAAAACAATCGCAGATTCCAGAGCGCTTGTACATCAGCTCTTTTCATAAAATCGGGATGGGTGATGTTTCTCATATTGCGACTTGAATTAAAAACAAACGGCTATTCAGATTACAATATTCTAGAGCTTACTGGCTTAACGTCGAGAATCAGAAAAAAAATTCTGTTTTACGAGGCTCATTTTCACCTAAATGGCCACGTAAATAAGCACTTACACGTAAGCCGCGACTGAAACACTGACAAAACTCCTAACATTGCCCAAGAGTTACGTTTGGTGCGATTTATTGACGAACAGAATCATCGGGGCTTATATTTTGTGCAAATTCCTGAAGACAATGATCACCGATTTTTTCTTACTAAATTTACGAGATTAAGCGCCTTCGAATACTGCCAGAACTTCCGTGAATTTGTTCCTTAAAAATTTCCCACGAAATTTATCAATCGCTTTGGGGATATCCCGTGGACACCGAGATCATAACCTCCATCGACTTTTTTCTATGGGGTACCATAAGAGTAAAATAGTAACCCACAGTCTGGCATCGCGGAGGTAAAGGAAACCATCCTCATTGAAAATCAACTAATCAACAAGTTGGTGGCTTGGTACCTTCTATTTTCAGATGAACGATAATGTTTTTCAAAATATTTTCGAAGTACCAGCTGATCCCAAATGGATATGAACTGGAGGATTAATTCTTCCTCTCAAAATGCTTTGCTGTACCAACATTCATGTAAACAAAATTGCTTACCCCCATTGTCACTCGGAAAACGAATAACAATCCCCCTGTGACATGTATAAAAAGAAAACTTCCATCAACAGCAGGAAATTTCTCATAAGAAAAACCTCCAGCCCAAAGGCAACACAAACATTTTTCCCATATGATTTCCTACACCTTCTACATATACACCGACCGCCGAGGAGTAGGCATAAAAGAGGTACTTTCAGGATGCAACCATGACCAACTAAAGACATGCCAAATGTGGCAATTCAAAAGCTATTCCGAAAAGACCACATTTTGATGCACTAACCAAGCCACCAACTTGTTGTTGTTGTTAGTGCTGGTGCTGGTGCTGGTGCTGTTTTATGTTAACCCAACGCGTTCGCACAGTGTTACACTAACTCTCACGGCGCGACGACGACCATCAGCGAGTTGACCAACACACACCAGTAGCCACCACTTGATCTATCTATTTATAACGAAATATCTTTACCTACCACCACCACCACCGCCATCACCAGCAGAGCCTGCAACTTCAACATCAGCTCTATCTTTGAATTCTCTCGCTCTCTATATGTGGCATCTCCAAAGGCACAGCCATCTTACCCGCGCCGGCCTTAACTCTTTGCTGCTGTTTCGGCGGTGGCTCCGGTTTCATGTTCCCAATAAAGCTATGCCAACTAATAGCCCGACGTAGTATTGCTAGTATAGCTCTCCCGCTACCGCTACCTCCATCTCCAGGCCGCATAAGTTGGAAATAAAACAAAGACCAGCCGTAGTAAATAATAACAAATGATAATCTAAAAGAGATTGAGGCAAATAGCTTTCTACAATTCCAAATTTGGGATGAAAATTGCAAACTCCATAAAACCAAAAAAAAAAAAAAAAGGAAGACTCAAGCCATTGGTGGTTATAAGGAGGGGAGATAACAAGTCGTTATCGGCTAACTTGGGACGAGTAAGCGCAACAATAGTCATCTCATCATCACAGCAGAGCGGTAGCATCATCAAATGACGATGTTGCAGATGACGGCGATTATGTTGCTGTCAATATAGTCCAGGGGCGGTTGGGGGCAGCAGGCCGATGCAGTTAATTTTAATTATTTCCCTCTCCCGACAATATGGGTCGATACGGCAATGTGCACGCATACTACTTATCCGATGAAGACTGATGTGCTCGTGTGTGGGAATAGGCACAATTTTATCATCTCTCGGCTTGAGTGAGACTGCGTGACTGTGATTTTAATTGTTTGGATAAAAGTGCTTGGTGGCGATTGTGTGAGACGTTATGGGACGTATTTAGGCATGAATGGCCATCTTTGAATGTCCATTAAGGGTTGGTATTGTCGTTGGAATTGTAATTTACTTGATGAGGCTTGCAGCTGTTTTTGGTGGGGCTGAGAATGGTGGGTGGTCGAAACGAGATGTGGAAAAGGGGGATTCTATTGCAACTTACTTACAATCTATGCATTTCGAGATATCAAGGAAAATTGTTTTTTCGATGACGATCGTAATGAATGATATTGTTGTCGTTGCAAAGACTCGTTGAAGAAAAACATGAACGCCATTAAGTAATAAAGCCCTCCCTTGAACTTTTGAAGAATTCCTTATGAGTACTTGAGCATAACAGGCTTGCTCTCCGGCGCGTTGGACATATCAAAAGCGGATGAGCGAGCCTTCGGAACAATTTTTCGGAAAATCTTCGGTCCTGCATGCGTTGATGGCTATACCACGGATTTTACGAGATATACAGTGACATAGAAGTGATCAATACGCATTAGACCTTCCATTTTACCAATTCACAAAAAACGGAGATCATCTGAACTGTGCCAACTACAGAGGCACAGCTCAAAATCGCCTATAAAATCCTATATGCGTGAACGCCGGAAAGCGTTTACCAACAACATGATCTTCCTTATCAGTGTGGTTTAAAGCGAAGAAAGTCCACAACTAATCAAACCTTCACATTTTGGCAGATCTTGAAAAAAATAACCCAAGAAGTTAAAATCGATGCCCACCACCTTTTCTGGATTTCAAAGCCGCATATGACAGCATTTATAAAGACGACCACATGTCTTTGGTGTCCATATCATCCAATTCAGGGCAAAAGAAGTTGGTAATCATCGACCTATAGCGGTCGCCATTGACGGTGATGGTCAACTTTGTTTTCAAAGTAATATGGACCGACGTCATTGGCCAGCCTAAAATTTACATCAAACAGTGACTTCTTCCGGATGCATTGGACGCTTTAAAATCTCACGTGGATTAGTGTCATCATGTTTTGTGATGTGCCGACAATGGAGAACTCTGCTTCATCAGGCTTTTAGACGACCTACACGAAACTGCCGATACCAAAAAAAAAAGTTAAGCAATGCGAAGCATTGTCCTTCACAGAGGATTGGGAAAAACTCGGCAGCCTATATCAGAAGCATGATCTTCCACAAACCGGTGCAACTAAAGTGTGTGCAATAGGGACTTCAATGCGACGCACTGTCCTTAACATCATTCTTGAGAGGATAGGGCAAAACCCCGTGGCCAATACTAGAATCACGGTCTTCCATAAACCGGTGAGTCTGAAATAAAGACTTCAATGCGACGCACTGTTCTTCACATTATTCTTGAGAGTATTGCGCAAAACTCGGGAGGCATGGTCTTCCATAAACCGGTGCAACTCAAGGGTCTGCAATAGGGACTTCAATGCGAGCACTGTCCTTAATATCATTCTTGAAAGGATTGGACAAAATTCAGGAGCTAATACCAGAGGCACGGTCTTCCATAAACCGGTGCAACTGAAAGGTCTTTAATAGGGACTTCAATGCGACGCATTTTCCAACATCACTTTTGAAAGGATTGGACAAAATTCGGAAGCTCATACCAGAGGCACGGTCTTCCATAAACCGGTGTAACTAAAGGACACTCTGTCCTTTACATTATTCTTAAGAGGATTGAACAAAAGTGTGAGGGCAATACCAGAGGCAAGGTCTTCCATAAACCGGTGCAACTAAAGGATCTACAATAGGGACTTCAATGCGACGCACTGTTCTTCACATTATTGTTGAGAGGATTGGGCAAAACTCGGGGACCAATATCAGAGGCATGATCGTCCATAAATCGGTGCAACTAAAGGGTCTTCAAAATGGACTTCCGAATGTAAAAGCTACATCCTTCAAATTGGCTGTCATTTATTCAGTTTGTTTTGTCAAAACATGGGCGGACATAAGGGTCAACAACACGTGCAAATGATGAATTTGTTTTATCAGAATGGGTGTCGTTTTATAGTCCTTCCGAGAGGACTATTTGCTGGTGAATAAATTTGAGTCCACTGGTGCAGTAAACGATTAACCAACACTTGTATTTCAATGAAACGTAAGATCTGTTTAAAACATTTCCGCTGTCCTTTAGGGTATGTATGAGAACCGACATGTCGCAGATCACAACTTGGCAAATTTTGATTCGTGACTTGACCCCCCTGCATCCGTACAAAATTAAATTTAGCTGACTCACTTACTGAAAGTAAATGACCATAGACAGCGACGTGTATTCGCGGAATGGGCTCTGGAGCAGTTGGAAACTGAACTCATGCGACATTTTAAGAAAAAAAATCATCTTCATGGGTCCATTTCAAATTTGGTATCGTCAAATCCACATGAGATTTCAAAGCGTCCAATGCGTCCGAAAGTAATCAGTGTGTGATGTTGAATTCAGGCTGGCCAATGACGTGGGTCAGAATTTCTTTGAAATATAAGTTGGCCAGAACATCACCGTAAACGGAAAGCGCTATTGCTTGATGATAACCAACTTCTTTTGACCTGAATTGGATGATATGGACACCAACGAAATGTGGTTTCAACAAGACGGAGCTACGTGCCACACTGCTTCATTGGAAGTTCTGCAATAGCGATTCGAGCAGTTCCTGTAGTAGCAGGTATATGCGAATAAGCCAAAAACCACAGCAGGCTTGCGTTATGCCATTGGTCAAATTCAGCCGGATATATGCGTCAGAATCATGGAAAAATGTACATTTCGGATGCGCGTCCCCAGAGAAGCCGCGGAAGGCATGTTGTATTCCACACTCAATTGCATCGATAGGCTTTTGAATTAAATTCTAGACCATAGAGTGGTTATGATCAAAACTTAACTCCTCTTATAGCTTTGTATCTTCTTTTGTAGTACACCAATTATTAACAGGTATTTCGGAAGGCCGCGGTGCAGCCTTAATGTGGTCGCCTGTTTATTACAAGGTTGTACATTAAATCCCAGCCAAAATCCATAAAACCATAATTCAAAGAAATAAAAAAAAAGTTCAGTGGAGAATTACCTATCATGAACATCAACATTCGAAAATGATTCCGTGAATGAAAGCGACTCTTCAAAACCATCACCACCCATTAAGTTAGTTTCCGGTACACTGAATATCTTTCCTATTTCTGTCTTTGTCTTCTCATAAAATGCTCGCACTATTCTAAAACCCTACAAAGGTATAAAACGAGTGCGAAATGTATTCATTATCCCTTGAGCGAGTCTGTTTTATTAAAGGTATTGTGAAGGGTATCGTAGACCTATGCAAGATATACGACTGATCCAAAAACCTTTTCTTAGCCGAAGCCTACAAAGGAATATAATGCGGTACGGTTTGTACTTTTAAAATAATTTTTGAAAATAAAAATCTAACTCATCATTAAAAATTAAAAAAAAAAACTTAATCTAACGTACTCACCCATAATAAGTATTCTAAGCCCATCTTTGCCCTTAATTTGTCTGGCCGTTAAGGCTATTAAACAATTTATGAACTGTCTTTCTAAATGGAGGCGATCTTCAGTTCAATAATACTCAGATAAGGTACATTTCGAAAGCTCCTTTCATAAAATTTCTGTAAATATACGCCTCCGGCTAGTTCTAACTGGCAGCCACAAAAATTCTTCAAAAACATTCATCATATCATGACATTATCTCTTTCCTCTTCTGACGTATACCATCAGGTGTCACCTGACAGCATGACACGAAACCAACAAAATCAACATCGTATATATCCGTGGCATTATCAAAGTGTCACCAACTTTGCACCTTTCTGAATTAATTTTCATAAATTTCTATCTTCAAACGATCACAAGTTTTAAGAGGCTATTTTGAGACTAAAAATAAAAATAAAACTCGACAAACTTTTGATGACATAACATTATAGGTCAATGTATACATGCATCACTCGCCATGGTCAAATGTTCTACTGACAAGAATTTAAATAAAAAAAAAAATTCCAAATTATTCATCGTCGCCCCAACACAACCTCAAAAGGCGGTACCATACATGCCATCGTGTCCAAATTCGCCAAGTGTACATTCAATTAAAAAGAATGCATTTGGAATGCATTTAATTTAATTTCACAAAACTACCACAAACCTCCGATTTCATATCTCTCCATCGACACGATAAGAATCGCACAGCTCTAGCGAGAAAACCCGCGCAAATCAAAACCAAACAACTCAGATGCAGCTGGTACAGATAAAGATACACTGCACAGCCGCCGCCACTCTTGTCTGCCGATGATGGTGGCACCGCCGCGCCAGCTCTATGCCAATGCGCTGTGGAGGCAAATCATTAGTTAATCCCATCTTTGGGTAAGTAGTGCAACCCCGTTTGCATAACAATGAAGCCCGAGTTGTTTTACGCATAAAAGGCAGCAACATTTAATTTATTTTTAATTTGTTTAGAAAAATGTCTTTAATGCGTAGTAAGGTGCCGTCCAGGCAATGGATGTGTTCAGATGGTGGATATTGTGGGCCTTGTTGAAGTGGGGTGTAGTTGAAGTCATAGCCTTGATGGCAGTCGGGAAGTGGGTTTGACTTAAATGATGTCAGGCACTCTTTACAAAGTCAAACTCATAATGTTGACAAAGAATGTTGACAAAGGGGGATGAGACAACCGATTTGGGAGGGTCGCATCTCCACATCCGTATCCAATCCGGAGCTTTTAGCAAAATGTCACTAATTTTACTGGAATTTCGGAAGATTGGGTTCATAGTAAAACAACGATTTTGATGGGAACTTTCCCGGATGGGTCGGCCCATTAGTAGGTATCACCAATTTGTAAACAATTCAAGCTTAATCCGCTTAATACAAGAAAGCTTAAAAAGATTGGTCATCAAGAATAAAGGGTGATCCATTTCGAGGTTCCCTACTTTTTTAAAGAAAAAAACACAGAAAATTCAAATTTAATGGAGAACGTTTATTATCATTTGAAAGAACATTCTTTGGCATTTATTTTTTGAAGGTTATGTCTATCAAATGTTGGCCGTTGCTACGTCGCAGATGGTCCATCCGTTGAGTCCAATTTTCGATCACTCGTTCGAGCATTTCGACTGGTAACTGGCGAATGACACGCGTGATGTTTTCCTCCAAGGCCTGAATCGAAGCGGGTTTGTCGGCATAAGCTTTTGACTTTACATATCCCCACAGGAAAAAGTCTAACGGTGTGATATCACACGATCTTGGTGGCCAATCGACCAGCCCAAAACGTGAAATTATGTGCTCACCGAAATGTTCTCTCAATAAGTCCATTGATTGATGCGATGGGTGGGAAGTGGCGCCGTCTTTCTGAAACCAAATGTCGCCGAGATCACGAGCTTCAATTTCAGGCATCAAATAGTCGGTTATCATGGCACGATAACGGTCGCCATTGACGGTTACGTTCGCACCGGCATAATTTTTAAAGAAATATGGACCGATGATTCCACCGGCCCACAAACCACACCAAACCGTTGTTTTTTCTGGATGAAGTGGCAGTTCTTCAATCTCTTCAGGTTGCTCTTCGTCCCAAATGCGGCAATTTTGTTTGTTTACATACCCATTGAGCCAGGAATGGGCCTCATCGCTAAACAAAGTTTGCCTCGAAAACGTCGGATCTTCTTGGA
Organism: Rhingia rostrata; assembly: GCA_949824845.1. NCBI lineage: Eukaryota > Metazoa > Arthropoda > Insecta > Diptera > Syrphidae > Rhingia > Rhingia rostrata. The sequence goes on from OX463757.1 coordinate 4,654,711, forward strand.
ACTTTTCAAGAGCCCATAGAGCGAAGCGATATCGCTTGGGAAGGTCGAGCGGCTTCAGTTGTTGCACAAGCTGTATTTTGTACGCTTTCAATTTAAGATCTTGACGTAAAATGCGCCAAGTCGTTCCATACGTCAGTCCGAGTTGCTGCGAACGGCGCCGAATCGACTCTCTACGGTCTTCGTGTACACTCTCAGCTACGGCCGCTATATTTTCTTCACAGCGTGCTGGACGTGGTCTATTCGGTCGAATATTATCCAAAAATTAATGCTGGGTCTCAAAATGGGTGATGGTGTTGCGAATAGTACGCTCAGTAGGCCGATTATGTTGACCATAAGTTGAGCAAAGTGCACGAAACACATTCCTCACAGAACGTGAATTTTCATAATAAAGTTGAACAATTTGTAAACGTTGTTCACGCGTAAGTCTTTCCATTATGAAATGCCAAACAATTCTAAACAAAAATAACATGACAGCATGACATGAATCACACGTGATCTGTCAAAAAAGGCTATTGAAAAAAGTATCTCTACTTGGATCACCCGTTATATGTATGATAGTTTTTAGTTTTACTTGCTTTTAGCATTTATAGGCACTCAAGAGGTAACGAATATTTGCATACCCTATCCCATAGGGGTATATTAGTTTTGAGACATAGGTATGTAGTTTGTAACATAGAGAAATAATTTAGCAAGGTTTACCTCAAAGCATTTGGATCGACTCAGAATCACTAGCTGAGTCGATTTAGCCATGTCTGTTTGTCCATCCGTCTTTCTGTTCGTAACCGGTTTTTGGGTCTTATAGTTTGAGCTAAAATAATGAACTTCGGTTGATAGGATCCTTGGAAGTGCCTTTAGAATAAGTGTCAATATTTTCAAAATACATCCGTTGCCACGCCCATTTTTTTTTCGAAAAACGTTCTTTTTGGCCAAACGATAGGGAATTTGGAAAAAGTGTCTGACAATACCAATATCTATACTTCGTTCATACAAAGCTTTTTAACAAGTAAATTTCGATACTAAAAATTCCATAATGTCAATATAAACATTTCGACCTTTCGTCGGCGTATGCTATTAGTTGCACCGATTTTTGGAAAATTGTGATATCGGCTCCGGAATTTTGCACAATCCTCTCAAGAATCAAGTTAAAGAAGTCGCATGACAGCGCATCGGCTGCCTTAATCCTTATTTGGTATGGAATGTGTCGGTGAGGTCGTTTTCGACGCTGATGGACCAGCGATAATTGTCCATCGTCATCCTACGCAAACGGACGAGTTTGGGCGGTATACCAAAACTAGACATGGCTCTGTATAGTTCGTCTCTATATAAATGCTGTCGCATGCGGCTTTCAAATCGATGAATAGGTGGTGAGTATCGATTTGGACTTCTTGGGTTTTTTTAAATGATCTGACGGAGTGTTAAAATTTGATCGGTTGTGGACTTTCCTGTCCTAAAACCACACTGATAAGGGCCAATCAGGTTGTTGGTAAACGGGTTAGGCGTTCACATATTATGGCAGATAGGATCTTGAAGGCGATGTTGAGGAGACTTATGCCTCTGTAGTAGGCGCAGTTTAGAGGGTCTCCTTTCTTATGGATCGTGAAAACGATGCTGAGGTTCAATTTTTCAGGCATTCTTTCATCCCACCAGATTTGGCTTATGAGTTGGTGAATGTTATTTACCAAATCATCTTCGCCGGCTTTATAAAGCTCAGCGGCAAGGCCATCCTTTCCGGCAGCCTTATTAACCTTGAGTTTAGATATTTGTATCCTCACTTCACTCAGGTCGGGTGGTTGGCAGTTTTCGCTGTCGTTGCCAATATTGAATGGTTCATTCTGAATGTTGTTCGTCATCGCCGTTTAACAGTCTGTGGAAGTGGTTCTTCCATATCCTCAGCATCGACTGTGTCTCAACTACGATATTTCCTTGTTCATCTCGACAGGATTCTGTTCGAGCTTTGTAAGCCTTGGCTTTGATGTTTTACACTTTGGTAAAACTTGCGAATATCCTTCCTGGAGTGGCACCTCTATCCTCGATCGCGCGCTTCTCTTACTCTTTTGTCTTCTTTCTGAAAAGCCGGTGTTCTTCCCTTCTTCTCTGCCTATAGAGCTCAACGGCAGCTCTCGTCTGCACCTGCAGCTTAGCCTTGTAGGCCTCGTTCTTGGCTGCGAGCATCTCGGCATTCCTCATCAAACCAGGGGTTTCTTGTTGGTGGGCGCGAGAAACCGAGCACATCAGTTGCGGCTGAACTAATGGCTTGTTGTCATCGTTTCCATTGTTCTTCGATTTTCGATGCGAGTGGTATGGTGTTAATCGAGAGGCTAAGAGATAAGTGTTGCGCGAAGGTCTTGGCGGTCTCTTGCGATTGCAGTCTTTCGACATTAAATATTTTGACAGTATTTCTGGATTGTTGCGTCGTGGTGGATATCCGCATTCTTACCTTGGCTGCAACAAGGTAGTGGTCCGAGTAGATGCATCGGAATATTCGGACTGGATTTGTGCCTCTTTTTCTATCACAATGTGATCAATTTGGTTGACCGTTTGTTGGTTTGGAGACCGCGATGTCCCCTTATGGATACCGAGGTGAGGAAACCGTGTGCTGGCTATAGTGGCATTTCGTTCCGCAGCGAAGTCGATTAGCCTAAGTCCGTTAACAGATGTGTTAAAGTGTAGCTCATGTTTTCCGACAATACTGCTAAAGATATCTTCTCTTCCTACCTTTGCGTTAAAATCTCCCAGCACGATTTTGACATCGTACTTTGGCAGCTGCTCATAGGTTTTGTCAAGGAGCTCATAGAAGCAATCTTTAGCTATATCATCTTTTTCCTCCGTTGGGGCGTGAGCGCATTTATGGCTTTTGTTGGAGAATTTGACCTCGATGCGGATTAACCAAAAGCCCAACCTCCAATTTGGAGGACTAGTTCCAATTTATTAGAATTTCGAACTCGGGAACATCTGTATCCACTGCGGGATTGAGCGCTGCCGTTGGCCTTTTATTTCATCCGTCACCATCTCTGTTCATGGGGCCTGGCTTACCCATGAAATTCATAGACAACCTGTTGTTCGACTATGTCAAAGCAGGTTGTCAAGGTTCCCCTGGGACATCAGGCAGGGTATGTACTCCGTGCCATAAGGACCTGTCTGGTAATAGTGTTGCTGTTTTTCGCGCTAATCTTTAAGTAAGTCGAATCCGGTTGGATGAGATCAGTACCCGATGGCTACCACTTGAAGGTTAAAAATAAGCACTTGATGTGTAGTCAGAATAACAACCACTGGACACTGCCAAGTTAAAGCCAATCAGAGTCTACCCTCATTCTACAACATCCAAGCATTAAGTAAAGTCAAGCTTCTAAAATTGTTCATCACCTCGAAGTAGTCGGTACGTTTAAAGTGACGATCGTCCTTACGGATATAACCGACGAATATTTCAAGTTCAAGTATTAAAAGTGCTCTGCTGATACAAGGTTGAGCCGATCTCAAGTTATTACTCATCAACATTGTCAGAAACCCTCTTAAAGTCCGAATTCCCCCCAACTGCTTAAGATGTTTTTGTCTTTTGTTATTAAACGAAGCAATACTTGTGTTTTTCTGTCAAAAGATAATACAAATCTCACCTTTTGCTTGTTTTGCCATCTCTTGTGAACTCGTCTCCAAAAATAATATCCACGTGACTTAATTGCGACATAATGTCGCATCCCTTGTCAAAACAGAACGCGACACTTCAAAATTCAAGAGCTTAACCTCTTTTGCGTTGCATTTGTCAGCATTTGTTGGTATAAATTAATTCATTTCTTATATTTGGTATCCCAAAGATACGATTTAACAAGAGCACGTGTCATGAAATTTCGTCACATTCGCTGTACCATATTGGCTTAGTTTGACATCACCCTCATTCTAGAATTGTAAATAATTTGCATGATGATGTTTGTCAACTTTCATTCACTCCATTATTACGTAGGTAGGAATCGCATTTTTATTTACCCAAAGAAGTATAGATACAGGAGTGATGTGGACAAACAGATAATCTTGAAGGATTATATATTTTATGCCGAATAAATATTTCGCACACAATAGAACGCGCTAGTTGCATACATGTCGTCGTGCTTAACGTTTGATTAAATTATTTGATTTTGCTTAAGATAAGAGTGATTGCTTAAAAAAAAAAAACCGAAACAACAGAATTAGATAATATAATTGGCGCTTGTGAGTCATGCTGAGGTTTACAATTTTAATGAGTTTGAGAACAATTTTTTTTTTTAAATTATTAGGATTGTGTGTGCTTTATAATTGAGGGTGCTGTTGACGGATGGGCTTTGTTGAACTAGATTCTGTGGAGGTGCCAACCAAGGCCGAATATCAATTTATCTTTTAATTGAAAATACCCGACGAGGGTACTTAATCATATTTGGATGGTGAACACCATGCTCGAGTTGAGAAAAGGAGACAACTGGCCGGCACATATTTTCATCATCAATAAATCAAAAGTATCTACGACTTTTTTGTATCTGATTACAGAGTTAAAAATAACTTTGCATACAATGGTGAGTAGGTACTATCAGGAATACCTAAAAGTTCAACTTAAGATGTATAACCACCACCTGTATCTAAAACACATTCAGATGGGTATCTCGGCAGAACGTATACACTATCATCGTCATCATTCGTCTGGCGAAATATCCACCATAGAACGATGATGGTTGCCGCTGTTGCAAGTTGCAACTCACAATCGAAATAGTTGGAATTACAAAATGCTAATTCTCCACTATTCACACCATCTGGCTGGGTCTACTGATTGGCTGGTTGGTATAGTGTGCAAAAGGAGGAAGGCACAGATACAAGGCACAAAAACCTAAAACAATACTCGTATTTAGTCGTTTTGTTGTTGTTGTTGTTGTTGTTTAAGATACCTAGTACCCGTCTGTGTATCACTCTGATCAAGGTGTTGGCATTTTAGGAATTCTATTTTTCGTATCTCTATCTTTAGAGCACGAGGAGGTCGATCTCCTGCTCGCATGTGTCCGAATGTCTGAGGTGGTTCTCGTACAATGCACACACTCATTGTTGACTTAATTAATTTACAAATACGAGTGGAGAGATGAGGATTGTCGAGGAACAGAGAAGACATTCTTGGCCCGCCATTACCATAACAAACATAACTACAAATGCAATTGCAATTGCTAACTGCAAGATTACAAAGGAAGACAATTGCAATTGCACTTGGCACGCAACAACGGAGAGTGCCTCCTAATTTTATGCGGTTCCGTCTTTTTGTGTTTTTTTTTTTTTTTTTTAGATTGCAAATGTCTACCTTGATGAATGGCAATTCCACAAACAATTCGCTTTCCCAGCAAGAGAGATGTACTTCAATTAATTACTCGAATGTTTATCATTAAGCAAATCAACGGATACATCATCGGAAACAATTTGCGCAGGCACACATACACCGAAGACACACTTTCTTTAGACCACTTTCATTGGAGAGCAGATTTACAAAAAAAAAAAAAAAAAAAAAAACATAAAACACAGAAACTCTCTGGATACATTTCACGAAATCCACAAATGTATCTCAAGTCTGAAAATGATTGAATGCAAGCCACCAGACAGATGGACTGTCAGAGTGAACGTTGGAAACAAATTAACAAAATCAACCCATTGATTGCTAATAAATCATTCGCTCCTACAACCGAACTGTGCGGTGGTGCGGTGCCCCCAATTGTGAGTTCAAAATGCCATTCTTTATTTTGGCTCTTCAATTTCACGCTCGATAAAGCCGCCATTTGGATCGATGTCGGTCGAGGCGCCCAACTAATCTGAACCTATATGGTGCGGCTTCTTTTTTTTTTTTGTTTTTTGTTATCTATCTCCCATCAGCGGGTAGTGTAATCGAAGCCACCCGCTTGAAAAAAAGTTGTGTTTTCCAATTTCGATTGTTAATTAATGATGATAGTGAAAATGTTTTCCACACACCACACAAAAGCGCGGCGCTCGCTAGGAAGAAGAATTAATTACGTTTTTCTAATGTCTATTGGGCTTGGAAAAAAAAACGATGAAAAATATATTCCCAGGCTCAGTCTGTCCTCGGACCATCATCATCATCATCATCAACATCCCAGTCGAGGGTAACAATCTCAAAAAATTACTTTTTCGGTTGCCCTTGCGCAGTTAATGGGACTTTTGCGAGCTTGTCGTCACTCATAGATACCCGCCGTCTATGAACAACCATAATCAGATCCTTATCGCACCTCGATGTTGATCGTAATTTGTTAATTGTGTTTAACGAACTAAAACGCCGCTATAACGACCAACCACCACTGACAAAAGAGAAACTCGCGCTTGCGCACTGCGTTTACATCCGAATGCAATTGCATTGGAGTTGGAGGGTTGCGAGATACAAATCTGTAGGCTGCTGCGGGTGGATGATTTAATTGTTATTTGTCTTAAGCTTGACTTTATTACCTAATGGGAATGGCTGTGTATAATGAGTCGTTGCTTCCCCAAATAATAATAATAAATGCCTGCTTAGACATGGCTTTGGTACAATTTCACCACGGACAAGCCTAATTAAAGTCGTACCCACTTCAAGTTATAGTCGTCATCTGGTGGTTTTATTATTATTGTTATTTTGTTTTAATTATTAACGATGGGAATATCACTGCGGAACGTTTTTTTTTTTCTGACAAATTGAATGAATTGTTGTTTTGGTGAGATTTGCTTTTACGAGTACGTACTAAAACTTTAATTAGGGTTGGGAGATAAGATTAACTGATTTTGGATAAGCCCAGGCTACCGGATGTAACGTTTGAGCAAACAACGGTGATTACTCAAAAATGAAATAACCTAAGGAAGTGCAGAAGGCATGCTTTTGTGCGAAATGTGATAAATGTTGGCGCTGATTTATTGGATTCTTAAAATCATCAGACCGCAAGATAAAGTAATATCAGTAATTGTATCGTTTAATTTTATGTACTAAGAAAACGAAAAGTTAAATTTTATTTATTTTTAATGATGTTATAAAATTGTTAATAAGAAAAGGTTTACAAATAAATTTAAAAAAAAAAACATTTTATGACCAAAAAAATGCTTAAAATTGGCAACACTAGAATTCTGGTTTTAAATTTAAATAATAAATTAAGAAAGCTTAAAAATTGTTTTTATTTTATTTTGTTTGTAAGATTCACAAAGAAAATATAATTCAATGAGACTTTTAAAACTTACAATTTTTATTTCAATTTATGTATAAAAAAAACAATATTCACGTTTGTTGTATGACGAAAGGTCGATGAACGATTCTGTGGTAATAGGGCAGAATAGCTTGTGTTGTAAAAGATGATTTCGAGAAATTGGCATTTTTACTAAAAATGTAGGTACCTATATGTGAATTTTTTGTTAACGTTTTATGTTAAATTTCTCATAATTTAACATAAAAAAATGAGTAATGAAAGCTGTAATAATAGAGTTTTTAAACTTAAGTGGTTGGGCAAAAATCAATTTGGCAACAGTTAATCTGCCCTAGGGAGGTATCCGTCGGAGCGGACCATTTTCCGAAACGCATACTTCGTCGGTGGTTCAGATTCCCATCGAGGTATTTGCCATCGGAGAAAAATCACTTCACTACAATTCGTAAATAAATTCCGCAAAGAATTTGTGTCGGAGGAAATCGGAAAAAGAATTGCACTTAGCTGTCAAAAATTGCACGAAAAATGCACATAAGCGCACTTCAACACAATTCACCGGGATGCGTTGAAAAATGTCAGAGAAATATTCCGAACAGCTGTTCGTAAGAATACCTCAAAGCTAAACTCCTCCGAATCGTACAAAATCGGAGAATTGTCCGCTCCGACGGATACCTAGCTAGTGCTGAATATCTTAAGTTACTTGTGTAGACATAACACGACGAAAAACAGCAACACTATAAATAGCCAGGTCAGAATGGCACGGAATATATACCCGCTTGCTGTCCCAAGCGAACCTAGACAAGCTGCTTCGACATATTCGGACTACAGGTTGCCTAGGAATTTCAAGGGTTAGTCAGACCCCTTGAACAGAGATGGTGGCGGATGAACTGAAAGGTCAATGGCAGCGCTCAATGCCGAAGTGGAAACTGATGGCCCCATGTCCTAGGGGTATCTAATAAATTGGAACTGGCCCTCCAGGTTGGGTGTTGTGCTTTGGGTAAACTACCCAACCATGGAAAAAACTTACGGTTACGAAGCAACGGAAAGGACTGATTTTTACGACCCTGCTAAGCGAAAAAAAGTACAACCACGTTCGTATCTGCACCTCGAATGTGAGAATATTAAATAGCGAACAACTAGCTGAAGCCCTAAACTGCTACAAAGCAGACATTACTGCCGTCCAGGAAATACGATGGGATGAGCTGAGCAAAAAGAGGATGAAAAACTGTGACACCTACTACGGACCGTGTTATAGTGAGCAGTAACAACGACTATTCAGATGCGAATTTGTTATAAGTACCAGACTTAGGCAAGAAATATAATGTTTCCAAGACATTAGCGAACGAATTGTAACAATCCGCATCGAGGCCAAATTCTCCAACATAAGCCATAAATGCGCTCACGCCCCAACGGAGGAAGAAGACAATATAGCTAAGGATTGCTTCTATGAACTCCTTGACAAAACCTATGAGCGGCTACCGAAGTACGATGTCAAAATCGTGCTGGGAGTTTTTAACGCAAAGGTAGGAAGAGAAGACATCTTTAGCAGTGTTGTCGGATATCATAAGCTACACGTTAACCCGTCTGGTAACGAACTTATGCTAATTGACTTCACAACGGAACGAAATGCCACTATAGCCAGTACACGGTTTCCTCAACCCAATATCCTTTAGGGGACATCCAGATCAACGAACGGTAAACCAAATTGATCACATTGCGATGGACAAGAGGTACGCATCCAGTGTTTTAGATGTCCTAACATTCCGAGAAGCTAACACCGACTCGACCACTACCTAGTTGCAGCAAAGCTAGGAATGCGGATATCCACCACGCCGGAACAATCCAGAAATACTATGCAAAAATTTGATTTCGAAAGACTGCAGTCGCAAGAGACCGCCAAGACCTTCGCCCAACGCGTATCCCTTAACCTCTCGATTAACACCATACCACCAGCATCGAATTTCTAAGAAGAATGGCAACGATGCCAACAAGCCATTAGTTCAGCGGCAACTGATGTGCTAGGTTTCTCGCGCCCACCAACAAGAAACCCTTGATTTGAGGAGGAATGCCGTCAGATGCTGACAGCCAAGAACGAGGCCTACAAGGCTAAGCTGCAGATGAAGACGAGAGCTGCCGTTGAGCTCTATAGGCAGAGAAGAAGGGAAGATCACCGGCTTTTCAGAAAGAAGAAAAAAAGAGCAAGAAAAGCCCGCGATCGAGGATATAGAGAGGTGCCACTCCATGAACGATGTTCTCAACTTTTGTCAAAGTGTTAATCGTTAAAACCAAGGATATAGAATCCTGTCCAGATGAACAAGGAAATATCGTAGTTGAGACACAGTCGATGCTGAGGATATGGCAGAACCACTTCTGCAGATTGTTAAACGGCGATGACGAACAACATTCCGCAGTCAGGATTTAGGCAAGGCGGTGCGCTGTCATGTGACTTTTTCAATTTGATTGTTGAGAGGATTGTGCAAAACTCCCTCACCAACACCAGAGGCACAATTTTCCAAAAACCGGTACAACTACTAGCATACGCCTACGATATTGACATCATTGGTATAGAGAAGGAAGCGGCAAAAGTATGTTTAGCAGTAAATGCCGCCAAGACGAAGTATTTGCTGTCAACACGAAAGGACACACTATATCGACGAATTGGACAGAACGTCACCATTGACAGAAATAACTTTGAGGTAGCACGGGACCTTTTCTATCTCGGCGCCGCTATTAACTCTGAAAACATCTCGTCAGAAATTAAACGAAGAATTACTCTTACCAACCGGTGTTTTTTCGGGCTAAGTATGCAATTCAGTAGTAAAGCCTTCAATCGAACTACTAAGGAGATTCTATATAAGACCCTGATCATCGCAGTCTTGCTCTACTTCGTTGAAGCATGGAAGAACTCCTTGGTCGATTCGAGAGGAAAATTTTTCGAAAAATCTTCGGTCCCATTTGCGTTGACGGGCTATGGAGACAAAAATTCAACCAAGAACTATGCGAGCTGTACAGCGACATGGTCCTGGTCAAAAAACTACGCATTGGACGTTTAAGATGGCTAGGACATGTAGAACGAATGGACACGAGTCTTAAGACGTCGGACGGACTCCAATCAACTTGGAGTGCGCAACTGGAGGCAGTAAGCTAAGGACCGGGCTGATTGGAGAGGCGCAGGTTGAGGCCCAGGTTCATTTCAGACGGTAGCGCCACTTTTAGTAAGTAAGTTGCGTAGATATCAGTGTGCCGATATGTGTTTGTTTTCGTTGTTTATTTTGTGCAAATAACTTGTGCAAATCGAATTACATGTAAATCGTATATTCTTAAGCATTTAAAGGCATTCGGGCAACGGGATAACTATTGGGAAGAGGGTTCGTGTAGATCGTTTAATACCCTATCCCATCCCATCCTTCAAAATTAAATTCCTAAAATGTGAGCTTTTTGGCAGAAGAAATTGAAATCGACATTGTCACAACCTATCATTCAAAATCTTTTAAGGTTTGACAGGAAACAACGTTTTTCTAATGCACATGGTATGGCGGAAGGTACAAATGGTTTTTGTATGATAACGCTTCAAAAAAGTGTGCGTGGTTTAATAGACATATGGACAAAATGTTTAGATTAACATATCTAATGTTTTTGCATCAACTTTTTTTTTTGGATAATTTTACGAAAAAAGTTTTTTTCTGAAAACGCCCCCAAAAAAGGGCAAAAAACTTTGTACAGACGAAACATATACATTAGGATTGTCTATATAAGTCGACCAGACACTTTTTCAAAATCTCTAACGGTTCGGCCAAAAACTACGTTCTGCTGAGAGAACGTGTACAGTATTTCATCGTTCTAGCTCAAAATTTTAGACCCAAGAGTTGGTGAAATACTGACGGTTTCAGAGAAGTTCACTTTTTTTTTATTTTGTCACGGTTTTGTGCGGTATGAGTGGTAATTAACCAGCCTAGCTCATAATTTAGGGCTCCAAAATTGGTCAGAAATGAACGGATGGTTAGATTGGACTAGATTGACTTAGCTTTCGATTTTGACTCGATACAAATGTCTTTATGGAATAGGGTACAAGAACACCAATTTGTACAAGGTGGGCCAAAAGAAGTCATTCGATTTCGTTTGACTCCCATTTTTTTTTTATTGAAAATCTTTGATTCTGTTTTTTTCGATTATGTGTATTTTAACCCTTAGAACTTTATTGGTCAAGTCGAGAAGATGATATCAGCCAAATGGACGCCATTATATTGATATTGATTGCATTATGACATTTTTCATCACTTCGGCGAGAACTTCGGGCGACAGATTCTCGTACTCGTGTGGAATGCTGTCCTTGAGGGCTTCTAGGGTCTTGCGATTGTTCACGTAAACACGGGACTTAAAAAAACCCACAAAAAAAGTCTGGAACGGTTAAATCGGGCGATCTTGCGGGTCATTGCATATCGCCAAAACGAGAGATGGGGCGACACGGGAACGCCGCCTTCAGAATATCGATTGTGGCTCGAGCAGTGTGTGCCGTTGTTCTGTCCTCCAGTCCTAATTCGTCCAATTGCGGCAGAAAAAAAATTCTTTAACATGACCCTGTAGGGCGCACCGTCCACTGTTCTCGTTTGACCAGCGGCGTTCTCGAAAAAAAAAAAAAAAAATGGCACGATGACTACTCCAGCGTGAACAGTGCACCATGCAGTAACTTTAAGCGGGTGTAATGGCTTCTCGTGCATTACTCGTGGATTTTCGGTGCACCCGAAGCAATAGTGTTGCTTGTACCCGCTGAGGTTGAAATGAGCCTCATCGCTCATTAAGATTTTGGTCGAAAAATCGTCACCGAGATTGAGTATGGCTTGGGCGTAGGTTACACGCGTTTGGCGGTCGACTGGACCTTGTACGGGAACATGCGCCAGTCTTTGACCAAAATTCGTCTAAGGGACGGCCGGCTTATGGCTAATTGCGAGGCACGGCGTCTGGTCGATGTTTCCGGCCATAGCTCGATATCATCGGCAGCAGCGGTGATATTCTTGGCACAATGGGCGCTCCGGGGCCGGCCACTCTTGGCAACGTCTCGTGGGATCCCATACTCCTTAAGGGTGGTGGCCAAACGGCGCAGTGTTTGCGCAGTTGGTGTCGGACGGCCGGTGAATCGGCGACGAAATTCGCTCTGCGCCAACACTACAGACGAATTGGTACGCAGAAAATTAGACACGATTATTCCACGTTATTGGGGAGTGTATCGCTCCATGGCTTGTTCACTTGTATTCTACATCTGTCTAGCTCACAAATATCAAAACATATTTAATATTGGCGGCCATTTGCAAAAATAAGTGCATCTTCCATTAGGGGGATCTCTTTTGGCCCACCTTGTATATTTACAACTTTAAATAACAATTATAGCCTCAATCGATGATTCGTACAAAATATACACTCAATTATGTACGATACACTATGCCCTCGACTTCATCCCATCAAAGCCATATATTTCCAACCCATTGCCCAATAAATTACATGACCAACCTGTAAAGCCAAACAATTAGTCTGGTCTGACCACCAACAAACATTTCTCTCATCACGAAATAAACCATCTGATCGAATGAAACAGACGAGAGAAAAAAAAAATTAAAATGTCTGCTTCTGAATCATCTGATTAATTTTGCTGAATATTTATCTCAGCAACACGCTTGTTTACCGCGCGCCGAATTATTTATTCCGATTCCGAATCGCATGGCGGTATTTTGCATGGGAAAATGCACTTGCACTTAACGCAAGTCCTCTCCATCTTCTCACACACATACAGTCACAAATTGGCAACGCAATAACGACGAGATAATATACCTTCTGGACACTAGCCGAGGAGCGTGTGGTACTGGTGGTAGTGCGTCTGCGAGCGTATCGCAAGCAGTGCTATAAAAGTCTATTCGTGTTCTCGGAAATGAAATGTGGAAATGTTTTCCCATCGTCATCGTCGACATCGAGTCGTTCCGTTGACGTTGCTGTAGTCGAAAATAAAACCGTGATATTAAATTATAAGAGTAAGCGAAGGGGAGGCTGCATAACAGTTATTATTTAGAAAATATATTCGCTCGAAGAAAGTATTAAAAGATTCTCCCCTCTCGGTATGTATGCTATTAAGAAGGTGATCATAAAAATATTTGTCGATTTTTTTTTATTTCAATTTTTAATTAAATTTATGGGAAGTGCTTGTCAACGATGACGCCTTCAATTAATAAGTAAGGCGCGTTAAATTTAATGTAAGCTTTTAATGTCAACGTTGCTATTAAATTCAGTGGCGGTGCATAAAGGAGATGAGGTTTTTCTTTGTTTGTTTGTTTGATTTTTATGAATTGAGAATTTGAGGGTACGTAGGGGGGTCAGTGGAGTCACTAGTGGGACAGTTTCAGCGGTATGGAAGGGGACGTCTTTTAAGTTTAATGGAGCCCTAAACGCAACTAGGTGAAGCGACTTGTTGAAAGAGGTTTTTGGATATCTTCAATACCTTATTAAATTTTTTTTTTTTATATTTTGCATGCACTCAAGGAGTTATGAGTAACATATAACTGCCGTTTAAATAAACGCAAATAAAGGTGAATTATCTATAGTCAATTGATTAAATGAGAAATATTATTACCGTCGTAACACTATCTGCTCCTTAACTCACGAGTTATGTAGCTAACGAATAGTGAACTTATCCGTTTGGTAACTTTTGTTATTCACAAAAAAATTTTATATCCGCTCCCTCTCATATAAATCCTGACTGAACACGGCAGCACTTTACTTAAAATAAAACAGTCCAGGTATACGTATGATAAAAAAAAAAAATAAATAAAAAAAATAAAATAACGATAATATGTTAAATTCATATGTAACGGGTGATCCAAGTAGAGATACTTTTTTCAATAGTCTTTTTTGACAGATCACGTGTGAGTCGTGTCATGCTGTCATGTTATTTTTGTTTAGTATTGTTTGGCATTTCATAATGGAAAGACTTACGCGTGAACAACGTTTACAAATTGTTCAACTTTATTATGAAAATTCACGTTCTGTGAGGAATGTGTTTCGTGCACTTCGCTCAACTTATGGTCAACATAATCGGCCTACTGAGCGTACTATTCGCAACACCATCCATCCCATTTTGAGACCCAGCATTCATTATTGGATAATATTCGACCGAATAGACCACGTCCAGCACGCTGTGAAGAAAATATAGCGGCCGTAGCTGAGAGTGTACACGAAGACCGTAGAGAGTCGATTCGGCGCCGTTCGCAGCAACTCGTACTGACGTATGGAACGACTTGGCGCATTTTACGTCAAGATCTTAAATTGAAAGCGTACAAAATACAGCTTGTGCAACAACTGAAGCCGCTCGACCTTCCCAAGCGACATCGCTTCGCTCTATGGGCTCTTGAAAAGTTCCAAGAAGATCCGACGTTTTCGAGGCAAATTTTGTTTAGCGATGAGGCCCATTTCTGGCTCAATGGGTATGTAAACAAACAAAATTGCCGCATTTGTGACGAAGAGCAACCTGAAGAGATTGAAGAACTGCCACTTCATCCAGAAAAAACAACGGTTTGGTGTTGTTTGTGGGCCGGTGGAATCATCGGTCCATATTTCTTTAAAAATTATGACGGTGCAAACGTAACCGTCAATGGCGACCGTTATCGTGCCATGATAACCGACTATTTGATGCCTGAAATTGAAGCTCGTGATCTCGGCGACATTTGGTTTCAGAAAGACGGCGCCACTTCCCACACATCGCATCAATCAATGGACTTATTGAGAGAACATTTCGGTGAGCACATAATTTCACGTTTTGGGCCGGTCGATTGGCCACCAAGATCGTGTGATATCACACCGTTAGACTTTTTCCTGTGGGGATATGTATAGTCAAAAGCTTATGCCGACAAACCCGCTTCGATTCAGGCCTTGGAGGAAAACATCACGCGTGTCATTCGCCAGTTACCAGTCGAAATGCTCGATTGAGTGATCGAAAATTGGACTCAACGGATGGACCATCTGCGACGTAGCAACGGCCAACATTTGATAGACATAATCTTCAAAAAATAAATGCCAAAGAATGTTCTTTCAAATGATAGTAAACATTCTCCATTAAATTTGAATTTTCTGTGTTTTTTTCTTAAAAAAAGTAGGGTACCTCGAAATGGATCACCTTTTATGTGTAAAGTCAACGAAATCGAGTAAAATATTTTTGAATTTAAAAGCGAAACGTCATCTCGCAAATATTAAAAGTCATCCGATCCTGATACACTAAATTCGGCGAGTTAAGTTATCCGTTGTAAGGAGTGTTTTTTTTTTAGAGGTATAAAACTTCGAATTGAAATAAAACACAAGAAAATCGTTTTAATGCCCATCAATTGAGCTTAATTTTAATTTCATGCAATTAATGTTTAAATATGACTTTGGGCATGTGGCCACCGTGTCTGTCTAGAGGTCCAATTTTCAACCACTTTTTCGAGCAATTGGAGCCGTATGTCGGCAATAACGCCACGAATGTTGGCTTCCAAGTACTCTTACGTTTCTGGTTTATTGGCGTAGACGAGCTACTTCCCATATTCCCAAAGAAAATAATCCAATAGTGTAAAATCACACAATCTCCATTAACGGTAACTGACTCTCCAGTATCATTTCCGACGAAGTATGGCCCAATGACTCCACCAGCCCGTAGAGCACACCAAACAGGCAGTTTTTGTGGATGTAATGGCGTCTCTAGGGTCTCATGTGGATTCTCTCCACTCCAAATGCAGCAATTTTGCTTGTTGTGACGTAGCCATTCAACCAAAAATTCGTCTCATCACTGAACAAAATTTTGCGATGAAAATCAGCATCAAGAGGGGGGTTGAAGTTTATCGACGTAAATAAACATACAATTAACAAACTCACCGAAGTAGGTGAATTATCCTGTAATTAATTTGAAATTTGACGATAAATGTTTTACCATAGTGCGGTTTAGAGAGGGGTAAGAAAGAAAGCGATAAGAAAGATGTTGGAACTAACTAATGCGCGTGCATTATCAAACTAACTTAGGGAGTCACTGTTTTTCGTGTTCCTTATATGTATTCGCAGAATTTCGAAGTTGATGTATACTTTTAGGCGCGTAACTACTGAACTTTTCTTTTTAACTTTCTCTTACAAAGAGAAAGATATTGTTTTCGTGAAAATTTCTGACCTCGAGATTTTGATTCATTCTAACATTCCTCGCGTCGGTTCGTCGGTCCGTCTCTCCGTACAGGTTCCTCCAGCCTAGACGATTTGATCGTTTTTTTTTTTTTCAAACTTCGTATCCAGCGTTTTTTTGGTCATAATTCTAGTTTTGTTTGCTCTTAGTCATGTTATAACCGGTAATTGCCATATAAAAATCATACATAACCTCAATTTTCTCAAAAGCAGCTTTAACGATTTTGATTAAACTTGATATGTACTATAAGCATATTAGTTCCAACAAACCTGCATACCCAGATTTTTTTGAGAAAATCCATATAACTAATTTTTGCATATAGGCCATATAGAGAAAATTGTCAATTGCTCGCAAACTATTTGCCCAAATTGAATGAAATTTAATTTAGATACTACTATTACTGTTTGCGTGCATTCCACATAAATGATTTTGACCCAGTTATACCAAAACGGAATTTTCAATTTTGGCCAATAACGGAAAATCATTATTATTCACATGGACACCGATTCCTTTCAATTACGGAATAAACGTTCGTATAATCACATTTATGCCATTCAAAACGTCAAATTAACTCGCTGTGAAAGAGAAAGTTGCGTACGACCCAGTCGTGCATTTACCACTCGTTTTCTTTGAACTTCGTTGGGTTAGGTTGTAGTGGCTGTACGCGATGCGCGTGCATTATTAGATCATAAAGGTCCATTGTGGTACCACGTGGATCTTTGGACTTTCCTATGTACATTCGCCTAAAGGCTGAACTACAATAGAAGATGGTAGCGGACGACCACTTCCGTAACTGTGAGAACACGTGCAATTTGTATTGTATGACCACAATAGCTTTTCACTTCGATTCAGTTTTGCTCACTTGCGAAAAAGCGAATTCATTCGCTCTTTCTCTTTCTTTTGTCCTTTCAAACAAAAATTTGACATCTCACTTCAACAGCTGTGTACATTTTTAATTTGTTAGTTCATAATCAACGAAATGCTTTTTTGGGAAAACGACTTCCACTCTTGTTATTATAATTATTTCCTTTATAATTAAGTAAGTAAGTTACAATTAACATTTTTATTTTTTTATAGCACTAGCTACCAAGGCTTGACGGGCTCCGTGGCACGATGTTTAGTGCATTGAACTGCCGTTCAGAAGGTCTGGGTTCGATTCCCAGCCGTAGCAACACCTAAATGATTTTTTACTGGCCCTCCTCTCGTGATGATCTGACAAATCATCCGAGTAGTATCGATTGTCATGAATAGCTTATCTCAACTTAGCCGTTCGGATTCGGCATAAAACAGGAGGTCCCGCCATCGTGCAAAGAAGTACACACGCACACATGAATGGTTGTGAGAAAAAGCTAGGCCCTGAGTACTCACGAGGCTTTTGCGCCATAAATTTTTTTTCATTTATATAAGCTACCAGGGCTTTCAGCTATATTTCCACTCTGACAATCGCTTCCATTCACAAAAGTCTATTATGGGCAACTTGAGTTATTGACAGTACTGAAGAAAACTTAACGTAGAATTTCGATATTAGCTTCCGATTGCTTCCGACTATTATAGTTCAGCCTTTAATCCAGCGACACCATTCTTAGCAGTGTATGACTCATATACAGTTTACACCTAGAAAGAGAGCCCAGCAATTCAAATTGGGAAAACAAAATGGCGTGTTTTATCGTCGATTGGCTGCCATTTTGTTAGAAATCGAAAAAAATCTCTGTTTTCACTGAATGTTTTCTGTTTTCACAGATGATATTAAGTGGGAAAAATAATATCGGACTAATGACCACCTCCATCGGTCCGATAAGCAGTAAAAATATACCCGCGTTCTTCAGTTGTGTATGACTCCATCTTGCTGTCAACTTAACTGTCTGTTTTTCTAAAACATTAGTCCAGACATTTGACGCCATTTGCAAAAATAATGTTTTGTTCACATTTTGACCTATTGGCAGACACGATGGAAATCACTTAAACACAACAGAAAACCTCACATGCTCCCCACTACGGATGCAGTTAAGTGGGATCTATTAATCTCGATCACAACTCCGTAGTTATTGGCACAATAATAGTAACCTTCCATTCGCTATATTTAAATATAACTTTTGTGATCTTCATAATGCAAAAACAAATCGAATGATTGATATTTTACAAATCACACCTTTAACTGTGTGGGAGAGTTAGCAACCATGAGTCAGCTATGCTCCATTTCATTCTGATATCATCACATCTAGTGGTCATACAAATCACCTGTGACGGAAATATTTGATGACTTAGTTATGAGATGCAGAATTATGTCATTCTCAAGTCAGATTGATCACAACTCTATATGGCATTTCAAATGATAAAGTGAATCAACTGCCTGCGGCCACCATCACCATCTCTGGCGGCGACATCAACGTTAGGTGATTAGAAAACATTGTTATTGGCCATGTCCACGTCATTACAGTTGACATTCCTCTCGCAAATTGCAATTCACAAGCTCACCGTGACTGGGTGCCTCCTTCAAGTTGTTATGTGCCCGATGCCCCCGAAAAGTTTGTTCACATGTCAAGTTCGTACATAAAAATGAACGAATTAATATTGTCCCCAGCTAAGGTACCTCCGCCTATCTCTGGTAGCCATCTCTAATAGCTCAATCCAGCTTTAACGAGGTTTATCACAATTCAGAACGACACGTACACACATACATCTCCTTGCCATCATAAAACATCAACGCAACACATAGCTCACAGAAATGTGCGCATAAAAACAAGCATTACATGTTTATTACGGTGATTAGTTTATCTGTTTTCCAACTGGAATAAGACACATACTCTCGCAACAAGTGACAACAACAACAAACGCTATGGGAAATCGCTAACCCCTCAACCCGACAGACAGAGAAACCAGCCAGAGCCAGAGTCACCGCCATCATCGTTGTCGTCGACGGCCCCGAATTCGAGGAAACGTCCAACTATTGCCGGCAACTTTTGTTACAATTACTTCAACTACTTGCGTTCGGTTGGTGCTCTCTGTCGGTGGTTCCTTTAACTCCGTTTTCAGATGAAATATTTTCACGTTTAGGTTTTTGGAAGTTTATTTATATTTTATGATTTGGCGGGGCTGACCCTCGCTTGAGATTAATGAGAACCTCCCGACACAGTAGCTGGCAAACGTAGATCGGTCGAAAGGCCTTTAGATGGATAGGTAGACAATTTATAAAGGCGGTTATTTGGTTGGTGACTTTGGGCTTCACATGTGATTTCGGTGCCTTGAGAAGCGTTTTTTATTGGCAAATTTAGTTATGATCCATAAAAATGGTTAAAAATAAATAAATATAGTGTTATGTGGTTATATTCCGTGGTGGAAATATAAATGGGTTAAGCGAAGCTGATAGAAGTGGGGTTTGCAGAGTACTGCAGAGGTTTTATGAAAGGGGCTTGGTTGGGAATTTGATACGGAGTGAGGAGAATGATTTGAAATGGGTGTTGTTCAAATGACATAAAATGTGTACACACAAATGATTAATTCCAACCATTATCTATCAAAGAAAAAAAAGTACGACCACACTTAGGCCAGTTTTTGTTGGTGCAAATCCGTGAATGCAGCTTCATGCAAATATGTAACCGTTGGTGAGTCAGTTAACGCAAATTTGATTTTATGCCCTATCCCATAGGGGTATATTAGATTTGATACATAGTTTGTAACATAGAGAAACAATTTAAGTAAATATGTACCTCAAAGTAAATGGATCCACTGGGATCGTTAGCTGGATGGTTTAAGCCATGTCTGTTCGTCCGTCCGTGTGTAGGTCCCCGATTTATAGGGCTTCAATTTTAATCAAACTTGATATATGCGATAATTATAAGTGCTGTTCGAATATGTGTAAATATGTTTGAAATCCGCCTACTGCCACACCTATTTTTTTAGAAAAACGTTTCTTTTTTGGCCAAACGGTTAGGAATTTTTCGCAAAATATTTAGACAATCTCAATGTCAATATTTTATCTTCAAAAAGTTTTTCGGCATCCAAACTTTTTGGGGTGTTTTAAGAAAACAAACAGTAAAAAGTAAATAAATTTGTTTGATCAAATTTTAAAATATTCGACAAAATGTTTGATGCAAAATCATTGGTAATAATAATATAAAAATTTTGTCCATAGGTCATTTTAACCTACGTCCACATTCTGGGGGTATTTTCTTACAAAAACCAATTGTATTCCGCACCACAAGACAAATGCAGAGAAACATTGTTTACAACCATAAAAGATTTTGATAAGCTGGCTGAACAATATGTTGTGCCATTGCCATTTTCTATATTTCAAGCCAATAAAACTCACAAAAAGGATGCCCTCTGAACTGCGCCAACTACAAGATACTATCTGCCATAATACGTGAACGCCTGAAACCGTTTACCAACAACCTGATCGGCCCTTATTAGTGTGGTTTTAGGTCAGAAAAGTCCACAAGCGATTAAATTTTTACACTTCGGCAGATTCTGAAAAAAGTCAAAATCGATACCCATCACCTATTCATCGATTTCAAAGCCACATAGGACAGCATTTATAGAGACGAACTACACAGAGCCATATCCAGCTTTGATATACCACCCAAACTCATCCGTTTGTGTGGGATGGGATGGAGAATTCTTGCTGCTCTATCAGGTTCGGAAACGACTTCACAGTCGATACCAAAAAAGGATTAAGGCAAGGCGATGCGCTGTCATATGATTTCTTCAATTTGTTTCTTGAGAGTATTGTGCAAAACTCCCGAGCCAACACCAGAGGCACAATTTTCCAAAAATCGGTACGCCGACGATTTTGACATCATTGTCCTACCAATGATGTCAAAATCGTCGGCGTACAATGCAATGTCATAGCCACGATTGCTAGAGTATAGAGGAGGAAGCGTTAAAAATGGGTTTAGCAGAAAAAAATGGAAAGACCAAGTTTATGCTGTCAACACGAAAGGACACACAACATCGACGACTCTTGCCAACCGCTGTTTCTTCAAGCTAAGAAGGCAGTGGTAAAGCCTTCACTCGAACTACTAAGGACATAAGATAAGACCTTGATAGTCCCATTCCTGCTCTACGCGAAGAAATACTTGGTCGATTCGAGAGAAACATTTTCCGAAAAATCTTAGGTCCCGTTTGCGTTGACGGATTATGAAGACGAAGATTCAACTAAGAACTATTCGAGCTGTACACATGCCCCTGGTCAAAAAAATCGAAAATCCGCATTGGACGTCGAAGATGGCCAGGACTTGTATAACAAATGGACACAAAAACTCCGGCTCGCAGAGTTTTGAATTTCCAGCCAGACATCGGACGCAGTAGAGGAAGACCTCGGCAGTTAGCTAAGGACCGGGCTAATTGGAGAGGCATGTTGGTTGAGGGCCAGGTTCATTCCGGACTGTAGCACGATGCTATTGGCTTAACCAGATAAACCGCAAATTCATGCTTAAATAGTAAATTTCTAAATTATTTTTGCAAATAAAATATTCCGTGCAATTTTCAAAATAATGCACCTTCCCTAAGTAGCACAGTATATATGAAATTCATCAATTAGCATTTGCACAACATTTTCTTATTATTTCCAAATATAAAAACTGATAAGCAGTACGTTTTAAACAGCTTTTACTAACATAACTATGCGCCAGTAGGTATGCAACAGAAAGTATAAAATAGCCAAATATGCTGTTTCCTCAATAATTTCTTCAAATCTAATTTATGCAATAGAACAACGCGTCTTTGTGACACATTATCAGACATTCCTCGAACTAAAAAAGTTCAAAACATAAGACTGACCAAATGATTTTCTTACTACTCCGTTGCAAAAAAAAAAACCATAAATATCCCATGTTCAATCTTTTATTTCATTACTCCAACCCAATTGCTTGAAATCTATTTGAAATGAATTGCCATCAAAATACCTCTCCAAATATATCGGCAAATTACACAATATGTTGCATGTGGAATGTATTAAATCATCGTTCCAAAGTTCCAGTATGTACATGAATCTCATTGTAATCTCATTGCAAACAATCATTCATTCAGTAAACAATTTCTAGTACTTAATTGATTGCCAATAAAAATTCAAACTATCGACTCGATAAACCAATTCAGCACTGAAAACCCCCTTCATTCCATTTTCGTTCTTTTATTTAATTGTAAGGTCATAAAGCTCTTTCATCAATTATAATGAATGAAGAAAAATAAAAATTGGCGCCATGACTTCCGCGAAATACTATATTTCCCTCGGTCTGACTTGATTTCAGGGTATTTTCGCACTGTGCCCCACCGCGCATAATATTAACTTGGGAATATTTCCTAATTGTCATTTTGGAAAAACAAAATTTTTTTACTTTTTTTTATTCTATGACCAATTTATACCGAGATGGTTGGAGGGGAAAAATACCTGTATTCCGAAATTGATATTTCACCATCCACCTAACACTACGAAGACGTGTTGAGTGATTGAGTGGAAGATGGTCCTATTTCCATACCCCCAAACCTCTACGCACACAGCTTAGTTTTTGTTTATTCAAATGATATCTCCCAGACAGCCAACGACTAGAGTGCGGCTAGCAACTAACTCCAACCCCTGCTAGTAATTAATCGAATATCGATGAGAGATTAATATGATTGCCTTGAGAAGCCTACACTACAAGTTATTAGCCTCATCCAGATCAAAGGGTGTGCTTGCAACAATGTTGGTTTCACGCACACTATGTTGACGCATTTTCGTTACGAAAACGATGCCCTTACAAGTGAATTGAGTACTCAACTAGAAAACAATTTATTACCACTCAATGTGAGTGAAATTGTACACATCGCCAGATGAGTGTATGTGTGCACAAGGAAGAAAAATTGATTAATCTGTCTTGAGAAGGGAAAATCCGAAGGTGAAGATGTGTTTTTCGAACAAACACATAGGTTACACAATTTCACCTTTGATCTGCCCTAAACCACAGCTTCTGGTGTTATTGTTCCACCGCATGGCGCCGTCAATTCCCCAATGCTTCTCCAATCAAGGCAACAAAATGAAGATGTGGTCTTCAAAAAAAAAAGTTTCTCCTTCTAGTTAGTAAAAAAAAAGTTGTGGAAAAATTATGAAAATAAACACGATTATCGGAGAAAGAAAAATATACTGAAAGGGAGTAATGCTACACACCTATGGTGCACTGTATGCGCATGTATATGTTGTGTATAAAACGCACCCAGCGGGTACAAACTTGAAAGAGATACAAACGGACGGATGGCAAGAGTCATGCAGTCGAGCGTAGTCGCGCTCATATTTTAAAGGGCCGTCGATCTATATGAACTCTCCTACTAACTAAAAATACCAGAACACATAAATTAGACGTGATATTTCGTCATGTCCTATGGGGGGACGGATGTCAAAATATATATCTACGTGTACGCTATAAGCGCGCGCATACTGCGTGGATACACGTAAAAGATGAAACTATTAATAACTCCCGCAACTTTGTCGTGTGTTGGCGGTGTAAATATTTTCATTTCTGAACATGTTCAATGTTTTCTGGAATTTGAAAAAAAAAAATTAAAAATTTTTGGGGGAGCAAAAGAAGAGTCCATTTGTCGTGTATTATGAGAAATGGCATTCCGATTCGAACAAGTCAAATTAATGAAGAAAAAAAAATGGCCTTATGTCATCTGACGTAGGCTATGTAAAATTATGACAGGATGATGTTTTTGTTGAAATCTTTAAAAAAAAATTACGTATACGCCTGTGAAAATTGAGAGTTCTTTCAAAGTACATACGTAGGTGTCTGGTAAATATCAAACAGCTAGGGTATACTTTTTTTTTGACATATGCGGTATAATAATGTATGTTTAATGTCTGTCAAACATATGATCTTGTACATTCTTATATTCAATTCTATGTCCATATGGTCATTTTTAGAACCGTAGGTAGGATCTAAAAAGTGTGCCACAAACGTCTATTGCATCATTTTTTTTATGTCATATTTGATGAATCTTGTACGTAATCAATAACACGATTCGTTAAGACTTTACTTTACCAAAAGAGTACACGCTTCACTAAGTTTTGAATGTATACGCCTATATAGATTGAGGTTTATTTAAAAGTAAGAATGTATCTGCTAAATATCAAGCGTCTGTCGTATAACTTTAAATATACATTTTATAGATTCCCTTGTGTACTACGTCTCAAAGTTATGATCTTGTACATTCTTCCATTCGATTCTTAGTCCGGCTGTTCAATTTTAAAACCGTGTTTAGGTTCTTAAATGTGAGCAATATATGTCTATAGCAACATTTTTCTTAATGAATCTAGTACGATATCAATGTCGATGCATGATGTGTTAAGCGTTTATCAACTTCACTTAGTTTTAAAAGCAAATACTAAAGGGATATTTCTTAAGAGGTAAGTTTTTCAGGTTGGCAGCACTGGTTAGTAATTGCGTCCAAACGACATCTGTCAAAGTGAATAGTTTTTAGTATACTCAGCTATTGACTCAGCAACGATTGCAAATTATTGAAATTGTAAAATTCGTGCTCTGTGCAAAATGTGCACCGTTTTTTGCCACCATAAAAAAATTATGTTCAGTGATGAGGCTCAATAGCAACATGCCATACAAGAAATAACGATGCATCCCGAAAAAAAAAACGAAAGTTTGGTGTAGTTTATGGGCTGGTGGCATCATCGGTGCATTTTTTTCTTCAAAAACGACCGTGGAACAAACGTTAGCGTCAACGGCGAACGATATCAAGCAATGATACGCGACTATTTTTTTTTTGCCCCAGTTGGCTGAGTTGAACTTGGTTGTCATGTGGTTTCATAAGGATGGTGCCATCTGCCACACAGCTCGTGAAACTATGGAAATGTTGAAGGATGAATTTGGTGTGCATATTATCTCTCGAAATGTCCCTGTGAGTTGGCCGCCAAGATCATGCGATTTAACGCCTCTTAATAATTTCTTGTGGGGCTATGTAAGGTCGTTAGTCTATGTGGACAAGTCGAACACGATTGAAGCCTTACAGGATAACATAGCATACGTAATTCCTGGAATACAGGCCGAAATGCTTGAAAAAGTGACGCAAAATTGGACCTTCCCAATAGACCATTTGAAACGGAACTGCGGACAATATTTACATGAAGTTGTCTTTAAGACGTAGATGGCAAAGGCATATTTATCGATTACAGTTAAAAATTTGAATATTTAATGCAAATTTGAGTGTTTTATTTGTTTTAAAAAAAAATTACACTTAAAAATCGCCCGTTTTAAGTGAAATACATGCTTGAAAGCCGCTTTCCTTATTTATAAGCTATGTATCTGTGGCTGCTGAAAGCTACTTATGATCTTATGATCTTATGTCCAAGAGCTGGTGGTAGTAGATGAAAAGTATTTGTTGGAAACAAATCCATTTTTATAGTAGAAATCCTGCATTTCAATTTTGTCCATTGACGAGTATGCAGAAAGTTTTTAGGAAGCAGAATTATGTAAGCTTGTACAACTTTTCTTGATTACAATCTATAACGTTTTTCTAGCCAGTACCATATTTGTTGAATGCATGAATCGGTAGTATAACTTTGAAATGTTGTATGGTAATATTGAATTTAGATATTCAGGCTTTAGAGTAGAGTATCACAAAATATTTCTTCCTAAGGGGTATCTAGTACAATTTTCATTTCAATTCCAAACGTGTAATAATAGAAAATTGAGCTAGATGACATCCCAGGTCACATTATCGTCATGTTTCAATTGCAGACCAGGTTTCTGTAAAGTACCACTTGAGTAGCAAGTTCATAAAAAAGGTAATGGAGGTGGTTCTCCTGGCCAGTACTAGATTTTCAGATATGCTTCTAAATATACACACAAAAATAACTCTAGTTTGGAGGTATAGATTAAAGGCATAGATTATTGTATCATAAAGCTTTTATTATTCTGCCCTAGCAAGGAATCCGTCGCAGCGGAAAATTTTCCGCGACGCATACTTCGTCGGAGGTTCAAATTCCTTTCGTGGTATGTGTCACCGGAGGAAAAATCACTTCACTTCAATTCGTAAATAAATTCTTCGAGGAATTTGTGTCGGAGGACATCGGAAAAAGAATTGTACTTAGCTGTCAAAAATTACACGAAAAATTTAACGAAAAATGCACCTGAACGTACTTCAACGCGATTCGCCGAGGTGCGTTACAGAATGCGGAGATATATTCTGAACAGCTTTTCGGATGAATACCTTGAAGCTAAAATCCTCCGAATCGTACAAAATCGCAGAGTTTTCCGCTCCGACGGATACCTTGCTAGGGCAGATTATCTTGCTGAGTTTAGTACAATTCAATTCAATCATAAATGTGTGGTTTTGGAAATACTTGCCCAGCTTACAGCAGGTGATATTTGTAAAACACAACCAGAGTAGCAAATGTAATAAATAATTTACTGGAGGATGGTGTAATTTTGTTTTTCTAGTCAGTACTGGATGTTTAGAACGCTTAGATTATCGGATCTGATTCTAAATATTCACACACACGGAAGTCTTGTCTTGATGTCGCTGTCATTTGGTTTTTGTTTGAACCTTCGTCCCATAGTTCGTCAAGGCAATTGGGACCGAAGAATTTTTTTTTAAAATTAAGTTAAATATCGAATATTCCTAATTGACTATGCGCCGTAATGTATGCAGCAAAATATGTAATTATGCAAATTATTCTGTAACCGTTACGCTTTTGTACAGATTGTTGAGTGCAATTTAATAACATAGTGGTTTGAAAGAGTCGTGACAATATGGATGGTATGACTGTTCAACAAGTCAGTTCTAATAGGGTGTTGTAAAAACATCAAAACATCAAAACAATTTTTGATGAAATTGAATAAAATTATGATGAAATTAAAAAATTATTAAAATTTATGTTTTGCTATATTTTGTTGAGTTTACTTGCTTACTAAATTTTTAATAAACTTTTTAAATATTTTCCTTATTTCCCAAACATATTCTAAGTATTGCAGATAATCTGCTGTCCCTAGTTTCTGAGTCACAATCGGCTAAAATAATTTATTATCTACGACATTTTTTCCATTGTTTTTTAAATGACTGTTTATTAGTTCTGGTTTATACAGCTGGTAATCCAGACATAAGCCCTTTTTTTTTAAATAATAATAACATAGTCACGCTTACCCAAAGTGCTACTAGAAACATGTTATGTGGGTGGTCCACCTTGTGGTAGTTAATGGAAGCTGTTGGCAATAAAGTTTGTTGACATCTAGTGAAAGTGCCTTAGTTATTTTTTTTTTTATAAAAACTATGAAACTGCTCTCGTGATCTACAATAAACTACATTTGGTATCGAAAATAATAAATTAGCAAGCCGTAAACAAAGTTGACGATATGTCTATCGATGATATGTTGCCGACCACATTGGAATGTGTGAATTCGATGTGATTCTTTTGAGTGTTAACTTGGTTCATAAAAATTTTAAGAATATTATGCTTGCAAGTTTGAATTTAGTGTCAGAGTAAAACAAACAGGAGCACAGCGTTTATCTGACGTTTTAAAGCACTCACATCTTGCTATATGAAGTGGATACCATATCGTTCTACAGTACATCTTGAGTGTGAATAGCTGCTTCAAAATATCTTGTCAGAGGTAACATAATATGGCTTCGTGTGGGCTTGTTTGCCTCTAAGAAGAGATCGACAGTACTTTCAGCTAGTCAGAGACTTTTTATCCTCAACTCCGCTATTGATTATGACAGCGACACATCGTCAGATTTAAAGCGAAAAGTTGTACTCATCTATAGGTCTTTCGGGCTACAAAGGAAAAAATTATAATTAAGTCTATTCTTGATTCTGCTTAAGACTCTGACCACTCTAGTCATACTTTAGGTTGATAAACAATGGTCAGTATCAAAAACGAATAAAGAATTCCTTGGCCATAGAGATGAAGACTTAACTTCGTTGTTTAAAAAGTGTTCAGCAAAATAGCTCTAGCCATTGGACGTTTTTTGACTTTCAGACCAAGTTAACACCAATACACCGGTAAAAAGAATCCTCGAATCTCAGTCTGATTAAAAAGAAAATTATTTCGCCTTAACTGGCGCACAGAAGAAGTTACCGACCTCAAATACCCAACAAAAGGTAGTTGAAGGCTCGTACTATGGTAACATATAAAGGGTATTCATAACCCCTTGAGTACGTGTAAATTATAAAGAAAGAAAGTTTAATCCCAGATCTACAATGGATGAAAGTACAACTACAACTACAACTACAGTAAGGGATCAGAATGATGAGAGAAATTGGAAGTACGAAATGGGAGCACATGAATCTGAGTGTTCCTAGGACTTGTATTACCATTTGAATTGAGAGAAAACGTACTAATCGTCAGATTTAATAAAATAAAGCTTTTAACCTTAATAGTCTTTTTCTACCTATCCTTGCATGCACTAAGCGGTCTTTTTCAAAAATAAAATAAAAATTAATATTAATCAAGATGAGCGTATTAAATGTAATAGCCGCCCATCTTGCAAGACATCTTGCTAATTAAATTCTCAACTGTTCAAATCACCAGTCACACACACATACACGAAAAATCCGCACTAATTTCCCATAACCGGAAGCAAGAATATAAATCCTGATTCCAACCTCCTCCTTGCATAATTGGAATACCTAAAAACCCCCTCGAGGCAGATACAACGATGAACTCCAATCGAAGATCATATCCATAAAAGTCCACCTGTTCGGCGTGCGGCTTCTGTCCCGCTCCCTTGTCGGGATCAGCGGGCAGCGGGCTTAATCGATCCTGTTCGTTGATTTGCATGCACGTTCACTAGCAGTGGTGGCGTAAGTAATGCCGCAGGTGCAGAGGGTATCCTCTCATCGTCATTCCTGGACAATGTGATTTTTTTTTCATTCGCACACCAACTCCATGGACTATTTGCATGTGAGAGGCGGACAGGAGTGGTCATCGCCTAGGGGCGAAATTGCCGTTTGCAATCTAAACAGATTGTCCACCACCAAGCCGATGAGCAGGCATCATTGATAGGCTTATAGTTAGCAGCAGCGGCGGCGCGGCAGCATCGATATAATTTTATTAATAATGCCATACGAGGCACAGAAGCCAAAGATCCACGGCGAGGAGATCGGAGATCACCTTCGACCACCGCGCAGCACTGTCCAGCGTCTATATTTGGACCACCCAGAGGTTTATTAGTTTTCATTGCAACCCAGGCATGTGTATGACGATCGTAATTTTTTTCGCATGCCAAAGTTTATAAACATTTAGCACAGTTTCTGTGTATTTACCTTAAGTTGCGGATCTCCGGGGGGTGCGGAGGCGTTAGTTCAATAATGTTCCCTTTGAAGACCGCTGGCGTTACTCATGCCGGAAGTGTTTAAAATTGAAGGTGTGTAGAGCTATAAACGGAGCGCACACGTCTAGCAACGTTGTTTTGAAACGCATTCGAAAGCGCAACAAGACGACACATTCTACACATAGCTGTGCCCCTCCTCTAATGTACAGCACAGACAGGAGGACCGGAGGAAAGAGCACATCCTATTTTCAGATCCATTCAGAGCCCTGCACTAGACGTAGATACGCTTACATTCATTATGGACACTGTTGCGAAGTGGGGTTTTTTGACCCCTTTACCAGCTTCATCATCATTAGACAGTCGACTCGCGACCACGACGCCTTTTGTCACCCATTCATAAGAATTTTATATTCTTGGGGTATATTTTGAAATTTTTGCCAAAACAACAGAATCTCGTTCTGTTTTTGCCAAGATTTGACAAGTAGCGCGCGAACGAATTCACTTTTTTGGGAACCAGACGACGTCAATCCGAAAAGAAGTCAACGAATGTATATTTGGCAGGAATATGGAGATTGGGTATGCTTTTGGTATTTTATGTGACGCATGTAATCAATTTGGATTCAACATGAAAGTGAAAACTCTGTGAAGCTGATGCCTTCTCACACATTTTGATGGTACATTTGCAGGGGATGTGACTTGGTTGGGTGATGTCGTCGGGCCATTGGACTGTGTTAGCCTTCTGGGAGAATTCTAATTAAATTCTTTCTTTTTTTTTTGGAACAAATTTGCGTCAGAAAAAGCAAAACAAAAAAAAAGTGTTGACAAGTTGACACGAAAACGCATTTCGTAATAAGTTTTTGGTCACTTTGTTAGTGGGCTAGGTGACGTCTAGAGAGGAAATCGCACGTTCTGCTGAGTGGGTGGTGCGTTTATTACAAGTTTCACGGGTAGGGTATTGAAATTTTATGTGTCGACCTTCACATGAATGGTCATTGCGTAGGTCTTAGTTGTAGCTACCATAGGAAAGCATGACTTGAGACAAAAAATAGGACAAAACTGACATTTGACAGGATGGTTATGGCAATCGTTGAAAAATTCTGTCATTCAAATCGCAAGGAGTCCTAATTGAGGTTAGAGTGGGTAGTGGTGGAAAAAGCTTTTAGAGATGATAACAAACGAATCTAATACTATCATATGGTCCTAAGCTAATGGTACCACTATGCTCTAGAAGGGAAAAAAATGTTTATAACCCATAATCCCTGCTGTCAAACAATATAAGCGATGGCATATATGGCACAAAATTCCAAGCCATTGATAAGGTCCTAAGCTCGAAGTGTCACTTTTCTAAAAGGGAAGAAAAATTGATAAAACCCGTAGTCCCTTGTGTCAAAAACCGATGGCATATATGGCACAAAGTTAAGTTTTAGCTTGTACCTTATATTTCCAAGTTAATTTCGCTTTACTCTCTACAGAGATTGAGTAAAGTTCCTTCAAAAAGGTACAGATTCCAATGAAAAACATGTTTACTCCAAAAACCACTTGCGAGCAGTTCAATTCCGGTTGGGAAAACCAGAAAAACTGTTGACATTCACCTCAGGAAATTATTTAATGAGGAATAGCGACGGTTTGGCCTTTGCCAGCTTGTTCAAGTTCTCCAAATGGTCATGAAAAGACTCTTGAAGACAGGAAAGTGAAAAAACTGTATTTTCAACTTTAGGAAAATATTTCTGAAAGATGATGTCAACAGCTTCATTGCCAGCTTTTTTTTTTTAAAACTGGCTAAGGCGAACATTTAATTAACCGAGGTAACGTATCGCAGACCACTTGAAAATGTAAAGAAGAATAAAATTGGAATGAAAACTGTACAAGACCAAGGAGCTGGCATCTGAAAGAAATGGTACGAGATTGACTGAGTGTGGAAGAGATGCGAATTCATCACTCCTGGTTCGATTTTCAGACTGCTTGACGTTGTCACATACAAGGGCGCGGTATGGTTAATTAACATCAATAATCAAAGCTAGTATGGATAATCAATAACATGGTCACAGATCAAGCTTCATGCTTTAACGCTAGTAAGAGTGTCCTCCACAGTTGTAATTATGTAGATCAAGACTCATTTGATTCTACTGCGTCCGACATCTGGCTGGGAATCGAAGACTCTGCTAGCCAGAGTATTGGTGTCCATTCGTTCTACATGTCTCAGCCATCTTAAGCGTCTAATGCGGAGCTTTTTGACCAGGAGCATGTCGCTGTATAGTTCGTATAGTTGGTTGAATTTTTGTCTCCATAGCCCATCAATGCAAACGGTTCCGAAGATTTTTCAAGAGATTTTCCTCTCGAATCGAACAAGGATTTCTTCATCTGCTTTTGAGACGGTCCATGCTTCAGCGCCGTATAGCAGGAGTGGGATGATCAGGGTCTTAAATAAAATCACCTTAGTAGTTCGAGTAAGGGCTTTACTACTGATTCTTAGCCAGACAGCGCGTTGTCAGCCAGCCTTCTAGCGGTTGGTAAGTCTTCGTTTAATTTCTGACGTGTTGTTATTGTCAGAGTTAATAGTGGAGCCTAGATCGACTACTAACTACCTACTACCTCAAAGTTATATCTGTCAACGGTGACGTTCTGCGTGAACAATTGTCTAGGAATTTTTTACTAACCGCAGACTGAGGTTAAGGATACATATCTGCAGAAC
The DNA here is from genome assembly GCA_949824845.1 of Rhingia rostrata. Taxonomy (NCBI): domain Eukaryota; kingdom Metazoa; phylum Arthropoda; class Insecta; order Diptera; family Syrphidae; genus Rhingia; species Rhingia rostrata. The sequence goes on from OX463757.1 coordinate 4,687,016, forward strand.
AGGTAAATTCTTAAAAAAAATTTTATGGACAGTCATTGTGACGCACTTTGGAAATTTTAAGCGAAAATAAATGGAAACTGTTCAAAATACAAATCCTTGACCTTGGCAACAACATTTTGTCTTGTAAGAAGAAAGCCGGAACTCGTACTGTGTTACCAGCCATATACTTTACCACCACATAAAACCTTCTCACCGACTTTGCAGCTAAATCTATATCTATCTATATGAATGGTTGGAGCGAGAGTATTTTTTGGCACACTTAACCTATACTGAGGCTAATTTCGAATCGTTCATGAAAGCAGGTGCAGATATAGGAGCAGTCAAAACGGCCTTTCACTACACTTCCTCGATTGTGACGCGGATTTAACTGCTGATGCAATATTGAACACCATTCCCCTGGATATTAATTGCTTTATCCCTAACAGGGTTGAGAGTATCAAACCTAAGACAAACAAGTGTTATGACTCAAGCTGTAAAGTGGTAGCTAGTGTGAAAGCGTGGCCATATAGACCAATCCTACTGAGAAAACCCGCATTGGGTTCCAACGAATCAAAAATTACATTGTGACCAAAAATTGAGGCAAAGCTATCCCAAAGGTAGTGCAAAATTGTGGTTATTTACCAAAAAAAATTTTAGGAATTCAACCTCCCAGCTGTTACCTAGACAAAGCTAATCTGCCAGCTATTCATTTTGCAACTAATTTCACGTAGTCAGGTTGTGCCCAGTTTCCTCCTGTACTTGAGAACACAGGGACCAATCCACTTTCATAATCGTAAAGCCGCAGGAGTATTAAACGATCTTGATATACACAAATCGGCGTGTAAGATTTTTCATCTACTACATTCATCAGGACTCCTTTATATGAAAAACAGCATTTGTCTAGCCTGTCTCTAGAAAAGGTGAATCTCTTTCTCTCTCAAACTAACGATCAATTGAACTTACGCTGATAAAGCGTCAGCTTATGAAATATCTAGAATCTCGATAACGTTTTCGTAGAATAGTACCAGGTCCAATGGTAGTTTGATGTCATACCTCACCAATTAATCCACGATGGAGGCGAAAACAAGATCATTGCACTTGATATTTAAAAAAGCATTTGACAGAGTTTAGCATCAAGCCCTTTTGTCGAAAGTGCGTGCTTTTGGTAACGATAATATCACTCCTACTATAGATAAGAAACTACCTCTCGAAACGGTTAATCGAAGTTATTTTAGACAGTTCCCAGTGTGCTTTCACCAAATAAAAGCTGGTGTTGCCCAAGGCTCCATATCATCACGAAAACTTTTTCGCATTTTTATTAAAAACCTCTTGTCTGCAATTTTTATCTAATCCACTTCTTTGTATTGTATTTGAGACCCACGCCCTTTAGCTTCATAGTTTCTCAAAACCAGGCCCTTCATTCTCGGATGCGGAACGAAAAAGACACTAATTCCACGCTCTACATAGCAATCCAATGTGCTAAGTCCAATAGTGTGCAATTAAATGCTTCCGAAACGCATTGCTGTTTTCTGTCACCAAAGCGAAACCAACATTTATAAAATGGCACTTGCATTGTCGATACCGAAAAAAACGTTCCATGCTCGGTGTGTGAGTTAGTAGCGACCATACTCGAACGCTCTAAGAAAGTAAGTGTGTTAGCAACTACCATATTGGAGATCTCTAAAAACGAAATGTCTTGGTTTCATTTTCCGATGCCTCTGATCATCACCAATATAAATAAAGCATACATACGCCTCAAACTTGAATTCAACATCAGGTATGGTGCAGCAAAAATATCATGGCACCTACTAGAAAGGATGTAAAAGCGTTTGACAAAACTGATAGGAGAATCAACCATAGCGAACCCCATCGTCTCGCTCGAACATGTAAGAAGTGTCTTCAGAGTCGCTATTATAACAAAAGCGTGATAAGACTGATAGGAGACGCAAACATAGCGAACTACGTAGTCTCACTCGAACATTTAGAAGTGGCTCCACCGTCACTTTTAAAACAGAAAATGCTCAAACGGAATAGGCAGTAGTATTCCGCTTCTTCAGCAATTCAACTTTTACACTAGCCATGCCATAAATCCAAATCAATACAACCGCAAGCCATTCTTCAGACGTACTATGGAATATGGTGGTTCCTTTCTAAGTCAAACGCAGTCTTTCCTCTCCATTACAATTCCAAGCCAATGCGTATCGGTATCTCTCCTTTTCTTCTCTCCCAAATTCATAAAGCATTTAATGAGTGCCAGTTATAATAAAATGTCATGAACAGAACGCACAATCTTCTAAAAAATAGTTTTGAAAGGTTGAGGTGATGATTATATGATCCCATAATACCCCCCATCTTCTATGTCACTTAATCTAAGTTCAAGGTATCTTATGATATAAAAAACCATGTCATGTAGAAAATTGTGTTCCCTTACGTTATAGCAGAAGACTAAAATCCACTATGCGACTCGTATATTAGCTTTACACACCGACTGCTTAAATAGAGATCTTCCCTTACGGCGCGTCGTTTAATTTCTGGCTGCGAATCTTTAAAGGTTCGACAATCTTTTAGACTATTAGCTGTCGGAAACAGTTGTAAAATAATTTTGAAGCGACTCTGATTTATTTAAATCGATTGGAAACCTGTTTTCGTTGTGATAGGGTGATACATACTATGGAACCTGAGCACCGTAGTATTGTATGAAACGTCGGCCAAAATAGTTCCTCATATCACATAGGGAAAAGGTTGAAGCACCTATTTACATCAAATTTCCCAGCAAATTTCAACTCCTAACGAGAATAAAAACTCCCAACTCACCTCCGCCCCCCACCCACCTGAGTGACTTAACTTAGATAAAAATAACTGCATGTCACAGAAATAAGCATATTGCGTCTACGTGTAGCCTATACGTAAGTGAACAATGACACATCCAATGACATATCAATGATCATCTTTTATCCACGTATCCGTTTGTTCCACTTTATGGACCTGAATTTTCAATTAACTAAACACACACCAATAACCCCTCGCGACATTCGCATGTAACTCTGCGCGTTTCAGTGTATGTATACGACTGTCACTTTGTCTGTGATGAGATTATATCACATGTGGTGCCATATGGTGGCGCGATTCATCGTAGCAAGGTGAAATTTATCCGATCAACGGCATTTGTGTAAAAATTTCACTCAAATCGAGAAAACACATTTCCACATGAAAACGTATCTAAAAAAAAAAAACAAAAACAATGTCCACGCCCGCAACAGATATGCATCAGTCTCGGGCGCATCTATCATTCTCTTGATCGATCGACTGGCGGACTGGCACATCCACCCGAAACTACAAAGTCGCAAAGCTGCACACGCGCAAGATGGATGCCAATTGACAAACGAGGGTGAAATATGGGAAAACGTACGTACAGGTGACCTTCATTGAAACGCGTTTGCAAACCGACACACACAGCACGATAGCGCGTACAGGAGCAACTGCAACGCGCAAAGTGCATTTTTATTCACATCTCTAACAGTATCTATGTAGTCGGACGCTACTACGTCTTCTTGTCGCCGATCGTCGCTGCCGTCGTCCCACTGCTCCAAACTGGAGCTGCTCAACTATAGGCCTGCAGATACGGTACACACACTCATGAGATCGTTTTGATTTCACTTGTTAAATGCTGTTGGCCGAACACGCTGCACCAGAGGCAACCACCAACCAACCATCAACAGGTAATTGTGTGTCGGCTGGATTTTATTACCCAGCTGGTGCATTAAAGTATCTGATGTAAGAAATCATGACATAATGCAAAGACCGTTCTGCATGAGATGCATGAATTCAAGGTGTCAGATTATAGGCAAAGTGGGGAGCAGCAACAGAACACAAAACAACTATCTGCACACACGTCTGATGCCGCACAGATGCATCGCGAATCGCGTTTGGAATCATCCTTAAGTGCGACCAGGACTCGCTCAGCAATGTCTGGAATGTTGCACAAAATTTCCCATGGCGCGCAATTAGCATATGTAAGCCTCTTCTAAGCCAATGCCTGTTGGCTGTGTGAACCAACAGCAGACAAAAAAAATCAAGGAACACCATGGACGAGGAATTCCAATGGACCTACACGGTGTCTAGATGCAATATCGCATGTCGCCAACTACAACAACAACAACAAAGCCCCCAAAACAAGATCTTTATCAATTTGATTATTGATTACACTGCCAAGGTAATGTTGCGGAGCAAGAGCCGTCTACCGGATGATCTCACATGGAGACTGAAATTACAAAAATCCTAAATCCCCATATACATGTATAGAAACATACGCATCTGTGCAGCTCTGCGAAATGCAAACCAACGAAAACCAACAACTACAACAACAAAACAGAAAACACAACACCGAGCAACATGCATGGGGATGATGGTGATGATGACGATGACGACGACAACGGGGGCCGGCGCTGGGAGAGAACCGAGCGGCATCATGGCAGAAAGCGACTTGCGTACGCCAAATGAAATTACCGGCCAAGTAATTCGCAATAAAATCGATGGAAATTTATCAGATGCAATTTAAATGTCATTATCATAACACTGTAGCACCTTGTTTTGTATATAAACAAAATTATACGCATCTATACATATGGATAGGCATGTATCTGCGGATCGTTGGGAATTAGTTGGAGATTCGTTTTACTTTTTTTTTTTTCTTTGTGTTGTGTTGTTGGGTTTCCACTGTTTGGTAGTGGATTGTTAGTATGTTCTTAGGTGATAATGGTGGGAAATTGTCATCAGGAGAGGAGGGAGCTTGAACATCATAACTGGGATAGAGGAAGTCACCAGTAGATACGGAAGGGAGCTATAAGATATAAAGTGGGATCGGTTTTCAATGCGGATGTTGAGGTATTCTATCACTCAGGCAGTCAGGAAACATTATTTCACTTAATCTTCAAGAAAACTTTTCAATTCTAATAATCATGTGTACATTTCAAAAAATTTATGCTGGTCTGTATGCTTGTGTTTAAAAACTTTCAACTATGAGGAGTACGATTGTCTCAAAGCTGAATTGCAGGCATTTGGCTATATTTTGTAAAATGGTATTTCATATACAAATTTGTATGCTAGTTTGTATGCTTATTACGATGAATTACTGTTTAAATCGAAGGAAAGTTGTGGAATGCATTATTTCTTCCACTGGTAGTCCATATGTGCGTTATAGGCATCTGTAGCAATTTTTTAAAATTAAGTTTCAATGTACCTACAATGTTTTACAATCGATTTTTCTTTGTGATAGGTTTTCTAGATGTTCGAATGGGGACTTTCGAGCTTTGATGATAGCGGCCGTTTTGTTAAAGCTATAACTGCAATTGACTGTTTCGTTAATATCTGTCCATGGTGACATGGACAGAGATAGCGTTCAACCACACTTGAAAGTAACATTTTTCTTTTCAAAATTTTGGGCGCCATTCCGCGAAGACTATTAGCAGTGTAGAGTATAAATTTGAGTACACTCGGTAAACGATAAACCATCACCAGTACCTCGACAAAACACAAGATCTGGCGAAAACAACGCCGCTGTCCGTCGCTCACAAGAATTTGGCCTTTCGCCGACTACAATTTCAGCGAACTCGCGTCGTTGTCTTCAGCTCCTGCGTCAGTTAAATTGTGTACGGGTGTAGGCTCAAGTCACGACGCAAAATTCAACTGACCCAGGAGCTGAAGGTAAACCACCATAGACAGCGACGCGAGTTCGCTGAATGGGCTCTGGAGCAGTTGGAAACTGAAATGAGTTTTCATCGAAAAACCATCTTCAGCAATGACGCCCCTTTCTTGATGAATGGTTACGCCAACGGACAGCATTTTTGAATTTGAGACGATACCAATCAACATGAGATCCAAGAGCGTCCAATGCATACCGAAAAAGTTACTGTTTGGTGTCACCAGTCACCAGTCCATATTTCTTTAAGAACTGTGATCACTAAGGCCCATTATTACCAACTTCGTTTGGCCTGAGTTAGATTATAAGGACATCAACGACATGTGATTTGAACAGGACGGTGCTTCGTTAATCGATTTTAAAGCCCCACATGACATAATTTATAGAGACGAACTATACAGAGCCATGACTAGTTTTGGTATAAAACAACTCATCCGTTTGTGTAGGAGAATTTCACTGCTCCATAAGGGCCGGAAACGACCTCACCGACACATTCGATACAAAAAATGGATTTAGGCCAGGCGATGCGCTGTCATGAGACTTCTTCAATTTGATTCTTTAGAGGAGCCAACACGAGAGGCACAATTTTCAAAAAATCGGTGCAACTACTAGCATACGCCGACGATATTGACATCATTGGTGGGACTCAACGTGATGCCTTAGTCACGTTAGCTAGTAAAGAGAAGGAAGCGGAAAAAATGGGTTTAGCAATAAATGAGGGCAAGGCTAAGTATATGCTGTCAACACGAAAGGGCACACAACATCGGCGAATTGGGCAGAGCGTCACCATTGACAGATATAACTTTGAAGTAGTACGGGACTTTGTCTATCTCGGCTCTGCTATTAACTCTAACAAGAACATCTCGTCAGAAATTAAACGGAGAATCACTCTTGCCAGCCGCTGTTTCTTTGGGCTAAGAAGGCAATTCAGTAGTAAAGCCCTCACTCGAACTACTAAGGAGATCCTATATAAGACCCTGATCATCCCAGTCCTGCTTTACGGTGCTGAAGCATGGACCATCTCAAAAGCGGATGAAGAAATCCTTGGTCGATTCGAGAGAAAAATTCTTCTAAAAATCTTCGGTCCCGTTTGCGTTGACGGACTATGGTGACGAAGATTCAACCAAAAACTTTACGAGCTGTACAGCGACATGCCCCTGGTCAAAAAACTCCGCATTGGACGTTTAAGATTGTTAGGACATGTAGAAAGAATGGACACCAACACTCCGGCTCGCAGTCTTTGATTTCCAGCCAGACGTCGGAAAACCTCGCCTTAAGTGGAGCGCACAAGTAGAAACCGACCTCAACCAACTTGGAGGGCGCAACTGGAGGCAGTTAGCTAAGGACCAGGCTAATTGGAGAGGCATGTTGTTTGAGGCACATGTTAATTACGGAATGTAGCGCCACTTAAACGGAAAAAGGCGCTTAACCTTTTACAAAAGGTAAAAGCACATACAATACATCATTGACTCGTCCACATCAAGAGAATGATAAATAATTCTCCAACCAAAATAATCTTCGAATACTGCCCTTCAGGTTCGAGGCGAACAGAAAGACCAAACCTCCGGTTTAAGAATCAAGCGAATGCTGATGCCAGGACTCTTTGACTGAATAAATGGAAGCAACGTGCTTAAAATCGGTAAGTTTGGAAAGCTTCCTTATCTCAGATCGACGTCAACAGCTCCGGAGCCTGTTAAATACAGTAGCCTGTTAGAACAGTACTACAGAAAAAGAGCCGTTTCTCAAAAGCTTTCACTTTTTTCGGAAAAATTTGACGAAATTCGAGAAAATTATCGACAAGAATGGCGAAATTCGAAAAAAATTATCGACAAGAATGGGTCGACGTTAAGAGAAAATATTTGGCCAGCGTTAACTATCTCTAATATCGAAGATCTTCAAGATTTCGCCTGCATGGGACTCAGGGGTGTAAGTATTGACATTGACATCACAGTAATTCGCACATGAATGCATCGAACTACAGACACATAACAGCACTGGCGACTGAGGCCATCGGCTGGGGGTGTAAGTAATTTTTATGTTCCGGTGATACGCGCACCAAAAAGCCTTTTTAATGGCCGAATCCAAATGTGTTGAACAATTAAAAAAAAAAAGAAGCTAAATGCGAAAACGTACTGTAACGACTAATTTTAGTGAATTGGGATCTAAAATTATATTTAAGAATAATGTGAACCACGTTAAGTTTTTAGGGTTCAGTTACAGGTATCATTTAAAAGTTTCATTTGGAATTTTCTTTTACTTCCTGCGGCTTTTTAATAAATTCAATCATTGATTTGGAATCAAAACAAAGCTTATAATTGTTGGTATCAAAACAAAGCTTATAAATTTTGGTATCAAAACAAAGCTTATAAATTTTAAAACCAGATTATCCAAACATAATTTTATTTTTAATTATAGTTTTCACAGAAATTCACTTTTTGTTTTTCCGTGGTCAATATTTAGTTTTCTGGAGTAATGACTCTTATTCCACGCATATGAAACATAATTTTCCAATGATTCCTATAACAAGCTGTCTAAGAAAAATTTCAATTCCATCATCTTTTGTGTTGCAATGTAGTTGATCAATATTAGCTATAACTGGACCATTTGACTGTAATATTAAGCATTAGATTGCGGTGCCCCTCATATGCAATTTGTAAAACAGCCCTAATTCCACTGTTTAAAAGATTTTCCACTACCTTCGTGAATGTAGACCTCATGTTAAGTAAGGCTACCAGTAAAAAGCGATTGCCGTAAATTTACCCCGTACTTTACAACAAATTACCAGCCAGCCCCACTAAGAATCCCTCCAATCAGATACATTGCAACTGCCTGATTAAAAAATCCATTATGACTCATCTCAACTCAGTGCAGAGTCGTATTTAATTAAAATCCATTCAAATCCACTTGGCTAATTTTGTAATTTGTAATCATGGAATCTGTCGTCATAAATATACCGACACCCCCGAAATGGAACAGTCAATAACTAACGAAGCACGTTTTCTCACTTGCCAGGTTTTGTTTGAATGTTGCACATGGTCCGCTGCACTCTGTACCAAGTAGCTCTATAGTTAGGTGGCACCTCTTGCACCACCACCATTACCAGCATTACCACCGGCAACAGCGGCAATCTCGGCATAAATCAGTTGTATCTGCGCGAGTTCCCATGGATGCTTTTTGCATGATGGACGTTTTTTCGCTTTTAATTTCTTTTTTTTGTGTCTGTTTCGATTTACCCCCTCTGCTTTTTTATTCTGCTTATTTGAAACAAAAATTTAACGTCATGAGAGACTTGAGATACATGTTTATATGCATTAACTCCCAAATGGGTATTTGAATGTGAATTATATTTCGAGGACTTTTTAGCCAGAGTGCAGCGACCATAGCAGCGGCGGCGGCTTACATGCATTTAGCCCAAAATGCTAGCAATTCGCCGCAAATGTACACTCAAAACGACTTGCATGTAAAGCGGGCCTGAGAAAATTCACACACTCGGGTCCGAATTGTTGTCAAATGGGGGGACAGCAACGAGTGTGTGACTTACGCGGTCTTAACTAGATTTGCATGCAGACGTCAGCTAGTCAGTTATTAAACACTTTTTCTCTCTCTCTCTCACCTCCAGGTGAGTGTTTGTTTGTTGCTGGATTTGCGTTTTATTGGGAATAATTAGGTAGCTGAGCGTTTTGAGTGTGCGCGCACGGCATTAGCATTGACAGTCAGCGTACCGTACCGTGTGTCTTGAATGCCAGAGTAATGTATGTCTTGATAGGTAGCTAAGCAAATTGAGCGATTAATCGTGTTCCTCCGTTGCGGTTAGGCACTGAATTAGGTCATTTTAAGTTTGTTTTCAATTTATAGATGCAAACTTGAATAGACATGGATATGGATATGTATGGTTAGATACGTAAATTTTTTTTTTTTGTGTAATGAGCTTATAAAGAATATCGAGTAGTATCTTGTTCAAGGTGTTTTGATGTCAACCACGAGAGGATTAAGTGGAAGATGATGACTTCTTCTGGTTATCAGTTGGTTGGTGGATTAACGCCAGAGGTTGTTAGGCGCCACACCGACCGAATGGGTTAAGCTCAAGTTCATAGAGGGAAGTCGTGACAGTGATTGGTATCACTATTGTTATAATGAGAATGGTTAAGTCACTCGAAAATGATTTGGCGGTGGGAAATATTGTTCGTGCATTAATGAATAAAAAAGTGCACAGCTTCCCCAACATTGGCATATTGTATGACTTCACTTAGTAAGTTAATGACAAGTTAAATTTGTTAATATTTTCGAAAAGCTATTGGTAAAACCATTAAATCGATACCACGCACGTTTATTTTGGACTGATGGTCGCTGAGATAAGTTTACCTACGCGAATTCCACACAGAACTTTTTCATCATTCCTCCGCGCGAAAAAAAAGTGTCTCTCAAACAATGCTACTTTTTAATAACGAATGTGATATTGCGGTGGTCAATAAGTCTGAATCATAAGCAAACTTTTTTGATTAGAAAAGCCAATTGTGCCAATATAGGTCCTTGAAAAGCTGAAGTATGCCCTGTATAAGTTCCTGATAGTCGAAACAATTCCATGGACGAGAAATGAGAGCTCTAAAAGGTAACTAAAAAAAATTAAAAAAATAATAAAAGGATTTTCTTGATAAGACGAGGAAAATGCGGCCCAGGGATAAATAAATCGAAAATATTCACAACCATATATGCCTTCGCACCATTCCAACCTGATAAGACAACTGTAGCTGTATGTGAAAAAATAAAATCATGGGGGGTAGTGTTTTGCTGGGAGAAAATTCGGTGACTGGACTAGTACAAATATTTGCGAGTAGATGTGTAATAGATTCAAAAAGGATAGAGGAATGAAGAAATAGGAAAATGACAGGTGATGTTTTTTTTCACAATCATTGGATTGGCATATCTGATAAAGCTCGATTGGTTCCAATTATTACTCCTGAAGGTTCCCCCAGGCATGCTATTGCGTACGCCAAGGATCTAGTACTGCACAGATCAGGTCCGAAATGGAGGTCATCAACACAAGTTTGCAGGGTGACTTCGATCAAATAAAAAAATATTTCTATGATTGGAAAGTGCAAATTAATTTCCCAAAAAAACATAACAATTCTGTGAAGAACTATTTAGCTTAAGTCATCTAGGGATACCAGTAAAAACTGAAAATATTCGTTCTTCATTGGACTGCATGAGTACCCGTTTTCGGTGAGAAGCGAAGTCAAATATTCCGGCATCTGTGTAGCGCCAAGGGAGCTTACGCTATGACATGAGTACCCGTTTTCGGTGAGAAGCGAAGTTAATAATTTCGGCATCTATGACATGAGAGCCCGTTTTCGGTGCGAAGCGAAGTTGAATATTTTGGCATCTGGGTAGGGTGAAGGGATTATACGCTATAACATGAGTAGCCGTTGTCAGTGAGAAGTGATGTTAAATTGGGTAGCACCAAGGGACATGATTAGCCGCTTTCGGTGAGAAGCGAAGTTAAATATTTTGGTATCTAGGTAGGGTTAAGTTAGCTAACGCTATGACAAGACGACTGTTTCAAAGTAGTCAACTTGACTCAAGGGTTCTCCGATCTTTGAGGACTGTACCGAACGCCTGAATCCAAGAACATAAAGTACTATTGCAGCAGAGTCCTACTCGATAGGGTGCAGCTAAATAGATTTGACAATTTCCTTATTAAAGAGAGTTGTAAGGACGATCGCTAGCGACAACAGCCTCGGAGTTTACTATCCTAATGATAAGAATGTCCATATCCGCGCCCACGAAAAAGAGGAAACCTTCAAAAATCTCAAGTAAAAAATTGAAATACAAAAATAAGAAAAGTATACTTTGTGGCATATCTAGCAAAATTATTTCGCTATGTTAAGAACTTAATGTCAAAACTAATATGTGATAGGGTATACATATTTTTTTAACGACCCCAAAAAGTGGATATGGAAAGTTAAACTGATGAATTGACGAACACTTTTTTTTAGCTTACCAATGATTTTGCATCGAAAGTTCTTTTGAATCTTTTAAAATTTGACCGAAAACCATATTTTACTGAAGACGTCATCAAAATGTGGGCGTGGCAACAAAATTTTATATACACGAGATATAGATTTTGTTACAAAAAAAAAACGTTGTTAGACTTATTCTGCTTCGTCGGACAGAGAGTCTATATACCAAATTTCATCACTCATGCTCAAAATTAAAACCACGAAAATCGGTGACACACAGATGGACGAACGGACGGACAGACGGACAGACAGACAGACAAGGCTAGATCGACTCAGCTTTCGATTCTGAGTCGCTCCATTAACATATCCAAATATCCGTCAATATATAAAAATATACCCCTATGGGATAGGGTATACAAAAATATGGCGATGTTTTCAGAGGTTTACGAGTTGAGGTACAAAATATTTTAAGTTCATACCTACCAAAACTATGCAGAAAATTTCTGATTTTTATTTAAAGTTTTGTTGTATTTTTGTGATGCCAAGGAATTTAGTTTACTGAGAAAACCTTAAAAGATGACAAATTGCATGTTTTTCAAAAAGATACCGGACATTTTTTTTCTTCACAAAAATAGGACATGTCCTCTTAAAAGAGGACGTCTGGTTAGCCTGCTAAAGATATACAGATGTGAAAACTCGCTCACATCAGGCTCTATTCCTCCAGAAGTAGTTCTTTAAATCAAATCGCTGGGCTTAGTTTAAGAATGAAATGGTACCCCGGTATTGTACCACCACCACCGTGGTCAGGGACTTGCATCTGATCCGCGACGGGTACTTTGACAACGCTCTAAAGCTCCTCTGATTCAGCATAGCGATAGAACAGTGTTTATGCAGTGCCGCAGGACTTTGCGGCCTTTTATTATATTTCTTAGCTTAGTAGTAAAGTAGTCTTGAGAATTACTTTACCAGCCATCGCGGATCACCGCCGAAATTCATTCGATGCTGTAACAACGGACGAATCTGCCAAGTGTGATTGACTTCAATGATGGCGGACCTGTTGCCTAATGATGCAATTACAATGGCGTCCATTTGGGGTAACGTATTTTTTTAAAAGTAGGTTCTGTTTTATATAAAGCAAATTTTTTTAGCATTGAATTTTAAAACCAATTAATAAAAATTGGTTTTAGCTGCATAGCGGGCACTCTAATCGTCAAACTGTTAGATTTAAGCATATTAGTCGAGTATTAAGTTAATATTTAAAGGAACAAAGAAAAAAATTATTTCAACAGCAAAAGGTGCCATTTATTAAGAATAAAGTCGAGCGTCAATGTTCGATAATTTAAAGTCAGGCGGCTTAGAGAAAATGGCTGAATATGGGCAATACATTCCTTTGGATCATCAAATAAAAAAAAAATTCGGCCAACAGGCTCATTAGCTTTCTCACAACCATTCATTGGTGCCTGTGTACTTCTCGAACGATGGTGGGAGCTCCTGTTTTATGCCGACTACGAAAGGTGAATTTGAGATAAGCTTTCCTGGATAATTGATACTACTCGGATGATTTGTAAGATCATTACCAGAGGAGGGACAGTGAAAAAATATTTAGGTATTTCTACGGCTGAGAATCGAACCCAGACCTTCTGCGCGGCAGTTCATCGCACTAACCATAGCGCCACTAAGACCTTTGGCTCATCACATACCTTTAAGCCCATGTGTCAGCTTTTATGTACGTGTGTTAACTCTTATTCCTAGTGGAAATCTACAATCAGGTGACCAATTCGAATGGCTTGGCCAAGATAATTCTTTTGAGAGAATTAATTCAACTCGAATAATTTCAAAACTATATTCGGCATTGCTGGGTATTTACATTGCAAAATAGATCTCACAGTGGGCTTTAAAACGATACTTTGCATCTTAATTTCGGAATAACGATTGCCGAGACAAACTGTATTAAAGAAAACACACACAGAATTTTGTTATCATTTCGCCACATACATAGGACGATAGATTTGTTAGTTTTGACCGCACAATAAGTTTTGTAGCGATTTATGATGGCACGTCGACATCTTACAGAAGAATTTCTGCTAACAACAGGTATAATTATGAAGTTCCATGATCCTTCAAGTCATGATTGTTATCCAAGATCCCACTTTTTAAAACGCACTGGAGCTCTATTCAAAACGAGTACTGTTTTGTAAGTAATTTGCATTCGAAAGTGCCTTTCGTTACGTTTTTTGAACTGGCACTCTTTAATCCTTTAGAAATGGAAGGAAGCATTACTTTGTATTGGCAGGCAACCATATTTCGTTTTCATTGTTTTATGTTTGAATTTAGTAAATTTTTTTCGACTGGATGGTAAAAAATATTCGTTTTCGAAAAATTTTACGTTGGAAAAGAAATACAAAGTGAGGCCCTGATCCCGGTTGGGTACTCTAAAACTTAAAAAAATTTCAAAATTTAAATCATTCATCCGATTATAGGATTTTTGGTATGAGGATCATCTTTTGAGCTCAGCACTTTTTTTTGTATACATGTATTTTAGCGAATGCATCCGTTTTTTTGAGACATTTACTCAAAGCAGTACCTACTAGGCGCATCTTTTTGTCTGAAGCTATGTAAAAAATAATGAACGAGCTGTTCCTAATAAATGGTTAGATTGATTCACGGACGCACACCTTTGGAGAAGTCAGAGAACTATAGAACCCAAAGATCTCTCATTTTAAGCACAATTTTTAAAACGATGTTTTGATGATATCTGGATTCGTTTAAGGTTGCCCTAATTGAGGAAACCATGAGGCCCTATTGTTCAGGTAGATATATCTTAAAATATCTTAATCTGTCAGCCGTAGATAGCCCCCAAACAAAATATGATACTGAAAAATGTGAACGATCAGTCTTGAATAGGCCCGGATTGAAATCCTCAGGTTTTCCACCTTGGATATAAAATAAAGTGAAGGACTTGTAGGTCAGTAATAGCACTGAATCTGGCAGACAGTACCATGTCTAACAAAATAATCTTCATAGAGTAGCCTTCATAGAACCACTGGTTGCCGTCTTCGGTGGTTTTAATTTTGCAAATATATTGTATACCGTTGACTAGATGAGGATGATCTAGGAACTTTTTGTTCGTTTTATTGTTTTTGAATGCATAATTCTTAAGTGCATACAATAAGCTGTCGGCAGGACTCACAAATGTCCTATAAATAAGAAAAAATCCTATAAAGCCAAACAGCTCCTGCTCCATTTTGCCTTGCATTAAGACATACGCATCTAATCAAGGTCAAGGCTTCCATTCGTGAAAACTCAATCTCAAGTCGACACTGGTGCGATCTTTGAAATTCCTTCTGTTGAACTCTATCTTTTTTGCTGTTGCAAACATCAGCTTGCCGACAGTCACATGACAACACTCTTGCGAAGACGAAAGTCGTAACAATAAATCTCAAGTCATACGCAATTTCTCGACTCATAGACGACACAAAAAGCAACAAAAGTCACTGCAGACACATTTAAATCTTTCTTTTTTTTCACGAAATGATTTCTGTTCAGTTCTCCATTTCTATTTCAAAGAGAAGCGAACAGATCTATTTTCGTATTCATAGAACGACTAAGAATCAAAACATTATCAACCTGACACAAGACACGCAACCGATTCTAAAGTGTATACGAATTCCATTTCGTCTGACTGGTGCTTGTCTCGACTTTATCATCGTGTTCATTATCATGATGATTTCTTGATGATCACAATGGACGATGATCATTATCAAACATCAACAGTCAGCTGCAGCTCAGGGTAGCAGTAACAAAACCGCAGCAACGGCCCATCATCATCGCCATTATCATCTCCATCGAACGAGCACTATACCGTCTTTGTGGTTCGATCGCAAGTCGTGTTCTAAATTTACATGCCTACATCTATTTCAGGTACAACAACACGCGATGAGATCTTGAGGCGTGTGCGAGCAGCCTAAGATTCGGCTCAACTGAACTGCGCGCAGTTCGGAGAATTTTTTTTCCAAGAATATTGTATTTCGAGCGCGCCGTTTTCTGCGCGATGCTGTTGATTTCTGCACGCTGGAAATTTTCCAAAATCATAGCACGCGCCCGATCTGCCACAACGGCAAGAGAGTCAAGGCGGCCAGATATACCTACTGATGGAAAATAAAATCAAACATCTTTCGAATGACTAGACGACAGATACCAAAAGGAACGATTAAGATGCGTTCGTTGTTGTTGTTGTTGTCGTCGTCGTCGTCGTCATGATTGTCTGCTGTTCTTGTTATTTTTTTGAAGCGCTTTCGAAAACCGTCCAAGTCAATGTATTTTCCAGTCACAGAAACATTAAAGCATTCGCAATGCTTTGGACTATTGCTGGATGATGTCGGTTGCTTGCTGCTTTCTTTAGCGGCTATTTTTGAACTCGTGCGTACTTTGCAAAAAAAAATTTAAAAAAAAAATTCGCAAAAATAATATAAAAAAACGAGATTTTGTGCGCTTAAGGCTTACGTTTAATTTTAAATTGATTTAGAGAACAAAGCGCATTAGTGTTGAGAAATGAGATTTTGACTGTACTCGTGATCACTTGGGTAATCATTTTATTGCTACTCACAGTTCATGCTGGGATGAAGTTTTTTTTTTTAATGCCTGGAAAGTTTCGCAAAAATTTGGCTTATGATGCAATCGGTCTTAAAAGCTATTGCATGACCAATGTTTTTGAAGGTTGTGGACATTATATGTATACACTTTTATGTGGTAGCCTTGTAGATTATGGGACGTATCTTCCGATTTTAAGAACACATCTGTACATATTCAGAAAAATAATACTTTTGCCAAACAACACAAAACCCTGATCATCCAAGTTCTTCCTACTTTACGCCGCTGAGGCATTAATCATTTGATGTAGTCCTTGATAGTGTTGGCCGAAAGATTCTTCGGACAACTTCGGTTCCATTTGTGTTGATTTTTTTTCTTAGAAATCTTTCTCATGTAAGCCGAACCCATCAAGCTCATTGTCCCCCCTGAGATGATGCTTGCGTACATTGGTAGAAATATATATTTCTGAAGATCATTTCAATGTTTGCTTACAGAAATAGTTTTGGTACTGCGCGTTGTTCGGGTCGTTGTAAGATACACAGTGTGTCAGTGAGCTGAAACTGCACGTCTTGTAGGTATAGATCGGTTAAGTACAACGAAATTTGGGGTGATTTCTCCAAGATCCCTTTAACGTTTGCCGCAACAATATCTGTAGTAAAGAGACAAATCTCCTACGTCGTTGGTCACGTTGATAGATGGAGATTGAGACAAGATAACAAAAAATCAGCATTGAAAAACTAGTGTGGGTAAGATATGAAGAGCTAGCTAATTCCCTTTCAGGCTTCGGACACAAAGTTAAGTGGCGCCCAGAAGTAGCAATCGCCATCAGATAATTTGAAACTGCAGGCTTTTAGCTAAAACCGCTTTAGGCATGTTGTTTGAGGTACAGATTTACTTTGGACTTAAGCACCATTTAAGTAAGTCAGTACGTAGTGCTCTTGGCACAATGCGAATCAGTAGCAGAGCTGTAAATTGAAAAGGGTAATGACCCCAAAAATAAAAACACACATTTTTGGCACAACAGGCATGCTAGTCCAGGGCCTTGCTTTTTCTCACAAGCATTCATGTGTGCCATGAGCGTGTGTACTTCCTGCACGTTGGCGGAACCTCCTGTCTGATGCCCAACCCGATCGGCTGAGTTAAGATTAGATTTTCTTGACACATAATACTACTCAGATGATTTAGCAGATCAGATAGCGAGAGGAAGACCAGTGAAAACATTAAATCGTTAATAGGACTGGGATTCAAACCCAGACCTTTTCCACGGCAGCTCATCGCACTAACCATTGCGCCATTGAGCTCTCACTATATGATTTTGTTAGGCGATAAATGGGCACGAGATACTAGGAATTCTGCTGCTTCGCACTCTTTTAGACATACCCAATTATGAACTTAAGAACGTACTTACTTAAGTGGCGCTAGAGTCCGGAATGCACCTCGGCTTCAAGCAACATGCCTCTCCAATTAGCCCGGTCCTTAGCTAACTGCCTCCAGTTGCGCACTCCAAGTTGGTTGAGGTCGGTATCTACTTGTGCTCGCCAGTTAAGTCGAGGTCTTCCTCTACTGCGTCCGACTGGGAATCGAAGACTCTGCTAGCCGGAGTATTGATGTCCATTCGCTCAATGGATCTTCAACCGCTTAAGAAGATCATCCTTTTAATATCCCTAAAGGCTGGACATAGCAGTTGTGCAGCTCTATTAAATTCTTGAAGGCGTATCCTCTTCTTAGCTTAAGGAGATCTTGCTTCTGATATCTTTAAAGACTAGAAATAGTACGTGAAAATATATTCAGCTCTCCGCTTTCGGATCTGAACAAATTGCATTTTGTTTAGCTGTTATCGTTGGTCAGGTAATGGTGACCAGAACGGTCGGATTTATTGTCTTTTCTACCTTACGTTTGTCTATATTAATCATCCCGAGCTTTCAATGATGAGTCGAAGTTACATTTGTTAATATTAATTAGGTAACCTATGTTGTCAAAGAAGTTTGTTCCAGAGTGGACATTACCAGAGAAAGTGGATCATAATCTTCTCATCGTCCATACATAGGCTAACGCGTGTAGAACATAGAATACCGATGATGGTCTGGATAATGAAATTTTTTTATAAATGCCATTTGTTCATGTCTACAGTACAAGTGTAAACATTTTCGAAATCTGCTTTACAAAGTTACAAAGTTTTAAGCCTGTTTGTTGGACTTGTTTTCTCGAAAAAACAGGTTTTTTGGTACAATTTTAAAGAAATTCGTACAAAGTTTCGATGAAAAAGCTTAAATTTTTACAGAAAAGATCATTTAAACCCATGTATGTCAAAATATTTGTATACCCTATGCCATAGCATATGCCATCGGCGTATAAATAACGAAACGATTCGGACAGTGTATCGCAGGCTTCACATATGTTTGTCTCTGAAACTATATCAGCGTTTCTCGGTTAACATTTTCTGAATTTTTGACACTATCCCCCCTAACGAGGTATCCGTTCGGAAGAAAACTTTCTCCGAATTGTTTGAAATCGGAGAGCTTTCTACCGAGGTATCCGTATCGCACATCGGCGATATGCGTTAAGTCGACAATTTTTGACAACTATGCGTTGAATTTCTTCCGAAGTTGTCCGACGAAAAATTGCTGCGGGATCAAACGAACGCGATTGAATGCTTTTTTATTTTGTTCCGCAACGGATCCCTCGAAAGCAAATTGAGTTCCAATAGTAGTCGAATTTAGTTTCGGAAATTGCTCCGAACGGATACCTCGATAGGGGTGTATGTATCTTTGTGTTGTTGATCGAGTCCAGTCTGAGAAATAATTGACATGTAGCAAGAGGCTAGTTTTACTTATTTCTACTTGTGAAGGAATGTGAATATCAAGAATGTCGCGATGTCTGGAAAGCTCTTCAGCCTAAAATTTCTCGTGGATATCTCTATGTCCCGGCACCGAGAAGTGGTAAATCTTCAAGGAAATAGTCGGCAATCGGCAATTTTTGATGTGATTGCGATATTGATTACCGCTTTTGTGTCGCTGAGAATACGGAAAGATATCGTGGCAAACTTCAACTGAAAAAAGGCTTGTCAAAACCGGACTTTCAGTAATTTTAAATTTCTTCCCTTTAAACGCATTTTATGAACTAAAAGATACGATGCACTTGTTAAATGTTCAAGTTGACAAAAGTATACGAAAAAAAAGAAGATAAATCCCACCAACATGACAACGATTACCGAGTTCAACAACAACAGTCCTGACGCGATGACCTGATATATTCATCCTTCATACGTCTGTTTGCAACACGGAAACTCCCAACACCGCTCATAAATATCAGATACACGACAATACACCTTCAGTAGTTCCGTTCGGGGGATTTCCGTTGTCACAGTGGACTCCTTTGTTACCTGCACGTATAGCGTTGGCTTAACAGAAATACTTTTCACAGGCGTGATCGGCCATAAACAATAAACATCCTGCGGGTTTGCTTTTATTAAGATCACATCCAACACCCGTTGTACAAATTGTTTGTGTGTGTGTTTTTGTTCATCAGTCCAATGACAGTACCAAGTGTATACACAACCAATTTGATAATTATCCTCGTTTTTGGGTAGATGTAAGGCGAATCGCATTGCGATGGCGCACACTTGCAGAGAACATTCCCACGCGCGCCCACTACTACCTGACCTTTAAAATTGCCGACTCCAGTAACAACAGCAACAACAACACACAAAAGATAGAAATTACGTGCCTTCAGCGATTACATATAGTCGGTGGCACGTATTTTCCCAACATTAAACGAATTAACAAACATGTAGCCACACATGTTATCCAGATGTTTAAGGAGATTCTAATCAACCTGTAACTTGTATCTTTTTGCGTGAATTTAGGGTTTCTTTTGGGAATGGAAATCAGTGTGTCCAAAAAGTTGTTTGTCGCGTAAGATGGGATGTGACTATATGTTGCACATTGGGGATTTTCATTCTCTGACATGGAAAGCTTGAGAGTGGTTGAAGCTTATTTAGTTATTCCATGGTGTATTGTGGCTCTCGATGGGAGATACCTATTGGTGGGAGGTACCTTTTGTGACCTAGATGGTGTACAATGGTTGGCGCTACCAATGGTCGGTTTTTAAGGGCCGAATGAATAAAAAAAATCTGCTTTATAAGAGATTTGACTTTGTCGCCAAACCAGATCCATCTCTATCTGATCATTTCGGCGGTATCACTTTATTGTTTCAATCTACTGGAAGTGAGATAAGCGATCACTGATCGTGTCATTGTATCGCTATCAGTTTTCCGCGACAAGTTGTAATGTTGGATACGTTCATTGTGTTCAGATTGATCACTGATCAGTATATCGCGATCACTGTTATGTTAATAGCGATCTGTTATTGGGTTTCAATCAGTTAGAGGGTGATAAAAACAATCAATAAGTGCATCATTTGTTTGCGATCACTCACCAAGCCAAATAAGCCAAGTTTTCTTAATTTTCTAGAATACCGAGATTATTGATTATCCCATTGATTTGAGATCATTTTTTGAAACATTTATCGATTTCAGTTGAGGGAAGATAGTTAGATTGCCTGAGAAATAGATGAAAACAGATCATGTCCATGTCATATGATCACAATATTTTCAGATTTCAAGGATCACAGATCTTGTTAACGATATAAAAGTGTGTGCCAGGCAATATTAGATTGCTAGGGTATATGAACGATCACTTGAAGAACGGCCATTCTTTTTTCTTTGATTTGTTGCTAATTGTTCATACAAATCAATGAACGATCACTTATTTACCCTGATAAATAAGTCCATTTGTTATATGCTATCTATCTATCTATATATCTATGATTGAAGATCACTTTTTGAAACAAATTTTTAGATTTCAGCAGCTGGCAATGGGTGATGCTGCTTGAGAAGAAGACGACAAGTAGTCAGTGCCATTTCACTCTAAAATTATCAACGATCACTGATCTTTTCAAAAACTACTCTTAGGAGGGTCAGATTTTAAGTTCTAAGATGAGGTAACTATTACCAAGGGCTATAGAACTAAATAGAGTACGCATCACAGATAAACATTTTGTAGCCTTTTTTGATGCGGGCGGTATGCTCTTGTTTGATGCTGGGGTAGCAGAAATGAACGATCACTGTTCATTATTTTTCAATTTAATTTTCTTTGTTGCAAATATTGTTTTGATGAGTATATTACAAAAATTATGAATTCATAATAAACGATCAATCTTAATGACACTTTATCAAAAATCTTGAAAAAAATCACAACACTACCGGTATTTAGCTACGAAAGTTGTTCTGATCGTAAAAAATCACTGATCTTGTATTCTACCTTTAAGCCATGAAATTATTAAAAAACGATCATTGATCTGCGATCGTTTTTAGACAAATACTATGTGGTCCAAAAGAGATCACCCCATTGGAAGATGCTCTTATTTCTGCAAATGGCCGCCAATGTCAAATCTGTTTTGACATTTGTGGACTAGACAGATGTAGAATACAAGTACCAATTCGTCTGCAGTGTTGGCGCGGCGGGAAGTTCGTCGCCGATTCCCCGGCCGTCCGACACCGACTGCGCAGACACTGCGTCGTTTGGCCACCAACCTTGAGGAGTATGGGACCACACGACACGTTGCCAAGAGTGGCCGGCCCCGGAGCGCCCGTTGTGCCAAGAATATCGCCGCTGCTGCCGAGGATGTCGAGCTATGGCCGGAAACATCGACCAGACGCCGTGCCTCGCAATTAGCCATCAGCCGGTCGTACCTTAGGCGAATTTTGGTGAAAGACTTGCGCATGTGCCCGTACAAAGTCCAGTCAGTGCAGCAGCTGCTGCGTGTTGACCGCCAAACGCGTGCAACCTACGCCCAAGCCATCCTCAATCTCGAGGACGAAGTGGACGATTTTTCGACTAAAATCATTATGAGCGATTAGGCTCATTTCCACTTCAGCGGGTACGAGAACAAGCAAAACTATCGCTTCTGGGGCACCGAAAATCCACGAGTAATGCACGAGGAGCCATTTCACCCGCTCAAAGTTACTGCATGTTGCGCTGTTCACGCTGGAGGAGTCATCGGGCCTTTTTTTTCGAGAAAGCCGCTATTCTGATTTCGGCTGATTTCTTTTGGCGATCCTTGTATGTATGGTGCTGATGTATACATACTGAGGTAACATTACAGTTCCTGGTGGCGATACTCAGTGAATGAGGATATGCTACAAAATGTAATAATAATCCGTCCTGCATCAAAAGATACTCTTAGGTTTTATATAACAGACATATTCACCCCTATAGAGGTATCAGTTCCGAGCAAAATTTTCTCCAGTTTGTTCGATATCGGATAATTTTGTACCGAGGTATCCGTTCGAATTTGCATTTCAAGCAGATCAACGAAATGCATCGCACATGATCGCACGACGGCTTAATTCGTTAAGTCAACAATTTTTGACAGCTACGCGTTGAATTTCTTCGTAAGTTCTCCGATGGGAAATTGTTGCGGAACCCATTTGAAAAAGATAACCACCTCCACATTGTGGGTAAAATAATAAATAAAACTATTTGTGTGCTCCAGAAAAAAGAAACAAGAGTGCAACAAGAAATTTTTGTTTAAATGCAAATCTTAACCACGGGTCACTCACTTTAAAATTACCCAGCTTACAGATTGTCAAACGTACGCGAATGTATGCCTAATTTATTTTGTTCCGCAACGGATACTTCGATGGTAAACTGAGTTCCGATCGGAGCTGACTTTTGTTTCGGAAATTCTTTCAACGGATACCTCGAAAGGGCGGATTACGCTGAAATCTAACGATTTCCATTGAGTCTTTGAGTAACAACAAAATTCCTGATGTTTTGCGAAAAATCACTGATATTGCTCTTAAACTCAAAGGAGGAGTTTTTTAAAAAACCGATTTTAAGAAATAAAATTGTATAATGCTGAAGAATAGATACTAAGTAGCACCTGCAGACAAACAATCACTGATCGTGCCACACCCGGTGAATATGGTTCAAAATTCAACAATAATCCGTCCAACTGTAATAAAAATGTTATATTCTTGAATTTTTGAAGAAAAAGAAAACTACTTATATCTGCAGTCATATTACCCCAAAGTTTTGTATTTATTTTTCGAGTTTCATTCTGCACAAGAAAGTCCCTTTATGCATCAACGAATACATCAACTCACAGTCCACCCTAGCTTGTAGTTTGTGTAAAACAAATTAATATTCCGCAAGTGCCTTAGGACAAGTACAATTTATCGTTTACAACAATCTCGACAGGCAGTTGTCCCATCTCGCATCAAACATCATAATTATAATCGTCCGCACTGATCTTTTGCATCTGCACCCAGACTGATCATTTTTTTTTTTTGTTATTCGTACGTTTTTCGTATGTCTTGCAGGGCATCGCTGCAAGAGTGTAGTATCCCAACAAAAGCAACAAAAAAAGATGCAAAAATGCGTATGCATCATACAAGTTAATTTTTTGTTGCTCTTGTATGTATACAAACTCTTCAAGAGATGTAATCAGGCCATATTCCTATATATTACACATTAACACGGTCCATCTATCCATTTAAGATCAGCTCTTCCCAGCACCATACTCTGTATACTTGCAACAATGTTTTTTTTTGTCGTTCCTCAACAACACAACTAGTTGGTTTATATGTGGTTTTGCCATGTTTTTTTCCTGCAGATACATATTTTATATACTTGAAGCTACTAATCGTTGTGGTAATAGACGGGAGTACATCGATCGAATTTAGTTTTATACAACATTGCATACAATGTTGCCGATGATGATGATGGATTCGGTTGGTTCTTTGTAACCTTGCAGCAATTTTCTGACCGTAGCTGGTCAGACTACATCATCTAAATGACATACAATTGGTAACAGATGCTTTGTTGTTGTTTGAAGACGTACGTCACACATTGGGATTAGATAATCGATTTGTGTGGGCGAGTGACATTTTTACTAAGTGACGGGCTAAATGTGTTTTTTATTGAAATAGGCGCCACATTCAGGCTTTTTAAAAAATTCATCTAATACATAATGAATATGGATGTGGCAGAAGGTAGTCGAGTGGATTTTTGGGACATGACTTCATTTGATGAAGTTTGGTCACACTATGAATACTGGGTCAGAAGGTATAATGTGGAAAGTTTTTAAGCTCATTGTGTTACAGGTTTCATAGGAATATGTGATGTAAATACTTTCATTGGCTTATGATTGTGAAAAAAGTATCTGCGGGGTCTTATTGTCTCAAAAATCAGCCGAAAATAGAGAGGAATATATAAAAAAAGCGACCGTGGAGTAATAGGAAGTTGAAGTGAAACTTCATGCATCGCCGTTTCTCAAATAACAGAAGTCCTTCATCATCAAATAAAACTGCTGACTTTTTTCGCATGCTGTTGTAAGTCGCACATTAGTTCTGTCCCCGCTGGCCCGACTATCCATTCGATTTTCTGATGTTCATGCTTTCGATTCACTGCTCTCTAATGCTAACGCTCTCGAACTCTTTTGCTGAAATAAGTTTTTGCTTGTTGTTGTTGTTTCCCATTGTCGCATCACGGTAGCCTTCCCCTACCCTTGAATTTCGTGTAAAAATTTCGTTTCATATGATTTTGAATTTGCTCCGACGTGCCCAACGAAGTTTCACTTCAAAAATTCACAAGGGATCATATTACTTTTTTAGATTTCCGATATCCATGACAGTAGGTATCTAATGGCTCCCACTACCACTAAGTCGTCATATTGGTATAGATAGATATACTGCTTAAGTGATTTCTTAGTGCAAAATGAAGTTTCATTTTCGCATTAAATATTTCGAATAAATATAAATAATTGGCGCCCAACGTTAGGCTAATAAAGTTATATGCTTATAGAATGGTTTTAAACAAAGTGTCGTTTTGCATCGTTTCCGTGGATAATCGATAATCGGAAAATAAGTTATTACATGTTTTTTTTTTTGGCAGCGGCTTTCATCAGCCACACTGTAATTAAGGGTGGCTGATGAAAGCCGCTACCAAAAAAAAAACTTTTTTTTTTATTTAATAAATCTGGTTAACTTTTTTTTATTTTGCAGATTGATTTTTAGATTTAACAAAACTGGATAACTGGGACACTGAAACAAGAATTTGGATTGTCCGCCGCTATCACGCACTTTAGTCCTTAGTTTCGGTTCAAAGAGAGTATAAGCGTACTTTTGGCGGCAATCCTTCCAGCAGATGGACCATAATGAGACTTGTTAACAATTTTGCCGAGCATGGGACAGTCGAAAGAAGGCCTTACCATCGTAACCCTTCAGCTTAGACGGAAACAATCGCCGCGGTAGCTTCTGCCTCAGACTTCTGCTTCAGACAGTCATTGCACTCAATTATGCACAATGATTTGTACTTATTCCGATATAAAATTCAAATGTGGAACGAACTGAACGCAGCAGACTTGCCGATTCGCTTGGAATTCTTACTGTAACAATATTTATCAGCCACACTGTACCTGCAACTCTATAAATCAATGCATTGTAGATCTGAGATTACTAAATGGCGCCCAACACGAAGCTGATAATTTTATTTCCTATGAAGAGAAATATGCGTTTCATATAATACCTTTGGAAGGTTCAAGTCTACTTAAGACGATTAGAATACATTGGATTCCAAGTTAAACTATTTTTTTTTACAATTTTGTCCCACCAAAATATTTTTAACCAACAAAAAGTAATATTTTGTCCGCCATAGCCAGCGCCATAGTTTAAGAATTGAATTGATCTGTTGATGAAAATATATTTAAGAATTTATTGATGAAACTTTATTGATGAAAAATGAAAAATCCATTAGGATTTCTTGTTTCGAAGAGTACATTAGGTCCATTCAGACCGGTAAGCATTCCACATTCGGTATCATGCGAAGGATTTGTTCTACAGAAATGAGCTTAACCTCAACATAACAGAGAATAAAGTGAAAAAAAATAATTGATTAAACAAAAATTCTTTATTGGAGCAATTAAGCGACTGACAAACCACTCATGTAGCAGAACGTCCGAACCTAGCAGAACCCAGAATATAATATGCTGCAATCAAGAACGCAACAGAAAGCAATAGTCTCTCTGCAACTCAGTTTGAACATAAAAGGCAAAGAATTCTTATATGGCGCCCAACGGAGATAATGAAATGGTTGCAAATCGAAAGGATCTTACCGAATTCGGTATAAGGCCCCAACAAATTTAGGGAATATGTATGATATTTTTAAAACTGTCCAATTGCACATAGATTATGTGGCGCACAACAAGTGAACCAAAATCTTTTCAAAGAAACAATAAAGTCCTAGGTATATACAATTCTAGAAGTGAAAAATGCATTGGAGGACTCTATAGAAGCTATTGAACAACAAGTATACAAAAATAACAAAAATACTACACAGCGATTGAAATTAAAAACAAAAATTACGAGAATGGCGCCCAACGTGGGACCTGTTTATTCTACAAAATGATTTCTAATTTGTATCAAAAATTACAAAAGGTACGATATTAAGGTTTACAAGATACAATCGCATCTACTATACGTTTTAATAGAAATTTACCAAAATACAGTCAGCCGCACTAAATTCGAAGCATTAATTGTAAATTTTACATACACTGATACAATTTCACTTTGTGTTAATTAGCAAAAATAGTGTCGTTAACCTATGTTCTGTGTTGTATTTCACATTTGTTCATTTAATTTCTCTAACCTTAAGTGAAACCTTTCTCACGTCTCAATTTACTTTTTCACATGCAACCGGCATTAATGCACACTCCCACTATACAACAGTGGTACACATTCAACAAAGCTGCACAACTTCAATGAATAATATCCGCAAACCAATACGACAACGACTAGGAAGCAAAAGGCCACGCTGCTGTAATTCCATTAGAATGCAATTTATCTCCTACCTATCGGCAATCCTATTAGTCCAAGGCACATGACGTACTATAGTGTGTTATGTTGTTGTTGTTGTTTTTTTTTTCTTAATTTCAAAAGTAATGGGAAATTTCACAATATAGCGCCTAGAGGGCGCATTCATTAAATTGTCTTCCCCCACCCAGACAAAAAAGTATCTCATCACCTAACGTTTGTTTCGAGTATATCAGGTTGCGCCAAAACGAGCGAGAATTCGCGAAATCTACTCATCTCGAATGTATCTAGAAGGAATTTGCGATTTTATTTGCTTTTCACGCACGATGTCGTTTGAGTATTGCTCTGCTCCACGACCGTCGGTGTCATTAAATTGTTTAAATTTCAGGGATTTTCACGGCGCACTACAGGCAAATTGAGATCACCGCATCAACGTCGACCAAGCCCGATCTACGAGTGAGACAGGGAGCGTGTAAACTTATTAATGGCAATGGCAGGCGGACATGTAAGCGGCCACCATGTCGATTTATTTGATCCATTTTGAGAGGGAGACCGATGTGTGTATAGTTGCGGGGGTGGGCTTGACTCATATACTGAAGGTACCTACTGTGTTTACCGACGACATAAATATAATTGTACTACTACTTGGATCTGGTGGACGGGGAGATACTTTGGAATCAATGGACTCGATTGTTTATTGTTAATTGCTGCGCAAAGTCTATGTGTGATGGGGTGATTGACTGCCCGACAATCGGGCACATAACTATAGCGGCCTAGAGATCTTGTTATACAGCTTCATGTTGTGTGGACTGTATGGGGGCTTTCCAGAGACATTTTTGTAGGAATAGACGTACGGATGCTCTTTTGAGTGTTTTATTAGTCACTGTTTGACTGAATTGACATTCTGTTGATTCGGAGATATTATGGTTCTGTAGAGTGAATTTGCATTTGTTTCCTGGGTTTTTTGTAGGTTAAATAGGATTGAGATGCTCTGAAAAAGTAATTTTCCGGATTGGCATATATTTACGATGATTTTTTTCAAGAATTTTACCAACATAATATGAAAACGCGGGTGCTTTTGAACTATTTCAAACAAGTGGCATCACTGAAATTGTTCATTTTTTTAGAGAAGAGACCATGTTAATGGTTAAAATAAAATCGTGCACAAGTAAAAGTTAGTATCAAATTTTTGTATCTACAATTTAATAAATTTAAAAAAAAATGAGTGCGTTTGTTTTCTATTTCATTCATGTGGCATCACTGAAATTGAAAATGATTGGAAGGATATCCCCATTACCTGATTTAAAATCAAATTGATGGCTAATAGCGAATGTTCATATTTAAATAAATAACCATTTATAAACAAAAACGAGTGCGTTTGTTTCCTATTTCCAGCAAGTGACATCATTGGAAACAACCATTTTTTATTTTTATTTCTTTTGCATCAACCAGAAATTTACGAAATCGTTATAAAATAAAATTGTGCTTAAAAAATCGAAATATAAAATCAAATAAACCTCCCATTTATGTATGCTACAATCAATACCTTCTTTCAAAATAAAATTTTCTATTGTGAATTATTCATAACATTGGACTATAAATCAAATTCCGGCTAAAATTTAATTGTGCGCAATTATTATCAGTACATTAAGGTCAACTATTGCAATTGTCAGTTATTCAGAGACGATTTTTAGGAAAGCACAAAACTGTTATTGTGAATGATAATTTACTCAGTATCAAAATCTACTTCTACTTAGATAATAATCTTATAATCATAGTTAGTGTACACCTTAAATTTTACGATCGAACTTAATTTTTAATTTTTTAATTTTTAAGAACGAACGCAGTTGGTTATTGTGACATATAATATATTTAGAACGTAAAAAGATATCATAAGCTTGGTTAATTGTTGGAAATTAGTATTAATTATATAAATAAATAAAAGCGTCAATGTAAGTAATAAACATTAAAATAGATCACTATGCATGCATAAACCATTTACTACCAGATTTGTAAAAAAATTAATTCACAGTTGAGTTCAATAATAAATACAATAACATGTCTGTTAAATGGTTTCATTCGATTCTGATGGTAATATGTCTAATTACACAATACCAACATTATTCCTAAGTATATAAATTTTTGAACATAAGTTATAAATAAATAAACATGATTTGGTTATTAGCAGTACCCATGCGGATATAATACGACAAATAATTCTTTTAATTTGAGATCATTTAATGTTTAGTTCACAATTACATTTTATTGTGGTTTTTGTGAGCTAAGCATACAAATTATTGTTAACCGCAATTTTTCTACCGTCTATGAATCCGGTCTAGTGGGAGCAAATAATCGTCCAGATAATAATAATAACAAACTAATATCAACGCGGTTACTGTGAGTAATTAGAAAAAAAAATATAAGCATTGCCCATATGAAATTAATTTACTTAACTTTCAACTTAATATCATGCGTAATTCACAATGGAGATATTTAAACAAAAATGATAATATTTACAGTTCATTATTCATGGAAATTCAACAACACTAGTAATTGAACTTAGTGACAACAAATTCTGAAGGTGATGGTGCAATTATTTTTGAAATTGAACTCCAAAGACTAGTAAGACGAGATGGTTACAATCCATCACATGTGATTTTAATTTTGCACCTCACTAAGAATTTACAGATAATTGCTTAGTTCATTTATTTTCCAACGAAGCCAATCTCAAAAATAAAATAATAAACTTCCGACTAGCTGGTTATTTGATTGGTAAGATAAGAGGCTTTATCGTCGTATTGGAAACGAATGTCTATACTTTATATTGCTCAATTCGTGACGCCTTCAATAGTCATCCATTCTATGACTTATAGTGGATATGATGAATACCTATCACTAAATGAGACGTCATCTCGAATTGGTTTGTATATTTTTCAATTGATATGCATGATATGATATCATTTTCGATGGAATAATAATACTAGACTCTAAAAAAAACTAAAACTAATTCACACTTATTTTTATAGAAAATTGTAAAAAGATTTTTAAAAACAGTTAAGAAACTAATAACTGCGCTTCGATAAGGCGCTCTCGAAAATGTTTCCCCTCCAGGAATATGAATATGTCATATGAAAAAACATTTGGTGCACTCTACAGTATTTCTAAAACTTGTAACTATGAAACTGATGGCGGTGGAAGCTATTTACAAGCTTCGTTTAGCTCAAATTACTAAAGAAAAAATATCAATTTTTTTTTTGATATTATAAAACAGAATAGTAAGATATTTTGATACGGTCGACTACACCGACGGATCTAAGCTCTAAGATTTAAGCGGTTGAAGCTGTTTACAAGTCTTAACGAAGCTCAAATTACGAAAGAAAAAAAAATTCAAATGTATTATATATTATAAAACTAAGTAGTAAGAGAATTCGACACGGTAGTCTACACCGACGGATATAAGATAAACTGTGGTCTGTGGTCTGGAATTCGGAGTCTACTCGGAATCAGCGTATATATCAGTTTCATACCACCTACCGGATTTCACCAGCGTATTCCAGGAGGAACTTTCCGAGAGGCTTGCATGCTACTGGGGCGTGACTCTACGGAAAAGTGAAATATTGCTATTCCCATAGATACCATATCCTCCAGACTGGTACAGGAATGCCGGAATGAACTTGCCCACTTTGGCGAACTCTTCAGGGCACAGCGAATTTGAAGATAACGAGCGTGTAGACGAGTTGGCTAGGCAAGGCTCAGCTCTTCACGGCTCACTTGCGACAATGGTCCGTATCCCGCTAGGCGAGGTTAAGGGACAAATACTTTGCCGAATCCAATTGGAGAAGCGATATGGCCCTCCTATGACAAAAACAGAACAAACGATCTACTAAATAGAACCCGCCCAGATATCGCAAGAATTACGGCGATAGTCACATTGCACTGACCAATTGGAGACCATGCGGCAGAGCTAGGGATCCCGTGCAACTCTCAATGCCGCAGTTGTGGGAACACAAATGAAAGAGAAATCCTCTCCCATTTCATCTACAAATATCCGCCACTAGCAATTGGCAGATTGTGTGGGTTAGACTAACCATTCATCGACAATCCTAGTGACATCTCGGGTAAAAGAACACAAGATCTTGCCCGTTTTCTTAACGTCACAGGCTGTATGTAGAGACCGTCTGTATCACAGCCACAACATCAGTCATAATCAGGCCTATCGCGAATAAATTTTCCCGTGAAACTGTTTCTATTCAGCAATCTGATTTATATTGCTGAAAAGGTAAAAACTCCCGGAAAATTTATTCACGATAGGCCTGAATAAAGTTAACAAAAAGGCACATAAGTGCTTCTTGGGTTCATTCCGAACCGCCACTTCTACCTACCTACCTAAATATTATAAATATTTCTAAACATTAAAAATAGTTAACAGTCATTGCAATCAGTAAATTGTACACGAAAAATGGGTGTATATGGTGTACTTGATGCGATTATACTGACAAATTGATGATTGAATATTTTTCACCTGGAAAATATGTAACAAAAAAATACTGATGTTGCCACGATTGGTATTTAAACCCAGAAATTTTGGGTGGTAGTTCATGGCATAAAAAAAACGAATAGCAGTAGCTGCTATAAGCCTTGAGTCGGAAGCTGTAAACGGATAATGGCTTCTTCATTACTTTAACGGAAACTTTATCGAAAACTTCATAACAATGTACACTTATCCCCGGACACTTAATAAAATCCCAATAGAAGATTTATCTTCACATAATATTCTACAAAGTCTTTACCTACAAGAGTTTTTAAACATGGGAGCACTAGTACTAAAGAAGTTTAATAAAAGTTATTGCTTCTGAAAATTGGAAAACAAAAATTATATTATGAAAGAGAAAATTATATTATGGAGAAATCCTTAGTTGATTTGAGGGCAAAATTCTTCAAAAAATCTTCGGTCCCGTTTTCGTTGACCGGATATGAAG
Source organism: Rhingia rostrata (assembly GCA_949824845.1). Classification (NCBI taxonomy): domain Eukaryota; kingdom Metazoa; phylum Arthropoda; class Insecta; order Diptera; family Syrphidae; genus Rhingia; species Rhingia rostrata. Next base: position 4,719,092 of record OX463757.1, read on the forward strand.
ACAAAGATTCAACTAAGAACTATACGAGCTGTAAAGCGACTTGTCCCTAGTCAAAAAAAACTCCGCATTGGACGTTTAAGATGACTAGGACATGTACAACGAATGGACACCAATAGTCCGGCTCGCAGAGTCTTTAGACGTCGAACGCACTCCAACCAACTTGGAGTGCGCAACTGGAGGCAGATAGCTAAGTACCGGACTGATTGGAGAGGAATGTTGGTTCATTATAGACTGTAGCGTCGCTTAAGTAAGTAAGTAGTAAATTGTTACTTCGAATGAGATAATAGTAGGGTCACAAACCGAATTGGCCTAGTTTTTGCGAGCAACAAATGGAATATAATGGACCAACAAAGCAATTGATTTAAAAAGCTTCTTTTGCCTGACAAACTGAATACTTGTAGCTCAAAATTCATCAAATGAGTTCAAATTTTTAATATATCCTGCGGAGTTCCTTAATTGACAATTTTTTGTTCTTTGTGCTACCGCCCAAGATCTTCATTGGTCCCAGTATTAAAAGGTAATTCGGGGACGCATTATTTCTTTAAATTTAAGTGGTGTGCCTCAAGGTTCTATACTAGCTCTTTTATTATTTTTAATTTACGAAAATAAAATTGCAACGCAGATGTTGTCCACTACATATACAAGGTGGGCCAAAAGAAGTCATCCGATGTTGTTTGGCCTTCAGAATATCGGTTGTGGATCCGTCCTGTTGGAACCACATGTCCTCCAGTCCTAATTCGTCCAATTACTGCAAAAAAAAAACTCGGTTAACATGGCCCATAGCGCGCACCGTACACGGTTGTCATTTGACCAGCGGCGTTCTCAAAAAAATGGCCCGATGACTCCTCCAGCGTGAACAGCGCACCATGCAGTATTTTTGAGTGGGTGTGATGGCTCCTCGTGCATTACTCGTGGATTTTCAGTGCCCCAGAAGAGACAGTTTTGCTTGTTCACGTACCCGTAAGGTGGAAATGAGCCTCATCGCTCATTATGATTTTAGTCGAAAAATCGTCCACTTCGATTATTCCGCTCCATGGCTTGTTCACTTCCATTCTACATCTGTCTAGTCCACAAATGTCAAAACAGATTTGACATTTGCGGCCATTTGTAAAAATAAGAGCATCTTCCAATAGAGTGATCTCTTTTGGCCCACCTTGTATGTATATCGGTCAGTCTTATAAGAAATTTGTTCTTTAATAGTAAAGGAAGGAAACAAATAGAAATTTTAAAATTTCCCCGGCCGACTATTTCAAAAATTGGAACTGACCCACATGATCCCTTGGTATAAGTAGTCTGCGAAATTGATCAGCAAAATGTGTTTAAAGTAGTTCGCCTTTGCACCACGGCCAGTGGTGCCCATCTGATCGACATAACCATATAATCAAGCGTCATATAATCAATCAATAAAGTAACGGGTGATTTTTTAAGAATTAAGTTTTTCAGGTTGGCAGCACCGGTAAGTAATGGCGTCCAAACGTCATCTGTCAAAGTGAAAAGTTTTCAGTATACTGGATTGCAAATTATTGAAATTAATAATCAAATTTCGTGCTCTGTGAAAAATGTGCACCGTTTGTTACGACCATATTATGGTCGTCATAATCGACCTGGTGAATCAACAATTCGTACTGCTATCACAAAATTTGGCACCAAATTTACTTTGTTGGACATTAAACCATCGACTCGCATGCGTACAATGCGTGCCGAAGAGAATATTGCAGTCATAGCGTCTAATGTTAATGAAGATCGTGAAATGTCATTCAATTCGTCACCGTTCTCAGCAATTGGGCATGTGCTACTCAACCACAACCATAAGTTACGTGTCGATTTGGGTTCGAAAGCCTATAAAATTCAACTTTTGCATGAATTGAAGCCGAATGACCTACTACAACGTTTAATTTTGGCGAATGGGCTTTATAACAGCTCCATGAAAATCCGCTTTTTTATCGAAAAATTGTGTTCAGCGATGAGGCTGGTTAGTAAAAACGTCCAAACTACATCTGTCAAAGTGAAAAGTTTTCAGTATTCTCTGCCAATTAATCATGGAAAGACTTACAAACGAGCAACGATGCTCATTTCTGGCTCAACGGATACGTAAATAAGCAAAAATGTCGCATCTGGAGTGATGAACAGCCACATGCCATACAGGAATTAACGATGCTTCCCGAAAAAACGACAGTTTGGTGTGGCATCATCGGTCCATTTTTCTTCAAAGACAACCGTGGAAGAAACGTTACCATCAGCCGCGATCGAGCAATGATACTCGACAATTTTTGCCCCAGTTTGCTGAGTTGAACTTGGTTGACATGTGGTTTCATCGAGACGGTGCAACATACCACACAGCTCGTGAAACAATGAAATGTTGAAGGATAAATTTGGTGAGCAGCTTATCTCTCGAAATGGCCCTGTGAGTTGGCCGCCAATATCATGCGACTTAACCTCTTGATTATGTGGTTAGTCTACGTAGACAACCCGAACACGATTGAAGCCTTACAGTATAACATAACACGCGTAATGCGTGGAATACAGGCCGAAATGCTTGAAAAAGTGACGCAAAATTGGACCTTCCGAATGGACCAACAAATCTTTATGAAATGATTTGATGTCTGAACGTTTTCTTTCACAAATTCAGAGCCAACCGCAAATTTTTCTACAACGATAATAAATCTCCCATTAGTATTGTTTTTTTAAAACTATTTTGTGATCAGCATTGTTTTTTCATAGTTCGTTAAATTTGAGAAAAAAAATTAAACAAAAACGATTTTTTTTTTATTTATTTATCACACATATCTCCGACCTGGCTATGATTAAAACAATTTAAAAGCCTACACCATAATTTTAATTTATATTCCGCTAAATAGACCTCCTACGATTCCCAGAAAAAAGCAAATCGTTCCCAATAAATCTTTAGCCAACCAAAATATAAAAGTTGCGTTCTGTTACACATAATTTTCCGGAAAAAAATCGTCAATCTTGCACTTTTATTATTTAATAAATTTTAATAAGTCTTTTTTAAATAAAATAAAATATGGGTCAGTATTTATCCGCCCACCAGCTCGATTGTGCTCAGGTGTATCTACACACAACCGAATCGTTTATTATTAGCCTCTTATTTCCATGGGGATTTTCACTTGAAAATTACTCAGATTTAAGTACTCTTCATCAGAAGGAAACAAAAAATTAAAGCAGACGCCATGAAGAACACATAATCATAAAAGATGAAAAGAAGATACACGTACATGAGTTTTGAAAAAAAAAAGAAAAATTAAAATCTAGCAAAGAACCGCTTCGTCTACAATTAAAAACACACAAAGTACACTTGCACAATACTTTTCACTCTACTTGAGAGTTTTCTTAATTTCCCCCATGGTGTATCAGGTGTGCTCAGGTGTGTAGTGTGTCATAAATTTTTTTTCAGGTATTTTTGAAATCTTTCCAAAAATTCAATGAGAACACTAAATTCAACAAGTAGGAATTTTTTTCTACAATTTAATGTCTCACAGTTTAAAAAAAAAGTTAAACATAAAACTAATTTTCTTATAAGCAAAGTGTTTTTTTTTTTAAATCACAAATAAATCAGGTGTGCCCATAAAACGTGTATCTCCCGCATGACATTGGAATGCTTACACATATCTATCAAGCGATCTGGATACATTCAACGATTTGCTTGGCAAATTTGGCCTATCAACACAAAATGATCTTTTGTCAGGCCTAATTTGTCATTTGTTGTCGACTACAATTCACCGCATCGCCCCCATTCGCGAAAGATACATTTCGCATAATGTAGTTAGTTTGATCATATGTGCTATCAGCGTGTAGATATAGATCAGCAATTAAGATTTTTCTTCCGATTTTGTAATTAATTAATTTAATTGGTTGACAAACAGCAGAGAGATTGTCCCATAAATTATGCAGGAATTTTGAACAAATTCGTTTGAATGTGTATCTAAACATTGTATCTACTCATGTCGGGGGAGCTATAATTGATGTTTTCTTCCTGCCACAGTCACTGGCTAAGGAGTGATCATTTTGACATTAAATAACGAAACTATAGGGGTACTATTAAACCACATTATCCAATGACAATGAAAGCCTCTCAGTCTTTCCACAGAGTAAATATTCAATGAATATGCATTTCTATTTAATAAAACCAAAAAAAAATTGTTTTTTTTTTTTTGGTTTTCCGCATGCACAAAGAATGACCCCAAAATCTTTGCGTGGCGATAAGATTTTTTTTTACTTTTATAATTTTTTTTGTATAAAAATGAAAACGCTATAAAACGTATGCGTATTATACAAAAAAAAGCGAAGATGGACAATTACAAAATGTGAAAAGGCAAAACGTATTTTGTTCTTACTCCTATATCTGAGTGCGTACAATTGTAAAACCGCATTTTGAGGCAAGGAAATACACACGTAGATGTAGACCTGTACTCAGCACAAGCTACATTGTTTGTAAGCAATAGAGACTACCGTCTTCTTTCGTTTATACTTTGGTTCGTTTTTTTTTTCGATTTCGCTAACTTCACGCTCTGGTAATATTCACCAGACCGAAATAATTTATTCCACACACCCGCGATTTCGAGAATGAATAAATTTATGTGCGGTATTTTTCAATTTCATCTCCTTTTCGATTGACCTTTGATTGTGTTCTCAAAAGCGTATAAGAGCGAGGGTGGTCGACCGACCGATGGATATATTATGCATAAGCGTATGTGTGGTTTCGATGTTACTTGCATTTTGTCTATATTCCTAATTAAATACGGTCCAACAAACAAAAAAAAAACCTAATGGTGTGAGATATTTTTTAAGCTTGTAACTTGTTTTTTTTTTTCTTCTTTTATATAACCTGGGCGAGTAAATTAATTCCATTAGATAAAATTATGTTTTCCTCTCCCGAAATTATTTGTTTTAAAAATAATTTAAATTAAGCAAAAGATATGTGTGTATCTATAAATAGAAAAGCCAATCGTGAACTGATAAATAATGTTAATTTTATTTTAAGTTTAATCGTTAACGATATTTTTTTATAGAATCAACACCTTTTGGTTAAAATTTGTAAGCAGTTTAGTTTTAGAGTAGCATATCTTGCTTTGATAGTTACCGATGTAACTCTTAGTAAGTATCTAAATATAGTAATTGGTGTTAATGGTTATATAGGACCATAAATCGATCACCTCCAAACATGTGTTTTTGCTGTGTTAGATCGGGACCCATATTGAGGTATCCATATGAAACAATCTCCGAAACAAAAGTCATTTCAATTTGGAACTTAATTTTTCTTCGAGGTATCCATTGCGCCACGGGCTCATTTTCATAGACAGGAGGCACGTATCCAGTACTGTGGATGTCCGAACACTCCGAGGAGCTAACCTCGACTCGGACCACTACCTTGTTGCAGCCTAGGTAAGAATGCGGATATCCACAACGGCACAATAATCCAGAAAAAATGTAATGTCGAAAGACTGCAATCGCAAGAGACCGCAAAGACCTTCGCGCAGTGCGTATCCCTTAAAATCTCGATTAATACAAAACCACCAGCACCGAATGTCGAAGAACAATGGCAACGATGCCAACAAGCCATTAGATCAGCCGCAACTGATGTTTTAGGTTTCTCGCGCCCACCAAAAATAAACTCCTGGTTTGGTGAAGAATGCCGACATATGCTCGCAGATAAGACGGAGGCCTACAAAGCTAAGCTGCACGTAAAGACAATAGCTGCCGTTGAGCTCTATAGGCAGAGAAGATGGGAAGAACACTGGAATTTCAGAAGGAAGAAAAAAAAAGAGCAAGAAAAACGTGCGATCGAGGATATAGAGATAAAACGTCAAAGCAAGATACAAGACTCGAAGAGAATCCTTTCGAGATGAACAAGGAAATATAGTAGTTGAGACACAATCAATGCGGAGTATATGGAAGAACCAATTCTGCAGACTGTTAAACGGCGATTACGAACAACATTCCGCTGTCAGGCAGATGGAAGCATTCAACATTGGCAACGATAGCGAAAACTGCAAACCACCCAACCTAAGTGAAGTGGGGATAGCAACACCTAAACTCAAGCTTAACAAGGCTGCCGGATATGACGGCCTTCCCACTGTGCTCTATAAAGCCGGCGGAGATGACTTGGTAAGTAACATCCACCAACTCATAAGCCGAATCTGGTCGGAAGAAAGTATGCCTGAAGAATGGAAGCTCAGCATCGTTTGCCCGAACCACAAAAAAGGAGACCCTCTTAACTGCGCCAAAAACAGAGGCATAAGTCTCCTCAACATCACATACAAAATTCTATCTGCCGTAATATGTGAAAGGCTGAAACCGTTTACCAACATCGGCCCTTATCAGCGTGGTTTTAAGCCAGGAAAGTCCACAACCGATCAAATCTTCTCACTTCGGCAGATCCTGGAAAAAACCCAAGAAGTCCAAATCGATACCCACCACCTATTTATAGAGACGAACTATACAAAGCCATGTCTAGTTTTGGTATACCGCCCAACTCGTTAGTTTGTGTAGGATGGAGAATTCTCGCGCTCCATCAGTATCGGAAACGACCTCACCGACAAATTCGATACCAAAAAAGGATTTAGGCAAGGCGATGCGCTGTCATGTGACTTCTTCAATCTGATTCTTGAAAGGATTGTGTAAAACTCACGAGCTAACACCAGAGGCATAATTTTTCAAAAACCTGTACAACAACTAGCATAAGCCGACGACATTGACATCATTGGTGGGAGCCAACGTGATGTCATAGCCACGTTTGCTAGTATAGAGAAGGAAGCGGCAAAAATGGGTTTAGCAGTAAATGAGGGCAAGACGAAGTATATGCTGTCAACATGAAAGGACACACAACATCGACGAATTGGACAGAACTTCACCATTGACAGATATAACTTTGAGGTAGTACGGGTCTTTATCTATCTCGGCTCCGATATTAACTCTGACAACAACATCTCGTCAAAAATTAAACGAAGAATTACTCTTGCAACCGCTGTTTCTTGGGATAAGATGGCAATTCAGTAGAAAAGCCCTTACTCGGACTAATGAGGATATCCTTTATAAGACACTGATCATCGCAGTCCTGCTCTACGGGGCTGAAGCATGGAACGTATCAAAAATGGATGAAGAATTTATTGGTAGATTGAGAGGAAAATTCTTCGAAAAATTTTCGGTCCCGTTTTCGTTGACGGGCTACGGAGACGAAGATTCAACCAAGAACTATACGAGCTATATAGCGACAATCCCCTGGTCAAAAAAAAAATCCGCATTGGACGTTTAAGATGGCTTGGACATGTAAAACGAATGGACACCAATACTCCGGCTCGCAGAGTCTTCGATTCCCAGCCAGAGGTCGGCCGCAGTAGAGGAAGACCTCGCCTTAAGTGCCGCGCAAAAGTAGAAACCGACCTCAACCAACTTGGAGTGCGCTACTGAAGGCAGTTGCCTAAGGACCGGGCTAATTGGAGAGGCATGTTGCTTTAGGCCCAGGTTCATTCCGGGCTGTAGCATCACTGAAGTACCTATCATCGACGGGTACCTTGCCAATTCTTTGGAACACCTAAGTGGTAGTATGGCGCTAAAGCAGAACCTCCCAGGTTCATTCCGGGCTGTAGCATCACTGAAGTACCTATCCTCGACGGGTACCTTGCCAAATCTTTGGAGCTCTAAAGTAGTATTATGGCGATTAAACAGCATACTGAACCTTGCCCAGGTTTATTCCAGACTGTAACACCGCTGAAGTACCTCGAAGGGTACTTTGCCAAGTCTTTGGAGCTCCTAAGTGGCAGTGGGGCTCTAAAACAGCAAAATGAACCTTGCTCTTCCCAGGTTAGTGCGAGTTAATAGTTGCTTAGTTTTAAGCTACAGGTTTCGTTTAGATTGGGAGTCTAGGTGTGGATTGAAAAATCATCGTCACCTCCAAGATGTCCGCGATGCAATAAGGCCTCGGTCGGATGTCAGCGGAGAGATATACTCAGACTTCTCATGCTGGTTGATTGGGCGCCCAATAACGCCTTTTTGGTGCAGTAAGAGTCTTGACTACTAGGACAAACTGGATTTGTGTGGATTGAATAGCATCACTTCAAAATAATGGGTGACATAACATCTGGAACTGCGGATAGTTGGTCTAACTGACTGACAGCTGAGAAATCAATATAAATAAGCGCAGCAATAATTTTTTAATTCTGAAATTAGATACAAAATTTGACCATTCTTAGGATGCACTACGCTGGTCGGATCTGTTTACTGTCACCGCTTTAGTTATTAAAATTCTCGACCTGTAGTGCGTAAGTATTTGAACAGCCATGCACTCTTTATTCGCATAAATCCATGACATCTTCCATTCATATAAGTTTTATGTACATGGCTTGTTACTTACGGAATTATAGTGACATACCAAGAAAAAAATAGGCCTAACGAGCATCCGTCAGTAGGACATGTAATTTATTTTTTTTCAAATTATATAATTCGCGCCTTTTCACAAAAATGTCAGATCGACTCCGAAAGTTTAAAAAAAAAATTTCAAATTATTTTTTGTTCAGATCTTTGCGACCGGATGTATTTGTATTTAAAACAAAAATTTACTTCAAAATTACCTCTGCTTGTTGTTATTATTTTTGTTTAAAAAAAAACCAAGTACACGCTGTGCTGTGACACATTCGCACGTCATTCTTCGGCCTTAAGGCGTATACCTTGAGTGCTGACACAAAACCACATGTTCTCATGAAACAGCTCTCATGTACAACCTTGCTCAGTCACCTGCTGGCTTGCACTTGCAATTAAGCAAGTCACATCTTCTCAAATCGATATGTCCTTAGACTCAATTGAACAACTCAATCTACAACCGGAACTAACGTATCTGTCAACTCAATTTGCGGTTTCTATGCGACAAAAAGCGATGCTGCCATTTGACGTAACATTTTCGTATTTTGTACGTCCATTTGGCAAACGAACATGCTACAAGTCCATTTGGCAGGCTTAAGGCGGGTGGTCGGATAGAATTTCACTCAAACTAGGTATAACCACAACAAAGCTACCATTTGACGTAAAACGGTCACTTGGGGTGCGGAAAACCTACTCCAAACTATGAATGAATGTTTGTCTTATCTATATGGCAGAGCGCCACTTGGCTAGCACACATTTCATATACCGCCATTCAACCATTGAGCACGTCACTTCGGCGGTACTACCAACACACACAATGCCGGACGCAAAATAAATAAATAAATGGGAATTGATACAAAAGGAATGTATATAAGTATCTGTGATGTTGAAATTTATCGAAAATGAAAACATAAGCGATCAATTTGCCACACATTAACACTGCGACCGCTGCAGTTCAAGTGGCAATCAATTTCTGTTTGTAGAGCGCTTCTTCTTGTTCAGCGTTAGTTGCTGTGTGCATCTACATCAACATAGCGCTCTGGTTTCGGGCCACAATGAGTACGGGTCGGTATAATGGACAATCAGGGATACACGCAACGCATAGCCAGGCAACTGTGTGGCAGATGTGGCTGACGATGAGGATGAATACGACGATGATGCATACCGGAGGCATGGGGTTGGATTGAGATGCATTTGATTTGACGTTTATTGATTTGTTTGGAAATTATTTCTCTCTGAATCTTGAATATTATTGACAATCTGGAATACAAGGAAGGCGCAGAGTTTGCATTGGGAAAATATTTTGAAATTTCCAATATAATGGGAATGACTTAAGTGTGGTAATATGATGGTTGGGTTGGCCGCATCGGTTGGTATTCACATGTAAATGGGGGAAACAATTTCACATCACTGTCACATCAATGAGTTCGCATCGATTGGTATTTATATGCAAATGGGGAAACATTTTGACAACACTGTCACATCTATGAGTTTTACTAATTTAATGGAAAATTTGACATTTTAGTTTTGACATAGTTTTGGAAATTTCTCTACATTTAAAATTAGAGATGAAGTTTGGAATATTTTTGGGGATTTTTTGAAGAGTCGAGGATGCGACGAACGTAATTTTATGCAACGACACGTGCAAATTATTTTAAAAACCATGGTTTGGTTCGCAAAACTTTGCCGTACGTCCTTTTTACTATGGATATACCCTTCCATCTGAGCAAGTTATTCCGAAAATGAAGAAAATCTTGTTCGCACTTCGTACACTCTGGTGAATGGCTTGCCCAAAGACGGCAAACAGTGTTAACAAAAGAAGTTTTTGCCGTTGTCGAATAAGTCGATTCGCAATCGTATACAGCAACTGGAGCTGTGCCCATATAATTTGTGGAAGATTTTACGGAAAAATTTATAAAATCCAGGTAGTGCAAGAATTATAACCACTTGATCCGCAATTATACGAGTCGTAAGTTCGATGAATGGGACGAACACATAATTCACCTTGATTAGGCTGACCAGATCGACAACAGGCGAAACAGGCTCATTAGTATCCAGGATAAAGCTTTCTCACAACCATTCATGTGTGCATGTGTACTTCTAGCACGATGGCGGGACCTCCTGTTTTATGCCGACTCCGAACGGCGAATTTGAGATAAGCTTCTCTTGACAATTGATACTACTCGGATGATTAGTCAGATCATCAGGATGACCAGGGTGACCAGATCCAGGCCCACGAAATAGAGAAGAACAAAAAAGAGCAACTTAGATAAAGAAATGAATATTTTTTTAACGCCCCCAAAAAGGGTTTATCTATTGACTAACATTTTATATTAACATTACCAATTATTTTGGATAGAATTTTTTTTTCGGATATTTTAAAATTTGACCAAAAATATTTTTGCTGAAAACGCTCCAAAAAGATGGCGTGGCAAAAAACTTTATATGCACGAAATATAGATATTGGGATTGTCTAAATCTGCCCTAGCGAAGTATCCGTCGTAGCGGAGGTATGTGTCTTCGGAGGAAAACTTCCTTCGCTACAATTCGTAAATAAATTCCGCAAAGAATTTGTGTCAGAGAAAATCGGATAAAGAATTGCACTTAGCTGTCAAAAATTCCACGAAAAATGCACCTGAACGCACTTTAACGCAATTCGCGAGCATGCGTTACAAAGTGTCGGAGAAATATTCCGATCAGTTTTTCGGAGGAACACCTCGAAGCTAAAGTCTTCCGAATGGTAAAAAATCGGAGAATATTCCGCTCCGACCGATACCTCGCTAGGACTGAATATATTAAGCAGAGACTTTTTCAAAAATGTTTACCGTTTGGTCATATTTATCCAAAAATCCGTGACACACTGATGGACGAACGGACGAACATAAAGACATTGCTAGATGGACTTAGATAGCGATTCTGAGTCGATCCATATACTTTGATGTATCAGCCCTATCGAGGTATCCGTTCGGAACAAAATTTTCTCCGATTTGTTCGATATCGGAAAATTTTGTACCGAGGTATCCGTTCGGATTTGCATTTTGAGTAGATCTTCCGACGAAATGCATCGCATATGATCGCACGACGGCTTAATGCGTTAAGTTACCAATTTTTGACAGATACGCGTTGAATTTCGTTGGAAATTCTCCGATGACAAATTGTTGCGGAATTCTTACAAAAATGGAAACCACTCAAAAACTTTGAGTAAATTAATAAATAAAATTATTTTGTGTATTACTACAAAATTGTGGTAAAGAAAAAAAAACACAAGAGCGCAACCAGAAATATTGGTTTAAATGCAAATCTTAACCCCAGGCCGCTCACTTACGCAGCTGACAGATTGTCAAAAGTACCCAAATGTATGCTTCATTTGTTTTGTTCCACAACGGATACTTCGATGTTAAACTAAGTATCGATTGGAACTGACTTTCGTTTCGGAAATTCTCTTAACCGATACCTCGATAGGGCTGGATATCTAACGGGTGGGTAAATTTTAAGGGCCGATGTTGAATGTGAACCACACCTAAACGTCAAGTTTTTTTCCGCATTTCATTTGACATTTCTCAATTTCAGACTCAATTTGAACCATGGAAAGATACACAATGGAGCAACGCGTTAAAGTTATTCAGGCTTATTTTGAAAATGGGCGTTCAAATCAAAACGCATTTCGTGATTTTTTCGGTCAATTTAATCGTCCAAATGTGCGTAGAATCGGAAAAGCCGTGCAAAATTTTGAGCAAACCGGCTCTGTAGAAGATGTGAAAACACCAGTGCATGCTCGTACAGCTCGTACTGCAGAAAATATTGCAACATTTTGCATAAAGACCTGCATTTACACGCTTACAAGGTGCAATGGACTCAAGAACTAAAGCCTCTTGACCAATTCAAGCGTCTTCAATGGTCAGAATGGTGTCAAGAAATGGCAACGGGGGATGGCCAATTTTCGAAGAAAATCATCTTCAGTGATGAGGCACATTTTCACCTCAGTGGATTCGTCAATATGCAGAATTGCCGCATTTGGGCGATTGATAATCCAAGAGTGATTGTCGAAAAACCAATACACCCACAAAGAGTGACTGTTTGATGCGGTTTATGGGCTGGCGGCATCATCGGGCCGTACTTTTTCAAAGTCGTGAGAATGTGAGATGATAACGAATGTTTTATGGCCCGAATTGGAATGTCTTGATGTGGACGATATGTGGTTTCGACAGGACAGTGCCACTTGCCACACAGCTAACGAAACAATGGCTCTTTTGCGCGACAAATTCAATGGCCGTGTTATCTCACGTGGTGGCGATGTCAATTGACCGCCAAGATCATGTGATTTGACACCGTTGGACTTCTTTCTTTGGGGTTATTTGAAAGAAGAGGTGTACATCGTTAAGCCAGCAACAATTCAAGACCTCAAGGATGAGATAATTCGGCACATTAATGGCGTAGAACCTCAATTATGCCTCTGCGTCATAGAAAATTTTGACCGTCGGGGGGAGGTGTGCCACCGAGGTCACAGCGGCCATTTGGCCAATATTTTGTTCCGTGCATAATTGAACCATACCAATATTATCATAATTAAAAAATATGACAAGAATATTCTAAAATATTTGCGTTTGATTCAAAATCAACATCGGCCCTTAACATTTAACCATTCTTTACCAAATTTCTCTGTTTTCTCTATTTTACGAACTTATTCAGGCTTATCGCGTATGAATTTTCCTGTGAATTTTTCCCTGGTCAGCAATGTAAATCAGATTGCTGAATGGGGAAAGTTTCCTGGGAAAAAGTATTCACGATATGCCTGAATGTTAAGACTAACATACCCCTATGGGATAGGGTAGGTATAAATGGCGTTGGGTTCAGAAATGAATTAAATTAGGGACGTTTTCACATCAATTTCTGCATTAGAGTAAAAAAAAAAGAATGCTACCATCAATGGGGAGCCCTATAGAAACCTTATTTCCAAATTCTTCGTCCCTCAGTAGAATGTCATTTGCGTAACAGATCATTTGCTGACCGAATAATTTCGCGTAATGGATCTGCGAACTGGCCACCATGATCGCATGATCTCACACCTTAAAATTACTTTCTTTGGGGGTATGTGAAGTTGTTTACCTATAAGCCAGAGACGTTGGACGATTTGAAAAACTTTGAAGTCAACATTCGTTATGTTACTGCTGATATACGGCGCCAGTTGTCCGATATATTTGTCAAAAATTGGACTTAACGATGCGCTTCATTCGAGCTAGCATATGCCCGAAAGTAAAATGCCAACAGTAGTCGCGCTTTAAGCGATTTATTTATTGAAGTTCACTTTTCAGAGTGGCTAAGACACTCATGAGACTTGGTCGAATTTGTTAACAACTGTCAAGCAGGCGCCTGGTGCTGAGAACAGGAAACCAAAAAAAAAAACTTCCAAAATGCTTGAAAAAAAAAACAAATTTCCTCTATAAAATGTTTAGACAGCACATTATGTTAGAATAAACCGTTTCCAATATTCATGTAAGGAGCAATAAAAAAAATATTTTTTACAGTATTATTGATTTTCTTAAAAAAAAATTTTATTTTCGTATCCATGGCTTTTTATACAAAATAAAAAATTTACAATTACTTTTTTTTGCGAGTTATTTTTATCGAAAACCCTTACTCTCTTAAATTGAATTAGCAAAAATGATTATTTAACCCTGATCACAGCATTAACATCGATTTTTATAAAACCAGTACAAACGAATTTGATGGTTTCCTAAAATTGTAATTGGTTTTCCTAAAATGCAATAAAATCTAGCGGCAGAGTTTTCCTCGATCGTTCTTAAATCCCATTTCCCAATCGAACTCCGAAGTGAAATACGCCCTTGTCACCAACCACTCAGTTATTGACACCTGACCTCCAAATCCACTTAAGGATACAAGAATCATTTTTCTGACAGCAAAACACCTCATTTCAAGAACATAGGAAAGTATTCGACAAAAAAAAACTCGTTCCCCTCCAACTGACCAGGTCCATCATAAACCATAATCTACTTTTCATTCATGTGCGATGTGCCTATCCATTTATAACAAGCATACCCCAGGTCGTGAGAAATTAATTAAAAAAAAAATCAAACTCAACCTCGATTAGTCAAAAATCAACATAATCCAGACACACTCTCCATGAAGACATCTGCAATAAAACTTTAACTCCCATAAACCCCTATTATCGCTGATGTAACAATTATCGAGCATGTGATACCAATCATTGCACAACCACAAGACAATTGTCTCCTCATATGTATCTAGATAACAATTTTTGTGGGGGAATACAAATTAAAAAAAAAAAGATTTCTTCAACTCACCATAGTTTTCGCTCACAGCATTCTTAACCGCCTCAATAACACGCCTCGTCTTACGGATTGGCTGGCCCAAAATTGTGAAATTGCCCGAATCGATTTGTTGCACAAACATCACATAGATGCGGCCCTGTTCCAGTTCGTCGCCGCGCACTAGGCCGCGGGGCCGCAGGATCTCCCGATAGATATCGCATTCGGCGCTCGTATTGCGGTAGGCGAACTGCAGACGCAAATACTTTTGCAAACGGTATCCGTTCTGCTGTTTGAACACCTCCTTCACCTCAACGGTGGCAGAGAAATTCGCCCGCCGATCGCGTGTCATCGAGATGATCTTACCCTCGAAGACGGTTGGCGCTTCGAAGGCTAGCTGCGCGGGATCTCGAGCCGAACAGTAGCGTCGCGGACGTTTTCGATTGTTGTTGTTGTTGTGGTTGCCGCCCTTGTAATGTTTCTGATGGTTGTAGCTGCCGGATGATGTTGCTGTTAGCGAACCACTTCGCAGGTATCCCAGTGGGACAGCCGAGGTTGCAGAGTCGCGTCGACTACGCGCCGCCGCAGCTGCCAGCAACATGGTTCGATTGTGGGCCTGTTGTCGCAGCAGCAATCGACGACGTTGCTGCTGATTGAAGCGATCATCCTGCTCGGATGGTGATTGTGATGGTGATGGTGACTCAGGTGGGACGTGAAATGTTGCGATCGCATAACGCAACGGATGATGCACCGCCGATAACGGCGACGGCGACGCTGAGTGTGACAAAAGGGTGTACGGCGGCGAGGGGGCCTTAAACGCCACCCGAACTGGACTGTGGTAATTCGCATTTGGCTGAGAGGTGTGTCTTCTTAATTTATTGCTCCTACTACTACTATACGCGTATGCACTCCTAGTTAAACTATCTGCATATGGGTTTAAATTTAAATTTAAATTTATTTGACTATTTGAATTTGGAACATTGTTATGTTTATTGTTACTGTTGCTGTTGCTATTGTTATTTTTATTGTTATTGATGCTATTTTCTGTGGTGTGATCAACGACGTCGTCATCGTTGACAATCGCTGTGGCGGGTACGGCTACGGCTACGGCTACGGCTGCGTTAACAGGAGCTCTGGCTCTGGCATTGTGATTTCTTAAATCACTAAATACTGCTAACGGATTATAACTATTAAAATTATTATTTGTATTGCTTATGCTGCTACTTAAGTTACTACTACTGCTGTCGCTGTTTGTTTGTTTGTTGCTATAACTATTGCTGGTGCTTAGTCGGTCCGACCACCAGTTGTAGGCGCTGCTATCTGTCGACGGTATCCGCAGAGCTGGATCTCTTGTGTTTGTATTTATTGGCAGATGCATGCTTGCAGCATTTGGGCAGTAGATGATTAGTAGTAGCATTGTGACCATAGCCGTTAGCCACAGGTAGGTTGATTGATACTTTAGACTCCATTTGCGCAATTCTCGCGCATACATGGCGTCCCGTGTGAAGCCACCCCCCGTTCCTAAGTTAAAATTCGAAAAATTCGCGCACTCTCACTGCTAGTGTTGGAGTACCACTGGGCGCCGCTCTCTCTCTCTCTCTCTCTCTCACACTCTCTCTTTCGCTGGCTCTCTGTTTCACGCGATGCGATTGATAGATACCTAGCCGTTTGAGATGTATCTGGTGTTCGTATCCTTTAACAAATGACCTTGTGCCACTTGATGATGTCCAAATGTATGCCTCGGGTGTGTGTAAATTGTCGCAGAATATAATTGGAATCGTGTCGATAGATGATCTTCATTGTTACAATGTTTCAATTTCGAAAAATGAACAGTCCAATCAAGTCGTTTTCCAATTTCGACGATACATTTAGCTTGTCGTTTTATGTATCTTAAGGTTGACAATCGAAACGTCTTCGTTTAGAGAACATTTTCTTTTGTACGGAATTCGATTTCGAATCGATGGGGCTTTGTATTTTTCTTATCGAATCCAAGGGTTTTCAGGGGTAACACTATTTTTGAACACGCACACTTGTAATTTCTTTTTTTCAGCACTATTTTCTTATTTTTATTTTTTAATTTCTTCGAAAACACTCACAATTTCTTTATGAATTTCTTTTCTTCTTTTCACTTATCCACTTGAGTTGAATTTTTTTTTTCGCTTAATTATTCCTTAAAAAATTCTTTATATCTTTCAACACGCGATAAAGAAGATCTGTAAGTCGAAAACAACAAAAAAAAATTACAAAAAAAAAATAAAAATTAAGTACACGATGCGCGGATGCGTTTGCGTTTGCGTTGAGCGCGTATTTCGTTACTCGAAGTCGATTAAATGTGTAAAAATGAAAATACTCTCTCGTTTACTCTCTGCACTAGTAGTATCTGTGGTGATAGTATACGTTTTGTAATAATTTTCTACTAAATACACACGGACGGGCCTGCCGATACTATACACAGAGAGATGTATAGATATTTTTACTTGGCTGCGCGCTACTGTTTTTGGGGGCTGCTACTGTCTGTTTGTTGCCGCTACTGGTGCTCCGGCGGCTTGCTACTATTTGACTATGTCTTGGACTCTTTGCCAGACACACTCGTTTTCTAAATTTAGCCGGGAGTAATTATAAATCGACACAAAACGGCGGAGACGTAAAGTAGAAGACTCAACACGACTCTCGACTATATGTGAGAAGTGAAAAGCACCGTTTAGATTCTTTTTTTTTTTACACAATTTTAGATTTTTTTTTTCGAAAAAAAAAACAAAAAATATATACTAAACACTTTTTTCACATAAATAAAAAAAAATCACACGGATGGTTCTGAAAATTCGATTTTTTTATTATTTCGGGAACGATTTTTGATTTAGACACTTAAAATCTTATTTTTCGAAAAAAAAAACCGTCATTCGTGCGTAAGTCTCGGGGACCGTCCACTCGTCTGCGATATTTGTTGTTGTTGTCGAATTGAAAAATAAATAAATAGAACGACTGTCCCGACGGGTGTATGTAGGCTGCCAGCCAGCCTCTCTATATCACTCGTTGGAGTATCCGAATGTGATATACAAAAAAAAAAAATCGCTAGCTACTGTCGTTTCATTATCTTTTCTGAAACGATTTTCTTTTCTTGAGGGAGTTATCAGAGTTTTTTTTATATTGCTTTGACGAATTTGTTTATCTGTCGCGTTTTAACCGAACCGATTTGGATTGTTCTTATTTCGAAGAAGATACTTTTTTTTTATTTGTCCGCAACGGTTGAAATAAAAATTCTACTGATGAACCGAAATATTATGCCTTCCTTTGCCGACGACGACGACGAAGAGCAACCGACATGCGACCAGAACGATTGACGTTTGTAAACTAATTTTGTGAAATTATATACAGTCAATCCAATCCAATTCAAAGTATCTACGAGAAGCACCGTCGAACCCACGGGCAATAACATATCATACAACAGTGATGTTCGATTGCGACAACAGAGGGAGATACATAGATTGAGATACTTTTACTGGTTGGACTACCGGCAATCGGCATTAGATAGAGTCAGTGCAGATGGGATTGTTATTTTTTTTGTGGTTTTGTTGTCTTGTGACGGAACGGTAGGACATGTTGTGTTTATAGTTGGATGTTGGATTGTGTGTCGGATGGCTGAGTATCTGAGTGTAAATACTAGTATCTTTTTGCTGTTGCGGTCGTCGGAATATTGTGGGAAATTGAACTGCGGATGCATTGCTGACGCTTGTTCTTGCCTGTGCATGATCGCGCACGTCGAACTGTTCGTTGGGGGTGCTTTTGTGATTAGGGAAGCCATTGATTTGCTTGTGTATTTTTGTATGGAGATTATCTGAATTGATTGTGAGATGGTGATCCGTACTTTAAGAGTTATCGCAGGAGGATACATATCACGTATTGAATTCGTTAATTTTATGGTTAACAGCTTCAGTTTTTTTGTTTGTGATTTAGGCTCGTTTTTTATGAGCAATAAAATGTCAATTTAGATTGGCAACAAATTGGCGCCCAATGTAGGAGTTTTAGCACTCAAATTGCGGACGTTTGATAGTTTTTCAATCAGGGAGGATTTATTGTTACGTAAGTTCGTGTAGGTATTTAGTTTTGGGGCTACTTAATACCTGAATGGATACCTGCCATATAAGAGGGTTAATATTTCCGGAACATAACTTGCGTTGATTGACGTTTTTTTAACTGGTGATGTTAGCAAACATAAGCATGTTAACAGTTTACAAAAAGAAAAGTACGAGGTAGGCCAAAAGAGATCCCCATATTGGAGGATGCTCTTATTTTTGCAAATGGCCGCCAATGTCTAATCTATTTTGAAATTTGTGGACTAGACAGATGTAGAATACAAGTGAACAAGCTATGGAGCGATACACTCCCCAAGAACGCGGAAAAATCGAAGTGGACGATTTTTTGACCAAAATCATAATGAGCGATGAGGCTTATTTCCACATCAGCAGGTAGGTGAACAAGCAAAACTATAGCTTCTGGGCACCGAAAATCCACGAATAATGCACGAGGAGCCATTACTCCCTTTCAAAGTTACTGCATGGTGCGCTGTGCACTCTGAAGGAGTCATCGGGCCAATTTTTTCGAGAACGCCGCTGGTCAAATGACAACCGTGTACGGTGCGCGCTATGGGGCCATGTTAACCGAGTTTTTTTTGCAGTAATTGGACGAATTATGACTGGAAAACATGTGGTTCCAACAGGACGGAGCAACGGCACACATTGCGCGAGCCACAACCGATATTCTGAAGGCCAAACAACATCGGATGACTTCTTTTGGCCAAACTTGTATAAATGTAAAATTTAAGTAAAGCAATCTTAAACCCTTTTTCTATATTAATCAGCAAATAATTCAATTTTGCGAAAAAAAAAAGTTTGCACAAACCCAGTTGAATGCTTAAGCCATGCGTCAGGATCTCATAGACCTGTTTAGACTACAGCTACACCCTTTAAACGTTTTAAAAATGTAATGCGAAATGAGGAATATGCACTCCAGCGTGATATTTTACGCACGATAAGGACCATTAGGTGTCCAATGAGAAATAGAGAAAAAGACACTCCAGCGTGATATTTTACGCACGATAGGGACCATATGTGTGTCCAAGGTCATAGGCCTGTTTGGTCTTCAGCTACACCCTTTAAAAGTTTTAAAATGTAATGAAATGAGAAAAAATAATTTATGACACTCCAGGCTGATAATTTCCAGCATCACACGATGTTGACTATAGGTGTGTGCAAGATCCTATAGATATTCATAGAAGATCTTCATTGTAGACTTGGAGTAGTGATATATAAGATATTTAAGGGCTAAGCATGATATAGAATTTTGTAAGACACCCCAGTCGGATATTTTGCAGGAGCGCATGATGAGGACCATAGGGGTATAAGGGTATCTCCCAGCTGCTGTAGATCTCCATAGTAATATATGCTAAGGCTTTTTCAATTCCAGCTAGTCGCATCGTAAGTGTGTGATGTCCTTTTCAGCTTCAGAAGAAGATAAGATGAAATCTCATATATATCTCTCTTAAAGTTATAAACTTGTTAGATTCGCAGCCATTATTTTCCAACCAAAGACCTTTGGTGTGCTTCCACGTACTTGTATTGTGTCACCTGGCTATTGCTTCATTCTGTATGTATTTCTGTTTTTTTAAAGACAGTGGAAGTCATACCCTGGTATCAGATAGGAAAGTGCATCTTGACGATCGTCTAGCTATTTCGTTTCCTATAAACTCATTACGTCATAGAGCCTTATTTACTGAGCGCCAGCGTCCAGCACGAGATTTGTTTTCTTAACTTTTTCAGGTGAGGCGAATCTGTAACGCTTCAGGAGCACACTGAAATTTTTTTTTTTTTGTGGGGGTTCGCTGGAAGGAAAAATCATCGAAAGACATTGCAGAGGTTGTATTGAGAGGGAACCTTCTGCAATAGTGAGGGACTTTAACCCGATCTAAAAGAACCTCCCGAAGACTGACTTCGGGAGGTTTTTGCTTCTGCTATTGTATTGTGATTGTACGATGGTGGAAATATGTCTTTTGGCAGTTCATTCCTTTTTTTACTTTTTCTGGATTATGGTACTGCGTTTTTCGTGTCGTTGTTAGATAGATATTCAGCCCTAGCGAGGTATCCGTCGGACGGGAAAATTCTCCGATTTTGTACGATTCGGATGATTTAAGCTTCGAGGTATTCCTCCGAAAAACTTTTCGGAATATTTCTTCATCCGGGGAATTGCGTTAAAGTGCGTTCGGGTGCATTTTTCGTGCAATTTTTGACAGCTAATAGCAATTCTTCTTCCGATTTCCTCCGACACAAATTCTTCGCGGAATTTATTTACGAATTGTAGTGAAGGGATTTTGTTCCGATGACACATACATCGAATGGAATTTTAACCTCCGACAAAGCATGCGTTGCGGAAAATTGTCCGCTCCAAGGGATATCTCGCTAGAGCAGATTATGCGAGTAAACTATATTTGAGAGTGTTGTAGATCGTTGAAATCCAACGAGTATTAGGGTGGTTTATTATGCCCCCCCAAACATCTACAAATAAAAAATAAATTTGTTTGGTGCAACAGGCTCGTTAGTACCCAAGTAAGGGAAGAATTGTCGATTAGGCGGATTGCACGTCTTTAGATAGAGTCCAGTAAATTCTGTGTATGTTTCGGGCCAAACTTCAAACGTGAGATCAGTATGCAAGATCTGGTCTTACGTGGGCTTTGTACAGAAGAAGAAGCTGGGTTGGTGTAACATATCTTTATCTCTAAAAAGGTAACTTAGATAGACCGCTGCTGATTTGGTAGTCGGAGTTACATGTTATTGCCATGATGCATCTGACCAAATTGTGGTGTCTAGCAAATGCATGGGTTCTTCTGATTTGACGACTGTATATCATTTAGATTTGCAGAATTGTTGACTTCCTCTTTCTTGTAAAAGATTGATCTAGGCTAGGTTTTCATTTCCCAATTGTATAATCGTTTGCAAGTTCTTCGCTTAAAGAACAAATTTGTTCGCATCTCTGCTGGTGGGCAGCAATAGCGGTAATACGCGTGTCGGATATTTTGCACACACGCATGATGGGGACCATAGAAGTATATAGGTTTGACGTTATTAGGGCACCACTGTCATCTGCGAAACCAAAAATGCGATTTTTAGTTGTCCTCAAAACATCATTAATGTGCAGCAGAAATAGATTGGGTAAGAGAATTAATCCCTGAGGGACTCCAGCGTTTACAGAGAATCTGTTCTCATACATCATACATCGACAACTACTTTCAAAGAATGACTACCATCCAGTGCGGCAGTATTTGATTTGAGTCCGTATGCTCTCAATTTGGTTAACAAAGCCCTGTGCCAACTCGATCGAAAGCCTTGGATTAGATTTCTGACATCAATATTAGTCACTTCGCCGAGATTATCAAAAAAACAGTCTTCCGGATCTGATGAGGCGAGGAATACACTCCTCCTCCTCGTCCAAACAGCTATTGCAGTTATTGCGAAATAGGCCTAGTCTTGTGAAGCGCTGTTTTAACCAACTTCCATATCCACTTGCAGTATGCTGTTTTCATGTTGAGAGTTGGCAATCGCAGTCGATTCTAAACTAGTACGGAGGTGTAGATCAATTAATCTTTCCAAAGTTTTTTTTTAAGAAAAGTTGGTAGACTTGTGAGAATGAGATCCATCAAATTTATGTTTGAGCTTTTTCCTGCTCTGGGGATAAATACAAATTCTATTTCCGTTCATACCGTTCGGATCTGCACTAACAGCAGACAACTGGTTATCATGAGTAGTAGCCGTGGCAGCAGGGTATCAAGATTGAGCTTAAGCTCAAATGGAATGATACCACTTTTCATTAATTTTTTTGGCAGTATTTCGAATTGCATATCGCAATAAAACCAAATTAGTATTATTTCGTTTTGAAAAGCAAAAAATGTCAATGTGTCCCTTAAATTATCAGGAATCCATTTGAGCGTTTCTCTTGAACACAATTTTTCCATTTGAAAGTATGTCTAGAAAATCAATGGATCTCCCGTTTCCAGACATGCTTCTTGTTGTCCAAATTGTTGGGGATGCATTTTTATTTGCGAGATCGAAAGTTTACTTTAGTCATCCTATAGGGTCCCAACTAACAATTTCGCTTTGATAAAGCACTATCTATCACCCCCAGCAATATCACTTGTATGAAGTCTTATGGAAAAAACATTAAGCACACTTTTAGTAAGCTATTTACTGTTATAAGACTTCTTTAAATACTTCTAAAATGCCTTGCAGGAAAAACTTTGCATGCTTATAAAAGGCCTTATAGAGTTTCGTGATCCTCCTTCTTTATTCAACTCAGCCTCCCAAGATAGGAGGCAAAATATAATCGTTGGACTAGGTTCTTCCCGTCTCATTCAGAACCTGTCTCTTGATGGACGTCTTTTGTAGCCTCGGAGACCGTCATATACTCCGCTCCCATTATCGAGAATGCCACTGGTTTTTGTTTTTACACTCTTCTAGAAGACTGATATTCCTGAACACGATCTACATGCATTAACGTCGTTCGCCCAATCGGCATCTACAAAATCATAAGATCGTTATTCGTCTTTCGATAAGATAGCTTGTCAGATTCGCAGATAGCCAATGATGTTGGCATGGA
The DNA here is from genome assembly GCA_949824845.1 of Rhingia rostrata. NCBI lineage: Eukaryota > Metazoa > Arthropoda > Insecta > Diptera > Syrphidae > Rhingia > Rhingia rostrata. The sequence goes on from OX463757.1 coordinate 4,742,398, forward strand.
TTTGATGTAAGTCTACTCAGGAAGCTTGCCGCGAAATCAAAGTCAATAAGGGTAGCATTTGTTAAATAAATTAGAGAACATATCCATCCAATTGCCATCTTCATTTGTCATTGACCCAACCACCTGACTGCTAGCCAAATAGTTGAAACCGCCTTATCATATGACATGCCAAATCGTCTAAGCAATTTTTCAATATACCCTCCCTGATAACCTTCTATTAATCCAGTGTCACCAGCTGGCTTCAAAGTAGGATCGCAGGCTTTACGAAATAATAATGGCAACATAATCACCGAGGCGCTGGGAACTGTAGATGTACCCAGGCAGCGGATAGGCTAGTCTCTTGCCATATCACTTCCTCGGCAGAGCGTAGAGGTAGCACTCCCTCCCGGTATTGAAGAAGTTACAGCAGCCATTAAAAACTGAAGAAAAACAAGGCAGCTAATTCCGATGGAGTACCGGGCTTACTTTTAAAATGCGGAGGCGTTGTTGTAGAAGTGTGCATGCAACAAACCATCAACAAAGTCTGGATGAACGAGAGCATATTCGATGACTGGATTATCAGCTCTAATGTCTAATCTACAAAAAAGGCAATGTATTGCCTTAACCATTGAGGCATATCCCTGCTTAATGTCGCATAAAAGATCCGATTACAACGTACACTTTGTACGCGTTAAGCCTTTCTGCAACATGCTTTTGGGCACATACCAGTATCACTTCCGGCCCTTCAGATCAACCATTTTTTCCAAACTTTCACATTAAGGCAAATCTTGGAAAAGACCAACGAATTTCAAGTCAAAACACTCCATCTTCTCATCGACACCATTAAGGCCGCGTATGTAACATTCAACGCCTAGAGATTTTTAAAGCGACGGCGGAATTCGGGATACCATCGAAACGGATGCACCTGTGTCACATAACATTAGAGAACATGTGATGCAACGTTCAGTTTGGAAACAGCTCAACTGAAATTTTCTTTTCTTATACCAGATTCCGATAAGGAAATGCGCTATCATGCGAGTTCTTCAATCTCTTGCAAGAACAGATAGTGCACAGGATAGAAGTAAATACGGAAGGCACTGGTTTTAATAAATCCGTCCAGTAACTGGGGTACTCAGACGACATCGGCATTACCGGTTGTGGAGGAATATGAAGGAGAGCGATGGTCCTGAAGACAACGAGGGCAAGTCAAAGTATATGCCATCAACAAGTAAAGCCAATGGACAACCTTAGACAAGATGTCGCACAGTAACTGGGGTACTCAGACGACATCGGCATTACCGGTTGTGCAGGAATATGAAGGAGAGCGTTGGTCCTGAAGCTAACGAGGGCAAGTCAAAGTATATGCCATCAACAAGTAAAGCCAATGGACAACCTTAGACAAGATGTCGCACAGGACCAAAAACCACAGAACTCGGTCTGCAACCCTCTCGCAACAAGCCCTGCTTTATAGCGCTCGACTTGACAAAACTATTGGCTTGACTTATCCCAGGCCAAACTATAAACGACCCCTAATCACCGTCCAACTGTCTTTATAACTGTGGCTCGGCTACGATATTTCCTTGATCTTCTCGACAGGACTTTCGGGCTTCTTATCCTTGCGGATGCAGTGGCCCTATGGTTAGTGCCTTCGACTACTAAGCGCGGGGTCCCTGGTTCAAATCCTAAAAATGACAACACTCAAGTTTTTTTCACTGCCCACCTTTTGCGAAAGTCTGAAAAACATCCAAGAGTAACATTGTCATGAGAAGTCTTTTTCGCTGCCCACCTTTTGCGAAAGTCTGAAAAACGTCCAAGAGTAACATTGTCATGAGAAGCTTCTCCCATTTGCCGTTCGGATTAGGCGTTTAGCAGGAGGTACTCATAGTGGCAAAGATAATTACTTCGCACTCGCAAATAAAGGGTGAAGACAGCCCAGTATCAGCCAAAAACCCATGGCTTCGATTTTTTACACTTAGTAACATCAATCCTGGAATAGCACTTTGTCATGTCTTCGCTTCCTTCTTCGTTTAAAAGGTTAATTTCAGGTTTTCTCTTTTACTATAGCTTTGCTTATATTCCCCATTTTAGGCTTCGTGAATCATGACGGCGGGTGCGATGGTTGGTTCAATTCCCAGCCGTAGCAACCTAAAGATTTTCCACTGGTCCTCCTCTCATGACGATCTGATAAATCATCCAAGAAAAGTTTCAATTGTCAAGAAAAGCTTATCTCGAATTCGCCGCTTGGATTCGGCACAAAACAGGAGGTCCCGCCATCGTGCAAGAAGTACACAAGCACACACGAATGATTGTTAGAAAGCTTGCGCAAAAAATTTGTTTTTTTTTGTATTGTAGTTATCTATCGACATTTGGTGCCAAACCATAGGAAACCAGAGGTTCATCCCGCTGGTGAGCACCCAAATAATCGCTGATTCTGCATTCTACGACACGGACCATAGTAGATGTGACAGTTTTTCACCAAGTGGAACTGGAATCATCCTGCTTATTATACAAGGTCTTCTTAGTTGTTTAGGTTGCGCCTTCCAAACGGCCTTCACGGCTTGAAATCTTATCGTCAATGTTGGCTTATGCATCAGTTGCTGCAGTTTATTACCAGCATGTCATCGCAAAATTTACTTTTGCAGTAAGGGCCATGGATGAGTTCGGTGGTGCGAAGATTAGTGCTAGTTAGTAACTGCCGCAGAAGGTCTCTATAACGACTTTTCTCTTATATCAATTGTCAACAAAATTGTCAACCATAAAACTAGAGGTCCCAACATTGTGCAAGAAGTTGAGTGTTTGTGAGAAAACAACTAGGCCCTGGTTACTGGCCAATCATTTTTAAGGCTTTCATGCTTGTCAGGTCAAAGTCTTAGCTGATATCCAAACACCAAAACTATATTTCAACTAAAACAATCTTCGTGCCTGGTCGTGTTTGCTCCTGGATCATTGAAATACAAACGGGATTCCATAACTGGAACACTTTTTTCTAAGACCTATCAGTTCTGTGCGCGTCAGATGATGATACCATTTCCCAAGTCAACGTACCACGGTTTACTCCCAATACCATGTCCATTGCGTAAACATTGCTTGAGTCATAAATTCTGACGTGGCACCCTCGCACTTTACTAAGGTGCACCGCTCTCATAACACCACCACCCAATCGGCCCAAAACTACAAAGAAGGAACACAAAAAAAAAAAAACTCCTCATACCTTCATCAAGTCTCAGATCTGTGGGAATGAGAGTAATTAATCCGTGGACAGAAACTGTCCAAGCACAAAGCAACCAACAATAATTCCTTAAATTGACAATTGTTGTCGAAATGTTCAAAGATCGTCCGAATGGGTTGGATAGAGACGGTCAGACAAGAGTCGTATCTTTTGGAAATCTTTTTTTTTTTTTTTTTTTGGAAAAATGAGTCGCGCTAATCTATGTTTTGATTATTGTCATTATGGACGGACTGTTGTTTGCGAGCTTTCCACCATCCAACTACAGCATACCACCGCTGCCGCCACCTTTCGTCTTTAACCGCTGCTGCCATAGGTACATACAGCACTTCACAGGTGAACCATTGTTGACAGAAGTTGTCCAGTGTCCACCGTGTGTTATTTTTAGGTTATTGTTTACCGCAGCCCCGAAAAGTAAATAACCATGGGAAACATGACTTCTTAGCATGGGTCTTGGAAATTATCATTAGAATGGAAACGGTCAGTAGCAGTAGCAGCAGTGATGGGAATAAAAATATCCGACCCCACAGAGTGAGAGAGAGCGATAGAGTGGGGTCGGCCGGCTCTTGGTAAAAAAGATGACGGGAGTATAGGTGGCGGCCCATCAACTTCACAGATCGGGTTGATGTTGTTACATTTGTTGTTGATTAGTTTCTTATGGCACAGCTAAGAGCTGTTCAGCTCGGGTCTTGTCGATGGTATGGTGGTACTTGTGGGTCTGGTGTATTGTTAATCCATGGGAGAGTGTCGTCTCTAAGTGGGCACTTATCGAGAGGGATTTTAGTCGGCAATTTTGAGGTTTATGTTATTTGCTGGGAGGGAACTTGTTGCTAATCAAGACTGGTGTACAAAGGTGTCCAGGTTTTATGTGTGCGCTTTTCAAGTTTTGTTTGAAGTATGACTTTAAGTGTCCGGCCAATGTGTGCGCGCATGTTGGGTTTGTGTGCAGAGTTATATCAGACAACGAATCTTGAGGTCAATATAGGTGGTTGAAGGGGAAATACAATTAAAATGGTTGAACTTGTAAAAGGAGACTATTTGGTTGCATTTAAGGTTGTTGGTTGGGGGTTTCTCTACTTGTCTGTGGAATGCCATAAATCCAGCAATAAACGGCTTACAAAACTATTGATATTCATAAATTGAAAATTTTTCAACCCTTTTTAGCGTTTTCAAAGTCACCCCTTAAAAGCATACACCATTTTTTCTAAAACGTACAAAGCTATATAGAGGTTATATTAAGAAATCCATTTGAAGGTTGCATAGCACACTTAGAGGGCTTTCAATTATTATCTCTACCTTATGAATGGCAAATTTAGAAGGTTTTTGCCAAAATCTGCCACTGAAATAAAGTGTCGTTTGTCTGAAGCTGATTTCAGAAAACATTTGTTTCGGTTCAAAAAAATGTTTAAGCGTTAAAAGTTACTAAGGCAACATATGGTAGGCAATGCTCCGACATATTCATACAACTAGAAAACTCAGCGATTAGCCGGTTCTTTTAAACAGACCTACTTACTTACTTATCGGGTTCGCGACCTGTGAAGAGTCTCTGTCTGAGACACTGCAGAATTCCATCCTCTACGATCCCGGGCTCGCTGTTGTATAGACCAAGCCCTCTGGCATCCGCGACGGCTTGGTCTTTGAAACGGAGGTTCGGTCTTCCTTGGCTTCTCGATCCTGGGTGCTGGGATTCGAAGATCCTCTTAGCTGGACCACAATTGTCCATTCGATCCATTCGATCCAAAACCTCAAGCCGAGCCAATTTAGTTGACGTGTTTTGGCTTTTTGGACTACATCCACATCTTGGTACAGCTCATAGAGTTCGCGGCTCCTCTATTTGCCCTCCTTGCGCTATTTGCCCTCCTTGCGCACAGGACAAAAAATCTGCTGAAGTATTTTTCTGCCTGCGTTCGAGTTTTGTAGCCAACAGCTAGTTGCTTGGCTTTATTTTATAAAACCTCCAGATGTTGTTAAGATCGCGCAATTCTTCGATCTCCTTGAGCTGGGAGGCTGCGTAAGCCCTGTTCTTTCTAAGCAGGGTCTTCCTTTCTTCCCCTCCTCCTGGCTCGATACACTTCTCTCGCTGTCCTTGTTTTGCGCCGCAGTACTTTCTCGTATGCATCTTCTGTTACCTCTTACCTCTCACCTCTCTGTATACCCATTTCTCGAACTCTTTCTCGGGGGTGGCTGGTACCCTTACAGTGGTTTCGGCTACCTCCTTGATTATGTCGCGATACTGGCACCACTGATTGTTGGCGTCTGTGGTAGGTGAGTGCACAGAGGAGAGTTTCATACCCAGGCGTTCGCTGTAGGCTATCGACTTTCTTCTTCTGGGCAGTTTGCAGCTTCTTCTCGTTGGACGTCGAGCTCCGAATTTTGCCGCTACAAGAAATTGTTCAGAGTCGACAATTGCCCCTCGGAATGTGTGCACATCGAGGATATTTGATGCGTGTCTCGCATCGATTAGCACAAGGTATTTTTGGTTGGCGGTTCGACCGTCTGGAGAGCGCCAGGTTGCTGCGTGGATCCTTAGCCTTGAGAACCTAGTGCTACTTATCATCGTATTACGAGCTTCTGCAAAATCGACTAACGGTAGCCGTTATCTGTTGTCGTTCTGATGTTTTTCTTTCCGACTTTAGCATTGAAATCCTTGAATACGTCTTTTACATCATACTCCGGACAGGCTCCTCCTTGATGGGATCTTCAGCCTCGTCGGTATGGGTGTGTGCACATATAAAGCTTATGTTTTGGAACTTAGCTTTGATGCGGATCACAGAAAGGCGATCGCTTATCGGCTTGATGTCAATGACTTTTGTCCTAAGTCCATTTCCCACGACGAATCCACATCCTAATACATGCAATCTTTTGTTGCAGCTGTACTAAAAGTAGCAATTTTTTCTCTTCATTATACCTGATCCTATCCATCGTATCTCCTGGATTGCGGTTATATCTGCCTTGTACAGCGTGAGGATAGATTCAAGTTTTTGAGTAACACCCGGGGTGTAGAGTGTTCCTACATTCCTGGTACATACTCTCATGTCATAGTCCATTGACGTTCCGTCTTGTTACCATATGAGAAGTTTCATTGTCCGAGCCTAGTTGCGTTTCTCTCTTAAGCAGACACGTTGTCAGATAAATCGAAAGGCTAACGGAAGAGCGCAATTCCATAGTGGATATGTGGCTTACTGTACCAGACGGAGAATTATTAAATTCCAACAATCGATGCAATCAACAGACACAGAAGCACACTGCTATCGAAGCTTAAAGGGCTGCACAAACAGTTTACTGACAGACAAGACTCGGAGACTCGGGTAATGGAGTCACTGATCATTTATCTCCAACAGTGAATCTCGAAAAATCTGTAAATATGTACTGGGGTTCACGCCCGAATATGGTCCCACAAAAAAATAAAATATTTAGGTGGCAGGATCAAAACAACGCCCCAAGTGTCTGAAATTCCGAAATGAAAGAGAACAGGCAATCACTTTTGTAAGTTGGCAAAAGTCCGGAAAGCGTTGACAAGTTTTTTCTCGTTGGAAGATCCTCAGAAGAAAGCCAATTCGATTGGCGTTTTCTTCAGGACCGTGTACTATATACAGTGAACAATCCTGTTCGTCCTAATTGTTATATTGAGGAAAGAGTCATTCTTAACCACTTTTATCCACGCACTGAACTCCATACTTGGCGATCTGAGAATCACGGATTTACCGTATTTAATGACGAAGCCATTCAATTGGTATAGTAGCCAAGAATTTAATGGTTTTCGTGCAAAAATATGAACTCCTGAGCATCCTTATATCACTGAAAATCGGCGGGAGATATAGTATGTCTGAATGATGGTGGCATAGATCCAACAAAAAGCAAACCCTATACACAGCGCCAACTACTTAGTCATAAATCTCCTCAACATGGCCTTGAAGATCCCAGCTCCAAATGCCTGAAATCGTACACTAAAAAGCTGATCGGTTTCTATAGGCCAGAAAAGCCCACACATAATACAATTTCGACACTTTGGCATATTCTGAAAAAAAAAAAAAAAAAACAAAGACCAAGTCGTTCATTGATCACAAAATCGCATATGACATTTCAGACCAATGTCGCCACCACCCAAACTCAGTTTATTTAGGATGACATTGAAGAGTTCTCGCTGCTCCATCAGAGTCGCCAATAATCTCCCCAAACATTGTCTCTGCCGTGTGACTTCCACAACATAGCTCTTGAGAGGACGTCAGAAATAAAATGAAATTAAAGGAAAGCACTATTTTGTACTGCTGAGGACATCGTATTCTATACCCTGGTCATCCCATCTCTGCTCTACGCCATAGAAGGATGGACCGTGTCAAAATTAGATGAGCCCTTTGGTCATTTTGAGGCGAAAATTACTCGAAAAATGTATGGTCCTGTTTTCGTGGACGAACTGTACTTACACGAGTAGTATCAACTGTCAAGAATAGCTTATCTCAACTTTTCCGTTCGGAGTCGGTATAAAACAGGATTTCCCGCCATCGTGCAAGAAATATTCATGCACACATGAATGGTTGTCCTGGGCACTAACGAGCCAGTTGCGCCGAAAACTTGTACTTGGATTTGTAAGAAAAAATACTTGCCAAGCGTTAAATACGAAGTTCTGCCACTTTCAACAAGTTGAAGTGCGCAATTGGAGGCATTTCGGGCTTAGGGGCTACTTTGTCAGATTCTTGAATGCGAATTGTTAGGAAGAATGTGTAACTTCACATTACGGTCTTATATCAAATTGGCCATTTGAAGTCGGCAGGAGGTTCCACCATTGTGCTAGAAGTGCACACGCACAAATGAATGGTTGTGAGTAAGCTCGGCCTTGGGTACTGATATTGGCTGATGGTAGAATGTTGCTTTTGTGTAACTATATCAACCCTTACCACGATTTCGACATAATGCTAAGCAAAGACAAGTGGTCGCCAAAAAATTAGGTTTCCAGATTTAAAATCGCAATCTACATTGATGCATCAAAACGGAAATCGGAGTAGGCTTGCTCTGCATAGCTACACCCTTAAGACTAGCACACTCGTGTAGTGTGAACCAAGCAGAGATCTCAGTGATAATCAGAGCTGCTTTAGAGAAATCATCCCTAGCCTCGTTCCATTTAAACGACCGCATGCATCAAAAACGGAAATCTAAGTAGGCTGGCTCCGCCAAGCTGCATTCTTAAGGCTAGCAGACTTGTGTAGTTTGTACCAAGTAGAGATCTCAGTCATAATCAGAGCTGGCTTTTAGGAATCATACCTATCCTCGTTCCATTTAAAGGACCGACAGTACACACAGTTTCAGACTCACAGACACATTATTCATCTAATTCCGACTCGAACAACGCAATACAAGAATTCTTTTTGTTACAGAACAACTAAAAAAGAACAAACCTCCACAAGACGTATTTTTATAAATATAGAATCTACAAAAATTCTCGAGCAGAGTCGTTAAACATCTGACAGTATCATATCAGGGTGCTCCTAAAGCGCATGGGTTTTCCTCACCTGAACAAAGTTTCCAAAAGAACTGAACCTCATTCATTAGAAAAGATTGACATCTGGAGTAATATTTTTGTTTAAAATAGCAAACTATACAAACCTCAACCACAATTATAGGAATCACTTCAAGTGCAAATATGACACTGAAAAACATTTTTAGCCGCTTATATGGTCATTAGGCCAATATCAGTTTATCTTATCGATAGTCTCGTGCAATAGTTATCAAATGTTTATCAACTGCGTTTTACACTAATTTAGTCAAAGGTGATTTCCAAATGCTTATCAAACACTTGTCGCTATTTACCCGATTTCGTTTTGATTTTACCGAATACACTGAAATGGAACGATGACGTAGAGATTTATGTGTTTTTTACTGGTGTGATCAAAACTAAATACAACACAACTGCCATCGAGGCGCCAAGATCGACTGAAGCAACTGAATCGACAGAATAATATAAAAATATATGAAAAGGTGATAATCCGTAGTCCGAATCATTTTATAACCTCTCCCCAAAATGAAGATTTGTCGTGACCCTAGGGTCGTGCAAAACTTTTAAGAACTTAAAATTTTTTTATGAAAACTGAAAATGTATCGTGACCCTAGCCAGGTAAAATCTTCCTAAGCTTAAAGTGATTCTGCTGCTGTAGAATCCTACTCTCCCAGGCGAACCTAGACAAGCTGCTTCGACATATTCGGACAACAGGTTGTCTAAAAATTTAAAGGGTAAGTTAGGCCCACTGAACAGGTATGGTGGCGGATGAACCGAAAGGCCAACGGCAGAGCTAAATCCCGTAGTGGAAGTTCGTATCTGCAAATCATGGAATGTGAGAACATTAAGCAGGAAGGTGCAAGCGATCAACTAGCGGAAGCCCTAAACTGCTACAAAGCAGGCATTACTGCCATCTAGGAAATACGATGGTAGGGAACGGAAGAGGATAAGAAACTGTGATATCTGATACGGACCGTGTTATAGTGAGAAGAAACAGCGACTATTCGGATGGGGATTTGTTATAAGTGCCAGACTTAGGCAAGAAGTCTTACGTTTTGTAGACATTGACGAACGCATTGTAAGAATCCGCATCAAGGCCGAATTCGTCGGCCAACGGAGGAAAAAGATGACATAGCTAAGGATTGCTTCTACGAGCTCCTTGACAAAATCTATGAGCGACTATCGAAATACGATAATTAAATCGTGCTGGGAGATTTTAACGCAAAGGTAGGAAGAGAAGATATCTTTAGCAGTATTGTCGGAAAACATAGTCTACACGACAACACGTCTGGTAACGGACTTAGGCTTATTGATGGAACAAAATGCCACTATAGCCAGCACACTGTTTCCTCACCTCGATATCCATTAGGATGTCTCCAGATCAACGAACGGTCAACCTAATTGATCACATTGCGATAGATAGGAGGAGCAAACATTCCGACGGGCTAACATCGACTCGGACCACTACCTTGTTGCATGCAAAGTAAGAATGCGTATATCCACCACAACACATCAAACCTGTAAATAAAATGTCGCAATACTGTAATCGCAGGAGACCGCCAAGACCTTCGCAAAACCCGTGTCCCTTAACCTATCGATTATCACAATACCACCAGCATCGAATGTCGAAGAAGAAATGGCAACGATGACATTAGATCAGCAGCAACTGATGAGCTTGGTTTCTCGCGCCCATCAGCGGGAAATCCTTTGTTTGATGAGGAATGCCAACATATGCTCGCAGCCAAGAACGAGGCCTACAAGACTAAGCAGCAGGTGAAGACGAGAGCTGCCACTGAGCTCTATAGGCAGAGAAGAGGGAAATAACACCAGCTTTTCAGAAAAAAGAGCAAGAAAACCGCGCGATCGATTATATAGAGAGCTGCTACTCCAGGAACGATATTCTCAAGTTTAACCAAATATAAAACGTCAAAGCCAAGGATACAAGGCTCGAACAGAATCCTGTTGATATGAACTTGAGACACAGTCGATGCTGAGGATATGGAAAAATCGTTGGAAAATCAACGATGAGGTACTATCTCCTGCTGTCAGGCAGAACGAACCACTAAGTCTTGGTGACAACAGCGAAAACTACCAACCCCCTGACCTAAGCGTAGTGAGGGCTGCAATATCTAAACATAAGCTTGATAAAGCTGCCGCAAATATTGTCTGCATATCCTAGGTCTTGAGAGTTTTGCAAAATTGTCTCAAGAATAAAGTTACCGAAGTCTTCATCTTCATTTTGTCTTTTTTTTTTGGTATCTAATGCTTGGGAGAAGTTCGTTGGTTCTCCTGATGATGCAGCAATATTTCTCCAGAGTCGTATTGCACATACAGAGGAGTTTTGCCGGTACACTAAGACTAGACATGGCTCTGTAAAGTAAGTCTGCCTTTACCGGTTTCAATATCGATGAGTAGGTAGTGGGTTTGGAATTCTTTCTTGTGATTTGGAATTCTTGGGGTTTTCTCAGGACTTGTCGAATTGTGAATATTTGATTAGTCGTGAACTTTCCTTGCCCAAAACCACACTGATAAGGTTATTGGTGCGTGGTTTAAATCGTTCACATATTAGGACAGATAGGATCTTGTAAGCTATGTTGAGGACACTGTTGTCCCTATAATTGGCACAGCTTAGAGGTTATCGGTGTCTTCGCCAGGATTGTACAGTTCGTTCTGCCTATGTGGTTTGTCCTTATCTAATCATCTGTAAAAAAAATTGCTATTCGTGAATGGTGTGTGGGCGGTGGGCGGGTCATCTATTGGTGAACTGACGATGTCTTGACATGACAATTTATTGACAACGATGGGACTTGACAACTCAACGTGAAGTCATAGCTAGGTTTGCTAAAATATAGAGCAGGAAAATAGGTTCAGCAGTAAATGAGCGTAAGACTAAGTATATGCTGTCAAGACGGAGAAGAACACACAACATCGTCTTCTTCATCACACTCAGGTCAATATAATCCCATGGTGATGCCTGTTAAGGGTCCATGTGTGTGGCTGGTTCCTTCATTATCCGGTTACTCTCCACTGTTGTTAGTCCCTATCCAGCCATCCAGATGTTGTTGCAAACTTGAAAAGACTAGATAGAGGGATTTCTGATAGATCCGTGAGGTCATGGAGAAAGTATTTTCCTAAGGTTCTCGTTCTTAATTGGCTGAGGCCTGGGCAGTGGCACAGAAAATGGAGGGTATCCTCGTATGTTTCTTCATTACCGCAGCCTCTACAGGGGTCATCGCCTATAAAATCATTTTCAGTTACTAAGTTTTGTCCAGCTAGAATCCCTACTACAGTCAAGACAGATTTCCTGTTTTTTCGACGTAGCTTATGGGTTCTGCCTTTGTCATACTGAGGCCACATTCTTTAGGAAAGTTCACATGTGGGGAGGAAGTAACACCTGTTTTTGGCTATATTCAGTGTTTTCTGTCCCAATCGAGATTTGAGATCATATATTGGTGGTTTGACAAAATGGTCTGCTTGGTCAATGCTGGAGGCAGATCCTTGTCTCGTAAGTTATCAGTAATTTCATTGCCGGTATGACTCTATGTGCGGGGACACAGCAGAGTTTAACATTATGTTGGACGCCAAGAACCTTTAGCTCTTCACGACAACGCTTCACAAGCTTAGATTTTATTTCGACAGCAGAGATGGCTTTAATTTTAGTCTGACTGTCAATAAAGTTGGTGATATCAGCTGGTGGTATCGCCAGCTTTAGCTTTGGCTGCCTCTGCCTCTGCTACTACCAATATCTCGGCCTGGAAGACAGTGCTTTGTACAGGGAACTGTCCTGTTTAGCTATAATGTCTCTGAAAACCCCCAGCTCCAACGCCTACATCCATTTTTGAAACAACAGTGTAGATGGATATGGTTTCGGTGCCCAGGTCGTTCCTCTCCCACTCCTCTCTCCTTGGAAAGAAGCAGGAGAATTGTCTTTAAAAGTCATGGTGAGGCAACATTCAGTCAGAGGATACAGCTGAGCCCAGATATCTGTGTAGAATTTAGGTATGTCCTCCTGAGTTCGTTTTCCAGCAGTTGAGCTGGATGATTCTTATAGCAATTTTGGCTGCAGATTCCTAAATGTAAAGGTTAAGCGATAGCAGGTTAATGATGGTTTCCAGCCCCACTGTTGGTGTGGTTCTCACTGCGATAGTAGCGCCCACACATTCTCTCCCTTGTACCTTTGTCATATTTTTCAGATGGGTGACTTTAATTGTGGATTGCCAGCAGACAGGTCCCCCATATGTTAGTAGAGGTTTTACAATGGCCGTGTACATCCATAGGATGATCCTAGGGTTCAGACACAGTTTTTCCGAATATTCGGTTACACGTATAGAAACCGAGTTTGGCCCTTTTTAATGCGTTCGCACACTTTTAGGTTCCAGTTGAGTTTTCTACCAAGAATGACAACCAGATATTTTGCACTATCGGATAGTTTGAGGACAATATCGCCGATAAACGGTAGGTCGAATATTGGTATCTTTATCTTAATAGCGAAGAAAAATAGTTCTGTTTTCTGGGGGTTGATGCCAAGTCCACATTGTTTTGTCCACTCGTTGAGAGTCTTCAATGCGTTCTCGAGTAGCTCACTGATAGTGGGTGGAAATTTCTCTTTAACAAGTATCGCTACATCGTCTGCGTAGGCTATGACAAGCTGTAGCTTGATGAGTATCTCATTGATGACTATTTTCCATAACAGAAGTGAGATAACGCCTCCTTGTGCCTCTTGATGCTACTACTTTGAGATGTGTAGCTTCGACAGGCAACTTAACTTAATCTATGATGTGTTGTTATCTAAAGGAGTACAGTGTATACTCCAGTTTGCACATCAACTCTTTTGTCTAGAAAAAAAAAACTTTTTTTCAAATTTGTTTAATATTGTGCACTCCTTAACTTTAGCAACCGAAAATGAATTTCAGTCGTTGATTAATTTCTTGTTTTGAAAAAAAAAAAAATTAAGTTCATAGAAGCAAAGATTATAGAGTCATACAGATGACGCACTGCGTAGAAGAAAAATTGTTGTATGACGGGTCGTGCTGGCACAGCCCGCCATATGTTTTGATCTCGTTTTTCATGTGTACACCTACACACTGCCACCGACCGCACGTACCATGAAGCTGGTGTGCAAAAGTTTCTGTTTTTTTTCTCAATACGTCGTCTGTATGACTTTATAATCTTGTATACAAGTCAGTGCCAGACAGTACGACATTCCCTAAGAATTTTGTCGAAAAATTATATTTACAAATAGGAGTCACCAATTTATAAAAAAATTACACACCCTCGATCTTAATTTACAGATATCCCCGTATCATCACCTGACACCGTTGCGGTGACATAATGGCAACAGCAACAGCTGCCATCGGAAGCGACTATCAGTGCACCTATGCAACTCCTGTTTACATAATAAATACTATTCCCCTCTGCACTATTTGAGTGTTCCAAAAACAAACAGTGTGGCCTCCAGAGTCATCTCGATCAATGATGTCCTGCACTAATTAAATTTTTATTATCTACAACCATTTATTGTATTTCGAGTATTTCATGCAGAGCTTGGTTTGTTATTCCAGGTTGGCTTCAGTTTTATGGCTCGTGAGCTCAAATGCTTATGAAAGTCGTCACTACTTCCCAACCGTGCAATGTTTTCTAGTGCGCACACATGACAAAATATTGGACGATGTAAGATACGAGAATCGTCGCAGTGGAGTTCTTTCATCTGATCTGGTGATGATCAGTCATCGTGACCCCTAGTCTGCCACCAGAACAGATGATGACGTTGTGCGGATGCGGAGGATCGCATTGTCGTCTTTTTATTTAGATTTGCTTCCTTCAGTTGAAAATGCGTGTTTGGTTTGATCTTGTTTTTCCTCATGTATCGCACACAGGTGTACGCACGTAGAAAGAAAAACAAACGGACGACAAAAACCTACTCTTTGTCATTCCAGCGCTTGGTAGTGATTGCCATCGCAGTGCCGACAAGAAGCATCCTAACATGCTTGTAACCCAGCTGATATGACCCCTTCTCAGTTTGATGAGTGTGCAAAGCTGATAGCCTGACGTTCGTCTCGAGAGACAGATTGAGATGGACTCAGAAAGAAGTAATGTAGAGCGGGACAAAAAGTGATCTTCATGCGTGGGTGCTTCTAACAACGTTGGGAGCAGTTGTTGACTTGTTGTCTGCGGCGAATTCAATTGGTAAACTTTTTTTTTTTTTTTTGAGCCCCTCGTTGGAGGGTAACCATCGACAATCTGTTAGATTTAACCTATTTGAGGGGAGGATTTAGGAGGGGGCGGGTAGTAGCAAGTAGTTAACGCAGTGATGCATCTTAAAGGTTGGTCAACCAGGTTTGAGCGTGATAATTATACAGTTCAGTTGATAGCCAACTAGGCATGAATGAAAAATTATGCTAAGTTGACAACGCAATTTCTCGTAACATGGGTTGCTTTTGATGTGTTGATGTTGGGCTTTAAGAGAATCGGCCAGTCAGTGTTTTCGTTGGATTTTGTAGAATTAGAGGGAGCAATGGGATTTGAGGGTAATTTTAAATGAAGAATGGATTGTAAGTGGAGTTTCGAAGAAATCGTGCTGATAGTAGTTGGAACTGATGTTAAAGGGTCATACCAAACAGGTGTAAGTTAATCGTTGTTTCACAAAAGGCTTCGATTCTTGAAAGGATTATTGTTAGCTAAAGGATTGAGTTTTTAGTATGAAGAGAGCTACTTTCTTTCAAAAATAGCAATAGCAATACACTCCACAATCTAGGGCAGGGATGATACGGAGCATCGAATCCGAATCCGATATGTCGGAACCTCCGGTTTAAATTGCACCTCCGAATCCGGCTTCGGTTCCGATATAATCACATCGGAGCTTCTTCGGACCATCATCGGTTAAACCGATGAACGACAAATAATTATCGAGTTGCGACATGTTACAATACGACTGTCCTTTCACTCTTTTATTTATTTTAAATGAGTAGGCGAGATTTGAATTAAAGTTGACAGTGCGTGCGTGAGACGTGTGAGTTAGTTTTTTGCTTGCTTACAAAAAGCTTGCCGTCTATGAAGTAACACCGCGTCTCCACGAGCAATATTTGATATCTTACTATCTGTCACTTTTCATAGTATGAAATAATGATAGAATGCTATGAAATGTAGGGTGGGCATTTCCATTGCTTACTATCTCAAACAATCCTACAACCTCAAGCAGAAATGACAGCCCATAGCATACTATCCATAGAGAGCAATTGAGTGAGCAATACATAGCAAGAAATTTTTCATAGAATACTATTTGAGGTCTCCACAAGCAATTTTCATAGAATGACACATTGCATGCTATGAAATATTGCTCCTGGAGACCCCGGGTTAAAGAATTCATTAAATATGAAGCCTAAAACAAGTGCGATTTGTAACTATTTTAGTGAAATTGATTCGGATACGACAAAGTGAAAAAAGGTGGCACTACGACATCGTTAAAATGGCATTTGAAGTCGCTGCATCTGATAAAATTGAAGAACTTCTGCAACTCGAAAATAACAAAAAGTGAGTTACTGAAAGTGTCTAGAAGACTCCATTAGTGGAAGTTAAAAAACAGCTATCATTGCACGACATCCCAAATAAGAAGCAAAAATGGGATGGGTCGCATTCTAAATCTAAATAAATTGATAAGTTAATTTCCGAAATGATCGCCTTAGAAAACCTTCCTTTCAGTTTCGTAGAAAGTCTAGGATTTCGCGGGCTTATGCAAAAAAATTGTGTCAAATTATAATATGAGAGGACGCCAGTTTTTCACTGACAATATTTGTAACGAATTATATTCCAAGATTGCTAATAAAATTACATGATTGCTAAAAAGCTTCCATAAATAATCATTCACCATGGATATTTGGTCTGAGCCAAGTGCTAATGTATCGTGAATAAGTTTAACTACACATGGAATAACCGAAGAGTTCGACCGCGTAATGTCAACCCCTGTATGAACTTCACACTGGAGATATAGTAGCTGAAGGACTTAAGCACATGATACATGAGTGGAAAATAGAAGACGACACAATTCACTGCTGCATTCGTGACGGTGTGGGTCAAATATGGTGTGATGTGAATAACACTGCATCAGTGTGGTTTTAGGCCAGGAAAGTCCAAAACCGACCAAATCTTTACACTTCGTCAAATCCTGGAAGAAATCCAAGAAGTCCAAATCGATACCCACCACCTATTCATCGATTTTAAGGCTGCATACGACAGCATTTATAGAGACGAACTATTCAGAGCCATGTCTAGTTTTGGTATACCGCCAAAACTCGTCCGTTTGTGTAGAATGACGATGGAGAATTCTCGCTGCTCCATCAGGGTCGGAAACGACCTCACCGACACATTCGATACCAAAATAGGATTTAGGCAAGGCGATGCGCTGTCATGTGACTTCTTCAAGACGATTGTGCAAAACTCATGAGCCAATACCAGAGGCACAATTTTCCAAAAATCTGTACAATTACTAGCATACGCCGACGATATTGACATCATTGGTAGGACCCAACGTGATGTCATAGACACGTTTGCTAGTATAGAGAAGGAAGCGGCAAAAATGGGTTTAGCAGTAAATGAGGGCAAGACGAAGTATATGCTGTCAACACGAAAGGATACACAACATCGATAAATTGGACAGAACATCAGCATTGACAGATATAACTTTGAGGTAGTACGGGACTTTGTCTATCTCGGCTCCGCTATTAACTCTGACAGCAACATCTCGTCAAAAATTAAACGAAGAGTTACTCTTGCCAACCGCTGTTTCTTCGGGATAAGAAGGCAATTTAGTAGTAAAGCCCTCACTCGAACTGCTAAGGAGATCCTATATAAGAGCCTGATCCCAGTCCTACTCTACGGCGCTGAAGCATCTCAAAACCGGATGAAGAAATCCTTCGTCGATTAGGGAAGAAAATTCTTCTAAAAATCTTCGGTCCCGTTTGCGTTGACCGGCTTTAGGGACGAAGATTCAACCAAAAACTTCACGAGCTGTACAGCGACATGCCCCTGGCCAAAAAAACACCGCATTAGACGTTTAAGATCGCTATGACATGTAGAACGAATGGACACCAATCCTCCGGCTCACAGAGTCTTCGATTCCCAGCCAGACGTCGGAAGTAGAAGAGGAAGACGTCGTCGTCTTTAGTGGCGCGCACAAGTAGAGACCGACCTCAACCAACTTGGAGGGCGCAACTGGAGGCAGTAAGCTAAGGACCGGGTTAATTGGAGAGGCATGTTGGTTGAGGCCCAGGTTCATTACGGACTGTAGCGCCACTTAAGTAAGTAACTACACTGTAAATCAAATACAGCTTTGAGTTCGTAATGCTTTGAGCAAAGACAAAGATCTCACAATTTTTATAGCTAAATGCAAGAACATAGCGACACAATTCAGCCACTCACTTATTTCACAGTCCGAATTACAAAAAATTCAAAAAAAGCAACTTAACCAGCAACCTTTGGTTGTAATACAGATTTGTAGTACAAGGTATTACGATACAAAATTATCATGAACTATAGAATTCTTCTATGCTTATCTACTCCGCTTTTATTTATTTTTAGGTGGAGCAGTACCTTTTATATGATAGAACTCATGGTTAAGATCAACTATTCGATCTGTATATATGCTAGCAAGCAAAAAATTCCACAAATTTCGTCGGAAGAATGGCTAAACCTCGATGGATTAGTGGCCGCGTTACAGACATTTGAAGAAGTCACTAGAAATATGAGTGACAGCAAGGCCAGCATTTTGTCTGTAATTCCTTTATTGCACGTGCTCCAACAGAGCCTTCAAATGCAGGTATCCGAAACTAAACCGAATGTAATAGTAATTACTAGTTTAAGTTATTTTCACTAGCTACATACTTAGACCGGCGTTATAAACAAAAAAAAATTGATGAAGTCGTTAAAGAGCAGGTGGAATCCCAAATATTGGATTTGCTTGACAAGTTTGACTGCACTGAAACTACTTAACCTGACACGGAAATTATATTAAGAAAGTATTGCGTATCTCCTGTACTTAGAGGACAAGAATTGACTCGGATGAGCCCTCCACTAGTTCTAAGCCTCGAACGTTTCAAAGCACGTCAGTGAGTTTCCATTCTTGTCTGGCCAATATTCTTATGAAAAGTGATGAAGAGGAGGATCGTTTTGGCTGTGGGCAACAAACATTTTATCTGGAGAGCACTTTTAAATGAATACAATGGAGAAAAGCGTCTCAAGTGGACAGAAGATCCTTTGGTGTGGTGGAATTTAAATACAAAGTCCCATGTTTTGAAGCCAATCATGCGCCAATTTTTGTCAACTCCACCAGGGTCCGTTCCGATTGCACAGCTATTTAGTGGAGCTGGTTTGATTTACAGTCCACTTCGGAACAGACTAGATGGCGACAAAGCAGCTAAGTTGCTGTTTATAAAATACTAGCTGACCCGGCAAACTTCGTTTTGCCCAAAATATATTTTTTTACTGAATTAATTTCAAGCACTCACGATTCCACCTGAAATTTGTTTCTTTGATCGAAATTTAGCGATACTTAACAGATGACTTCGTCCCGCCCAATATTTGGCGAAAATATAATAAAATCAAGTATGAATTTCTTGAGAATATATTAAGGACTCAATTTAAGGCTGCACGATACACTACATTTTTTGTTTTCTGCTCCGGAGCGTAAATGAAGAGTGAGGATGGTTTCCCTACTCGGGAACATGCCACATATAACTGGCCGTGTGAAAAACATGATATTTCCAGATTTATGCCGCACACTTCCAGCGACTGCCCTCGTGACTTGTTTATTGTCATCGCAAATGCAAGTTTCACTGGGAACTGAATACGTTTGAATTGGAATGCCAAATCGGTTGAACTCAAGGGAATTCGCGGGATTAGGCATTCTTCTCCTTTGAACGGCCCTTTCAAAATCCTTGCCACTATCACATTGTTCATTAGCTTAATGAAATCAGTCGGGTTCCATTGCACAGTTTCGGGGCATGAAGATTTCTTAGCATAATGACGACAGATCCAACTTTAAGACGTAAATGATGAGGCGGAATGCCAGGCAAATCCAAAGAGTTTAGGAATTCCACTGGATAATTGACGACATCGTCTTCGTTTTCAACGCGATCGATCGATTTGTATGAACGCAGCTCTCCCGGAATTTGATTTTGAATCGTCCAATTCAAGTCATTGACATCAATATTTGTCGCTGCTAAAATTGTACCAATCGTAGTTACGATAATTTTGACCAAAATGTTCGGATATACATTAGTAATTAGTTCATCTTTCGTTAAGGTCAATTGACAAATGACAGGTGGAATGGATATTAAACCACTTGAAGTTTCAACCGGAAATTGTTCATTTCCGATTTTTAGCAGTTCTTTAGAGAAAACGTCTGCGGTTCTATCCTGTTGCAGAATCACTCGCTTCCACAAATACGATGACTTCAGACATGCTTTTAATTCATCCGCCGCTGTTTATTTCGGTATCACGGAAGTGTTTGTTTAAAGTCGCCCGCCAACAGAAAAGAGTTCCTCTTCCGTTTGACGTGTTATGACATTTCGGTGTCGTGATGCATTCTGTGAACTCCGACCAATGTTACCATGACCTCTTTTTGGCATCGTAACAAATATCGAACTGTAAATGATCATAAATTTTTATAAATCGCACGCAGTTTTCACAAATCACTAACTTACCGTTGAAATAGCCAAAATACAGAAAGCAAACGAACGAAAAGGGTGCAATTGAAAAAATTTATTTAAAATTAATTTGATTTTCATTCAAATGTTGTTTTGACATTGACATTGACATCACAGTACTTCGCACATGCATGCAACGAACTACAGACACATAACAGCACTGGCGACTGAGGCCATCGGCTGGGACAGATCAAGACATTTATAAGGGTGATTTTTTAGCTGGTTTGGTTTTGGCAACACTGGTTTTGACAGCTGACGTGTGTTTAGTACCTTGTGTCACTGTCAAACAGCTTCAGTTTGGTTTGCAATTTAACCATGGATCGTCTTACAAATGAACAACGCTTGCAAATTATTGAATTTTACTATCAAAATTCGTGCTCGGTACGAAATGTTCATCGCGCACTGCTTCCATTTTATGATCGGCATTCTCGACCTTCTGAGCAGTCTATTCGGAAGATTGTGACCAAATTTCGCACCAAATTTACTTTGTTGGACATTAAACCACCAACACGTTTACGTACTGTGCGTAGTGAAGAAAATATTGCGGCCGTATCAGCTAGTGTGACAGAAGACCGCGAAATGTCGATTCGGCGCCGTTCCCAGCAGTTAGGCCTTTGTTACAGCACTACGTGGAAAATTTTGCGGAAGGATTTGGGCGTAAAGCCTTTTAAGATACAGCTGGTGCAAGAACTAAAGCCAGCCGACCTACCACAACGCCGAATTTTTGGTGAATGGGCTCTTGGAAAGCTGGCCGAGGATCCGCTTTTTTATCGAAAAATTGTGTTCAGCGATGAGGCTCATTTTTGGTTGAATGGGTACGTAAATAAGCAAAATTGCCGCATTTGGAGTGAAGGTCAGCCAGAAGCATTGCAACAGCTACCAATGCATCCCGAAAAAGCCACTGTTTGGTGCGGTTTATGGGCCGGCGGCATTATTGGGCCA
This sequence comes from Rhingia rostrata, assembly GCA_949824845.1. Classification (NCBI taxonomy): domain Eukaryota; kingdom Metazoa; phylum Arthropoda; class Insecta; order Diptera; family Syrphidae; genus Rhingia; species Rhingia rostrata. Next base: position 4,763,735 of record OX463757.1, read on the forward strand.
TATTTCTTCAAAGATGATGCGAATCGCAGCGTTACTGTCAATGGTGAACGCTACCGAGCGATGATAACAAACTTTTTTTTGCCCGAAATGGAAGTTCTTGACTTGCATGATATGTGGTTTCAACAAGACGGTGCCACATGCCACACAGCACGCGAAACAATGGCGCAATTGCGAGGCGAGTTTGGTGAACAGATAATTTCACGTTTCGGGCCGGTCAATTGGCCGCCTAGATCGTGCGATTTGACACCATTAGATTATTTTTTGTGGGGGTATGTCAAGGCTAATGTCTATAGGGACAAGCCCGCTTCAATTGACGCACTGGAAGCCAACATCCATGCATTCATTCGTGAGATACCGGCCGATATGTGTGAAAGAGTATGCCAAAATTGGACTCAGCGGATGGGCTACCTGAGACGCAGCCGCGGTCAACATTTGCATGAAATTATCTTTAAACATTAAATTGCAAGGTTCAAACTATCGATTCAAATAAATATTTCATTCATTTTTTCGAATTTTTTGTGTTTTTTTTTTTTTAAAGTTCTAAACCTCTTAAAAAATCACCCGTTACAACAGATAGAGACGGATAGATACATAGAAAGGAAAGACATATAACATAAACCTACGTGGCACAGAGAAGGAGACATCGATTTATATTGTCTCATGTTATCGCACAGGTGGCCTCAGATAAGCTGGCAATTTTCGTAGAAAACAAATGCTGCCGAAGCTGGGGCTTGAACCCGCAGCGTTTGGCTTAGCAGTCAACTACTCATTCCTCTGAGCCATGGCCACCTGCAAAAATGTTGTTTTATTTTTCTTTCTTGATTTACAAAAGGGTAAAACTTCTTTATCAGTACATTAATAATTGACTATTTGATTTTAGTTAATTCATTGTTTTTTGGGAAACAGTTTAAAAGCTTTTGTCTTGAAATGGCTTTGACAGAGGCAAGTGGAGGGAGGAAAGGTAGTGAAATACAATGGCTTGAAGGATTTTAAGCAAACTATTGACTTCGTGTTTACATTGGGAAACTGAGTAAAAATTCCCATCGTTTTGAAAACAGATTCAACAATTCTTATAGGGTTACCGGGTCAGATAGGACTTTGCCATCGAGTCTGTATTTCTCTGCATTGATAGCCATAAAGGGATATGACGGTATCAAGATCATGTTTTGGGTATCGAACGCAGTTGAAAGCTCTACTTGACACTCGCTGTATAAGTTACGCTAGAAGCAGTGCTGTACTGAGTTCTAAGTATGGGAGCGAAACAGCATGTAGCTCCAATGTAGCGACTGTCGTCTCAGCTGCAAGTAAGTGAATATGTTCCCTGCCATCATTTACTATGCGAGCGTTATAAAGGCCGCATACGGCTTCTAAGAAGCGTCTTTGAATCCATAGTTATACTTGGAAAGGGGCTCTGTAGTGAATCCAACGAGGCATTCCTTTCTAGGATTACAGCTAAGAAAATTGTCTCGGACCCTCTGTGGCGTGAAACCTTCCCAACGCTGCTAAACATATTGCCTGTAAAGCATAAAAGTGGCATGTCCCCACATAAGGCTGAGGTAATAGCACAAACTCCATCAGTCGCATCATTAGTGATTGATCGGGTAAGTGCTTTTAACACCAAAGGTTGTTGCCGTACGGGATTCTATGCCTTCGACATCACTCTATGCAGACTCTATCAAGACCGACGACTATTTGGTGCCCATCGGTCGTAAATAGTGTGAAATGATCATTGGTGACAGGTAGACCGGCCAGCCATGCCGGTTTATCTATATCAAGTGTGGGTTTATCTGCCTAGACCAAGGTCATGAAGCAGGTCATTGATTTTATAAAGTCGGAGTTGGCCAAATGCCATGATGTTGGGCAGTTCTGCTTATTCACGTGTAAGATGAAAATGGGCTTCATCGAAAAATAATATGATGCCCGGATGTCTTGACGTATTGCAAGAATCTTAGCGGAACTAGGCGAAGGCGGACATCGCCTAGTTCGGTTATAATTTGGACGATGCCACCTACAGCAGCTGTTGAACTGCCATCTTGGAGCAAGGAATTATCGGCCCTTATGGAGATGAAAGATGAAATAGGACAAGCAGTTGCAGTGACTGCAGAGCGGTATGTGGAGACGTTAGAAGACGTCTTTCTACCTGAATTGCAAAACTTGCCTGCATTTCATCACGTTTTCAGCTGAACTAAGCGACTACATACAGGTCAATTATATTTCTGCCACGAGTTCATAAAAATTTCCACCCGGAAAATTGATTTCCATGAAAAGTGACATAAGTTGGACTTTACGAAGGCCCGATGTTAAACCGCTATGGACTTTTTCTTGAGAGGTTATATAGAAAAGCAAATAAACCGACTTTCGCGGGAAATTTTTTAAGAAAATACCCATCACCAAATGGCAGCCATGGCGGAGTCTACGGAGTCATTTTTAAATTACTGCCGATCTCACCAGTATCGCAACATCATCAAGGAGGTAGCCGCAACCACTGTAGAACAAGCCACCTTCGTGAAAGAGTCCGTGGTATGATAATGAATGCATATACAGAAAAAAGGTGACAGAAGGTGCCCACAGAAGATGCTCCGACTCCGCGGAGGTCGGTATGAGGCTTCCGACTCCGATAAAACCACCTCCGTAACATTCCTAGTCTAGGGTTAACCTTCTACTATACAGTAATCAACAAACAAATTCACTTGCGCCATCCGGTTATAAATTCTTAAAATTCTTACTACTAGTAGGTGATAGATAGATTTATAGTTGTAATCCCTTAAAATAAAACAATAAAATAAACTGATTATCTGTCAAACTGCACACCTGTCATGTGTTTCTTTCAAAAATGCTCAACATTCCAATTACATTTTAATTCTTCAAATCCATTCAAGTAGTTTTCGGTTTCTGTTGCTGATAAAAGACCGTTATCAACAATTAAAAGTTATTTTGCAAACACCGATTACTGTCAGAACTTTGTTTTCAAACGTGTCCCTATTGTTGCAAGGCGGGAATCCCCTTTTTTAGTTTGAAAAACCCTTCAGGCTTTGCTATAGCCGCCTAATAAAATGCAGGTGTCTGCAGAAATAGATGTCGTTGGGTTATTCATTACAAAAAAGTGGTAACCACCCCAATAACAAAAAAAAAACACAAATTTTTGGCGCAACAGGCTCGTTAGTACCCAGGGCCGAGCTTTATCACAACCACTCATATGAGCGTGTGTAATTCTTGCACGAAGGTGGGAACACCTGTTGTATGCCGACTTCCAACGGCAAAGTTGAGATAAGTTACTCTCGGATCATCATCACGAGAGATGGGCCAATGAATATCATTTAGCTGTTGCTACGGCAGGGAGTCGAACCCAGACCTTCTGCGCGGCAGTTCATCGCACTGACCATCGCTCCACTGAGCCAGTCAAAGTCTAAATACACACTTTAAATTTTCAACACGACTCTAACAAACTTCGCCAATAATGTAGATGAGTATTGTCTTATCTCAACCAACATTGCTCTCCATTTAGCCAGGTCAGGTACATAAAAGGTGGGCCAAAAGAGATCACCCTATTGGAAGATGCTCTTATTTTTGCAAATGGCCGCCAATGTCAAATCTGTTTTGACATGTTTGGGCTAGACAGATGTAGAATACAAGCGAACCAGCGATATACTCCCCAAGAACTCAGAATAGTCAAAGTGGACGATCTTTCGATCAAAATCAAAATGAGCGATGAGGCTCATTTCCACCTCAGCGGGTACGTGAACAAGCAAAACTATCGCTTCTGGGGCACCGAAAATCCACGAGTAATGCACGAGGAGCCATTACACCCGCTCAAAAATACTGCATGGTGCGCTGTTAACAATGGAGGAGTCATCGGGCCATTTTTTTCGGGATCGCCGCTGCTCAAACGACAACAGTGGACGGTGCGCGCTATAGGGCCATGTTAACCGAGTTTTTTTTTGCAGTAATTGGACGAATTAGGGCTGGAGGACATGTGGTTCCAACAGGACGGATCCACAACCGATATTCTGAAGGCTAAACAACATCGGAAGACTCCTTTCGGGCTTTTGGCCCAGCCTTAGATCCTTAGCTAACTGCCTCAAACGACAGCAGTGGACGGGTTTGCCGATTTTTTGCCGAAATTGGACGAATTAGGACTGGAAGACATGTGGTTCCAATAGGACGGAGCAACGGCACACACTGCGCGAGCAACAACCGATATTCTGAAGGCCAAACAACATCGGAAGACTCTTTTTGTTCTTTTGGCCCAGCCGTAGGACCTTAGCTAAAAACCTCCAATTGCGCACTTAAGTTCGGTTGCGGTCGATTTCTACTCATGCCCGCCACTATAGACGAGGTCTGTCTCTACTGCCTGCGACGTCTGGCTGGAAATCGAAGACTCTTTGATTTGGGGTATTGGTGTTCAATCGTTGTGTATGTCCTAACCATCTTAAACGCCCGTATTTGAGCTTTTTGACTAATGGTATGAAGGTTTACAGCTCAAATATACCTTGTGGTTAAATCTTCGTTTCCCTAAAATTTTTCTCTCAAATCGACCAAGGATTTCTTAATCCGTTTTTGATACGGATGTGCAGGGTACTAATCACTAAGACGGGTGGTTAAATTTTAAGGGCCGATGTTGAATGTGAACCACACCTAAACGTCCAGTTTTTTCTGCATCTCATTTGACTTTTCTCAATTTCAGACTATAACTCACTTTGAACCATGGACAGATACACAATGGAGCGCAACACGTTAAAGTTATTCAGGCTTATTATGAAAATGGGCGTTCAAATCAAAATGCATATCGTGCACTTCATGATTTTTTCGGCCAATTTAACCGTCCAAATGTGCATACAATCGGAAAACTCGTGCAAAAACTTGAGCAAACCGGGTCTGTAGGAGATGTGAAAACACCAGTGCAGTGCAGAAAATATTGCTGCTGTTCGCGATAGTGTCGCTAAAGAGCCGTCCACCTCAACTCGTCGTCGTGCCCGCAATTGCAACTTTCAAGCTCGTCGTTGATGAACATTATGCATAAAAACTTGCATTTACACGCCTACAAGGTGCAGTTGACTCGAGAACTAAAGCCATTTCAAGCGTCTTCAACGGTCAGGATGGCGGCAAGAAGTGGCAACAGTGGATGAAATCATCTTCAGTGATGAGGCACATTTTCACCACAGTGGATTCGTCAATAAGCAGAATTGCCGCATTTGGGCGAATGAATTATCGAAAAACCAATCCAACCACAAGGAGTGACTGTTTGGTGCGGCTTATGGGCTGGCGGCATCATCGGGCCGTATTTTTTTCCAAAATGTGAATGGTTTTCGCTATCGTGAGATGATAACGAACGTTTTATGGCCGGAATTGGAAGATATGGATGTGGACGATAAGTGGTTTCGACAGGACAGTGCCACTTGCCACACAGCTAACGAAACAATGGCTCTTTTGCGCGACAAATTCAATGGCCGTGTTATCTCACGTGGTGGCGACGTCAATTGGCTGCCAAGATCATGTGGTTTGACACCGTTGGACTTCTTTCTTTGGGGTTATTTGAAAGAAAAGGTGTACATCGATAAGCCAGCAATAATTCAAGAGCTCAAGGATGAGATAATTCGGCACATTAATGGCATAGAACCTCAATTATGCCTCTGCGTCATAGAAAATTTGGACAGTCGGGTGGAGATGTGCCGCCGAGGTCGCAGCGGCCTTTTGGTCAATATTTTGTTCCATGCATATTTGAGCCATACCAATATTATCATAATTAAAAAAAATGACAATTATTTCCTAAATTATTTGTGGTTTATTCAAAATCAACATCGGGCCATAAAATTTAACCACCCTTTATATAAATAGGATATTCTTAGTAGTTCGAGTGAAGGCCTTACCACTGAATTGTCTTCTTAGCAAGAAGAAACAGCGGTTGGCAAGAGTTATGCCTCGTCTGAAGAGACGTTGTTGTCAGAGTTAAAGTCGGAGCCGAGTGGTATAAAGTCCTGTACTACCTCAGTGTCAAATCTGTCAATGGTATCGTTCTGTCCAATTTGTCGATGCTGTGTGCCATCTGGTTTTGGCTCAGTAATATGGCACAATTCTCTCAAAAATTAGATTGAGGAAGTCATATGATAGTGCGTCGCCGTGTCTAAATCCCTTTTTGGCATCAAATGTTTCGGAGAGCTTTGTGCAATCGTCATTCTGCACAAATGGACGAGGTTGGGCGGTATAGCAAAACTAGGCATAGCTCTGTAAAATTCGTCTCTATAAATGCTGTCAAATGAGGGTTTGAAATCTGTCAATAGGTGATAGGTATCAATTTGGACTTTTTGGGTTATTTTTAGGATCTGCCGAAGTGCGAAGACTTTCCTGAACTTTCCTGTCTTAAAATACACACTGCGAAGGAATTATTATGGCAGATAGGATGTTGTAGGTCACGATGAGGAGACTTCTGCCTCTGTAGTTGGCGCAGTTCAGTAGCTCTCCTTTATTGTTTATCCATTTATTGATTTATTCCATTCTTCAGATAAAGCTTAAGCCGATCAAATTTTGATTACTAGTTGGCAAATGTTACGTTCCCAATCACCTCCTCCGGTAACGACAGCCAACCCGGCGAGAAGGCCGTCATTACCGACAGCCCTGTGAAGCTTGAGTGTATAAATTGCAATCCTCACTTCATTTAGGTCGGGTGGTTGGTAGTTTTCGATATCGTGCTAATATTAAATGGTTTGTTCTGCCTGTCAGCGGGATATTGTATTTCATCGCCGTTTAAGAGTCTGCACAAGTGTTCTTCCATACCCTCAGCATCGACTGTGTCTCAAGCACTACATTTCCTTGTTCATCTCGAAAGGATTCTGTTCGAGCCTAGTATCCCAGACTTCGAAGTTTTACACTTTGATAAAACTTACGAAAACTATTCCTGCAGTGGCACCTCTCTATATCCATGATCGCGCTATTTGCTTGGTATTTTTCTTTTTTTGCTGAAAAGCCGGAGTTAATTCCTTCTTTTCTGCCTATAGAGCTCAATGGCAGCTCTCGTCTTCATCTGCAGCGTGGTGGATGTACTTGTTCTTACCTTGGCTGACAATACGGTAGTATTCCGAGTCGATGTTAGCTCCTCGATAGCTTTAGACATCCAAAAGACTGGATTGGTGCTTCTTTTCTATCGTATAGCGTTCAATCTGATTGATCGCTTATAAGTTTTGCCAAGGAGTTAATAGAACCGTTAGCGCATATAAAGCTTTTGTTGGCAAATTTGACTTTTAGTGCTGTTTGTTACAATGAGTTTGGTAACCTCTTTGAGGCATACGACTTCTGGCGAAAGTCTGGCATTTATAACAAATCCGCATCCGAATAGTCGCTGTTTTTGCACACTTTAACACCATCCGTAGTAGATCTCACAGTTTTTCATCATCTTTTAGCCCGGCGCAACCCATCATATTTCGTAGATGGTAGTTATGTATACCTTGTAGTAGCTTAGGGCTTCCGTTAGTTATTCTCTTGCACCTCTTCTGTTTGATGTTCTCACATTCCAGGTGCAGTTACGAACGTCGTTGCCCTTGTTTTCGTTTAGCATGATCAGACGCGATTAAATCAGTCCTTTCCGAGGGTCTTAGTTGCTTCTTAACAACGAATTTGGTGACCACTTTTTTGTAATAAAAAACCCTACGTCATCTGTTTATTCAGTCACTTGCATTTATTTTTTGTTTGGGCGCATGAATCTTTCTTGTAGGCGCCCATAACACCGAAATACTTGTGAAACACTTTTTACTTTCGATAACGGTCTTATATCGGGTTCTTCAACAGGGACGCTACAAAAGTTGAGCGATAGGGACAGCAAACGACGCCATATTTCTTGCCGCTATTTTGACATTTCTCTTCAGTAAGGTTTGCCATTTCTCGATGGAAAGATATACGATCCAAAAACGAGTCGAAATTATAAAAATTTACAACCGAAATCCGAAGTCAGTGGCCCCAACGTTAAGAGCGCTACGTCCAATTTATGGTCGTCATAATCGTCCTAGCAGATCAACAATTGACCGTCTAGTGGAAATAATTTGAGTCCACAGGCACAGTACAAAATGTTCCCGTGCCATTGCGACAAAGAAGTGCTCGTAGTGTCTAGAATATTGCTGCCGCTGAGGCTTCAGTCGAAGAAAGCCCAAATGTGTCTCTCTCACGTCATCTGTGAGGCATCTCTGTGACGTCGTTGTGGCGAATTTTGCGAAAAGATCTTGGCCTACATCCTTACAAGGTTAAATTGACGCAATAACTGAAGTCGCTTGGCCACCAGAAGCGTCGTATGTTCGTGAATTGGGCTGAGCAACAACTTGAAAATGATTCGGATTTTCATCGAAAAATCATCTTCAGCGATGAGGCTCATTTCTAGCTGAATGGCTTCGTCAATAAACAAAATATGCGGTATTGGTCAGGCAGCAATCCACACGTACTCCATGAGTCATCATTGCATCCCGAAAAAATTACGGTTTGGTGTGGTTTATGGGTCGGCGGCGTCATTGGGCCGTACTTCTTCCGTGATGATCAAGACCGGCACGTTACTGTGAATGGGAATCGCTGACCGTTCAATGATAACCGACTATTTTTGGCCCCAATGGGATGATATGGACTTGGAGGATATGTGGTTCCAACAGGACGGCGCCACAAGCCAAACAGCGAATGCCACAATCAATTTATTGGAAACCAAGTTTGGAGAACGTGTTATCACACGAAATGGTCCAGTCGCTTGGCCGCCTCGGTCGTGCGATTTCACGCCGTGAGACTATTTCCTGTGGGGCTACGTCAAGTCTATGGTCTATGCCAACAAGCCAGCGACGATTGATGAACTTCGTACGAATATCGAACGTGAAATTGCAGCAGTATCGGCCGATTTATGCTTGGAAACCGTCGAAAATTGGTTTCAGCGTCTGGACTTCTGCAAGCGTGCCCGTGCAAAAGAAATCGAGTTCCATACATAATGGCATCGAATGTACTTTCACAGGAATAAAGAATTTCATTGATATCCAGAACCGTTTTTGTTTTTTTTAGAAAAAACTTTTGTAGCGCTCTTATTGAAAAACCCGTTATCAGCAAGAGATTGCAATTCAGAATCACGATCTGCTAGGTGGAATTGGAAGAATCTATCACCGGACGGTGATAAAGTTTTATTTTAAAAATGGTAGCACAGATAACGGTAGAATAGATGTAAAGTTTTCTTTTATTGAAGACCGCCGGACAGTCGAGGGTGACTTAGTCTGAAAGCTACAGTTTGCCAAGGATACCTTAAGATGCCGCGGGTTTATTCTAAGAGCTTTGCTTATGAATATATTATAAGACTGTCACCGTAGGACCTTAGCTATGGGCTGTGCAAGTTATCTGAAATGTCTCCTTTCTAACCTCTACCGTAACATTATTACCGATGTCATCACTGTAGACTGTATTCATCGTCCCTTTTCATTTATCTTTCTGCTTCAATAATCTCCGAAATTATTCCAACATGGCAGCGAAAGGCCAACTTCGTTTTATGCACACTCAAGAACGTTTAAGTGCGCGTGCTGACTTGCCACATTCAACCATTGTAGCCTAGCGCATTATTTTCCAAAAATGTGGCTCATACTTAGCCCTTCCGACTAAAAATCTCACATTTCTTCAAGTTAGAAAAACTCAGGAGTGACGTCTACGGAAGCTTAAGGTGAATCATCCATTTTATCGAAGCCTATCACCGTTGTCTATAAGGTACCACAGTGCCCCCTGGGACAATCATTATTTCCACAGAAACGTTTCCATTACAATTCGGATGAAGATGATTATGGCAATCATCGTAATGACCATCGTTATTCCCTTCAGTATTGCCATGACAAAAGATGATTCCCAGATTCCCAAAGAGTGTCACGAAGGGCTTCAACATTGCAACCTTCCACCGTACGGAACAGAGGACACTGCATGATACGCATTGGTCTTCAAATCGATTTCTGGCATTTAACTCCAAGGCAATCCCGTACGTTAAACTTTTTTTTTTGTTTCAAATCAAGTCTTCCTAACTTTGAGAAGTTTATTCCATATTGACGGGGTCTCCAGAGAGTTTATGGTCGGCCACAAGGTAGCGAAACAGCGATTGTCACACGCACGCAGAAAAGTCCCGGCCGCGCGTAGCGAAACTAAAATTGCTGGCAGAGGTATCCACAGGCATCTTCCACTGGATATGGACAGAGCGCAGAGATGATGTTGCTGCTGGGGCGAGTGATGACAGTGATGACGACAACGACAACGACTACGACGACGAAGACTATGATGGGAAAAACCGTCGATAGTCCAGGGAGCGAAGAACAACAAAAGAAAACGGTTCATATGTGGAACTGAACTCCAAGAATGTCAGTCCTTGCCAAATTAAGGAGATGATTTTATTTGGTTAAGGTCCTCTACGTTTATGGGGCGCTGATGGTGTGCACCTCGAGAGCAGCTACAACTTTATAGTTGATTGGCCATGGCCGTGGGTATGGACTGCTCTAGCCGCGGCCACTCGTATCATTATCCAGCGTGTACCTAATCTAGGCCGATGCGGAATCAAACGAGACAGATAGGTGCCTAGGTACGACACGGCCAGGAACCCGTTTGTAGTCGTAGTAGTTGTACTCGTATCAGTGGCAGTGGCAAGCAAGCAACTCCAAACAGCTGAGTGAGTCTGGATAGATGGATGACCGCATTGCTGAGCTGACAGTCAGACAAGCTGGCTGGTGCATGGGCATGATAGAGGTTCTGGAATTTTAAAGACTTCTCTTTGCCGATTAATTGAAGGCTCTCCGTGCATTCCGTCCTCGTCGTCGTCGTCGTCTCTCTCGTCGTGCTTCGGTCGGTCTATGATGTTGTAAATGGTTGTGGACGAGTTTTTTGCTATGCCAAACCGGCCTTGAAACTTGACATGACTTTTTTCGCCGATGGTGTTTGATGGTAGACAGTGCGACGTCATGGCTACGCAAGGAACTCGTTGTTGTTGTTAGTGCAGCGGTGGTTCTGCTTGCGGGTCGACATTTTGTACAGTACACCGATAGCTGGTGATAGGCTCGCCGGGGAAGGCTCGCAATTAATCAGAATCAGAAGGCATGGCAGTAGAAATTACCATGCCCTCTCGAAGCAGCCGAAAATGCAGCGCATGAAACAATCTGGAATCTGGCTCGCTTGGACGCTTTTATGTTGCTTCCTTCGCCGACCACCAAATGGGAATTATTCATTGTTGTGCATATACAGACCCAGAGACGAAGTCGGAGTTGCAGTCGGAGGAGCTGTGTTGCTTTAACTTCAATTTTAATGTGTTTGCGGGAGCGGAAATCTTCTTCTTCTTCTCAGCGCTTCTTGCTGCTGCTGCTGCTGCTGTTGTTGTTGTTGTTGTTGTTAGTGGTGCTGGGGCTGTTGGTCTTCGTCGATGTCGCTGCAATGTTTTGTGGTTGGAAATTGCCCCTTAAGCAGACCTGCCAGTTGTTGTGTAGATAAGTACAGATACAGAAAGTTTTTTTTTTTTTTTAATTTTTATTTTACTACTGCAAGTATCCGCATACGAAATTCGTTTCGTTCTGGTCTCTTGAACACCACCGCACAAAGTTAATAAGTCATTCTTCAACAGTCATCTCCACCTTTTTTCGTTGCTGGTGCTGTTGCGCGCCGGCACTCTTCCGTCAGCAGCGTAGGTACATAGCTCGGACTGCTTTACAAATAGACTTCGATTCGGTTGAAGGTTTTGGAAAATAAAAATTAAAAAAACGGAATACATCGTCGTCGTCGACGACAACGACGACGGATGGAACAAAAAAGACAGAAACGTTTTCGTTGGCCCGCAACAACGAAATGCAGACGCACTTGTACCCTCGGTACGAGTAGTGGGTTCCCCTAATCTTGAATTACGATCTAAGTTGATGTCGGATAGTTGGGTTCTGCAGATTGTCGTTGGACAATTTTTAAGTTCAATGAAATCAGTGGGACAGATGGAGAAAAACACGCAACATAATGTTGCGACGTTTCGACGACCTTTGTTGTGGTCAATTATAGTCTTATTGCGAACTTAGCTCGCGAATAGGTTAAGGTCGTACGCGCGGCTGGGCTGTGCGAATTTCTTGGGCAGAATTCAAGCATGAAACGATTGGGAAATGGAAATAAACTCAAATACTTGCCTCGGTGGGTCGGCTATTAGGAAGTGGTTTATGTGAGACTGGATAGGTAAGACAACCTTAAGCTTGATACTTAAATCAGAGTGAGACATCTCCTCAGGTGGATTTTGCTTGTAATCAGAAGTTATTAGAAATTTATTCACTTTTACAATGCTATAAAGGGTTATCTGAGACTTTGCTAGGGGATTATCTTGGCCGTGTATTGTTTGTTTGGGTTTATTGAGAAGAAAAAAGGTGGGGAAACTACTAATAACGATGCTCAGATAAATTATTTAAAAATAAACTGTCAGCAACAAAATAGAATTCCTGAATATCTGCTTTACATATAAAGTCGACAAGTATTTTTGTTCGTGTGACTGTGGAGTTTTTGGAAATTACACAGATGCCTATCTATATAGGACGACGTGCGTTTGACTTATTTTTCAGTATACTTTGACAAACCACCATGGAAAGACTTATACCAGAACCAAAATTCGTGCTCTGTTGGCCAAACTTATAGAGCACTTCGTCAAGTTTACTATGCGCAAAATCGTCTGTCTAAGGATCTAATACGCAATACTATGGATCAACTCATGTCCACATTTAGCCTTTTTGATAATTTTCATCCAAATCGAGCCAATTCCGTGGGTACAGAATATCGCCGCTGTAGATATGAGTGTTACGGTGGACCTGAATTTATCGACCCGACCCCGTTCTCAGCAACTCGGTCTTAGCCCATCCACGTCTTGGAAAATTTCGAGGAAAGATCTTGGCCTACAGAAACGAGGAATTACTCTTGCCAACCGCTGTTTCTTCAGGCTATGAAGGCAATTCAGTAGTAAAGCCCTCACTCGAACTACTAAGGCGCTTTTCAGAAAAAAAAGTAAGATATGAACAAGCAAATGTCGTACTTGAGGCACATTCGATGATTAGCATATGGAAGAACCACTTCTGCAGATGAACGAACAACAACGCTGTAAGGAAAAAATAACCGTTCAATATTGGCGAGGACAAAGAAAACTACCAACCACCCGAACTAAGTGAAGAAAGGATAGCAATATCTAAACTTAACAAGGCTGTCGGAAATGAAGGCATTTCTGTTAATCTTCATAAGGCCGGAAGAGATGATTTGGTAAGAAACATTCACCAACTCATAAGCAAAATTTGGTCGAATGAAAGTATGCCCGAAGAATGGAACCTCGGCATCGTTTGCCCGATCCAAAAACAGGAAATCCTCTGAACTGCGCCAAAAACAGAGGCATAAGTCTCCTCAGCATAGCCTACAAGATCCTATCTGCCATTATATGTGAACGTCTAAAACCGTATACCAACAACCTGATCGGCGCTTATCAATGCGGTTTTAGGCCAGGAAAGTCCGCCATTGATCAAATATTTACACTTCGGTAGGTCCTGAAAAAAAAAACCAAGAAGTCCAAATCGATACCCAGCACCTATTCATCGATTCAAGGCCACACACGACGGCATTTATAGAGACGAACTATACAGAACCATGTCTAGTTTTGGTAGGAAACTCGTCCGTTAATGTAGGTTGACGACGGAGAATTCTCGCAGCTCCATCAGGGTCGGAAACGATATCACGGACACACTCGATATCAAAAAAGGATTTGGGCAGTTGCGGAGTTTGTGCAAAACTCGCGAGGAAATCCCAGAGGAACAATCTGCCATGAATCAGTGCAACTATAGCAAAGAAACGCTGACGATATTGACATCATTTGTCGTGGCTATACGTTTTCTGGTATGGTAAATGGGTCTACTGCAAATGAGGGTAAGACCTTGTATATGCTGTCAATAGAAAAAAAAACATAACGTCACCATTGGTAGATGTAACTATGAGATAGTACCGGACTTTTTTTTACCTTGGCTCTGCTATAAACTCTGAGCAGAATTTTTTTTAGTAGTCAAACCCTCAATCGAATTTTTCTACCTTGGCTCTGCTATAAACTCTGAGCAGAATTTTTTTTAGTAGTCAAACCCACACTCGAATTACTAAGGAGGTCGTATATAAGACCCATGATCATCCCAGCCGTGTTTTACGGTGCTGGACAGTATCAAAAGTGGATGAAGAAATCCATGGTCATTTTGAGAGAAATCTTCGGTCCCGTTTGCGTTGACGCAAGGTAGGTGGAGGTGTTTTCTCCGAAATGCTTAACTATCCTGGCAACTCTGGCCAAACTATAATCAGATTCGTTCCGTTTGCTTAAAAGAGCTGAACAGATCAAACATCAGACCAATAATAGGTGTCCTTACAAGACACTGTCCTATAGGCCTACACGCAAAAAGACTGGACCTTTTTAGCAATGACTTCTGTAGAAGCTGCTTGGATAAAAAAGAGGAGGAAAGTATTCCAACCTTCTCTGTTCGTATCCAGCTCTCTCCGACAAAAGAAAACTCTATCTGGGTAACTATTTCTTCGGTGAGTTGGCTAATATTAATGTTGGAAACCTCCTGCGCCATATAATAAGCTCTGAATTGTTTGATAAGGCGAATGAACATGGACATATTCGACAGATCCAAGTGGTAGCACAGCAGACCTCTGTGGTCAAATTGTGCATGCGCATCATGTGCAGCCGCTCTAACATAACATATGAACTACACCAGCTACACAGCGACATACCCCTTGTAAAAAAAAACTCTGCATTGGACGCTTAAAATGGGTAGGACATGTATAGCAAATGGACACAAATATTCCAGCTTGCAAAGTTTTCGACTCCCAGCTAGTTGTCGCGTCGCAGGCACTAGAGGAAGATCTCGCCTTAAGTAGCGCGCGCACGTAGAAAACTATCACAACCAACTTAAAGTGCGCAGCTGTACGCAGTTAGCTAGACTAATTGAAGAGACATATTGGTTGAGGCCAGGTTCATTCCGGACTGCAGCTGCACTTAAGTAAGTAAGTAAATTTACCAACATCATCACCTGAGGGTCAACTATCCTCCATTCAGCTAACAATTTTACTTTGATAAAGCACCATCGAAAATATCTCCCCTACAGCAATATTAGCTATATGAAGCGTTATGTAAACAAAATTGGCACCCTCTATAGAATTTCTATAAGTCTTCCATACTGGAGCTTTACCGAAACTCATAGGTTAGTTTAGGTTGGTGGGTTGATGAGGTAGTCGGTTTGCGTCTTTCTTATCACACTCAAGTCAATAAAGACCCATTGTGATTGGGGGTCCACGTGTGTGGTTGGTTCCTTCATTATATGATAGTCTCTTTCCAGAGAGAAATTTCGGATAGATTCGTGAGGTCATGTAAAAGGTATTATCCTAAGCGCCTCGTTCTTAATTGGCTGAGGCCTGGGCAGTGGTACAGAAAGTGGGCTGTGTTTGTCTTTATCACCGCAGCCTCTACAGAGGTCATCATCTAGAAGATGCATTTTCAGTGGCTTTTTAGGAAGTTGTGTCCAGTTAGAATCCCTACTAGAATCATGACAGATTTCCTATTTTTTCGAAGTAGCTTATTAGCTCTGGCTTTGTCATACTCAGGCCACATCTTTTTGGAAGTTTCACAGGTGGAAAGGGAGTAACACCTGTTTTTGGCAATATTCAGTGTTTTCTGTCCCACCCGAGATTTGAGATCACAGTGGTGGTTTGACGGACTGGTCTGCCTGGTCAATGCTGTAGGCAGATCTTTTTCTCGACAGTTCATCAGCAATTTCATTGCCCATCGATCTGTGTCCGGGGACCCAGCAGAGCTGAATATTATGTTGGAAGCCAACAACCTACCGAAACTCATATATAATGGCCCAGCCGATGTCCTCAGTCGCCAGTGCTGTTACGTGTCTGTAGTTCGTTGCATTCATGTGCAAAGTACTGTGATTTCAAATGTCCAGTGTCATATATAATGGGGAAAAAATCCAATTCTGAAATTTATTTGTCCGTATATTTGTATATTTTGTTATTGATATCAATGATCGTTTACAACAATTTTAATGTAAGGATTACCCACCAAAACTTTTGTTTAATTGTCACATGTGCACACTTCCCGGAAACTTTGTAGTTGCCCTACAGATTATATACCATCACATCTTCTATAAAACTTTTGAATTTACCTACAAGAGATATAAAAAAATGTTCAACTTCTGCGCAAACGAATACTAAAACAGCTCAACCGATGTCATTGCTTTTTGTAATTAAAAACGTCAAACTTGTAGAAGAATAATTGTTACCTTGGCAACTGCTCTATACCAACAAAATCTATCTATTCCCAAACAGAAACCAATATCCACTAATATTGACAAGATCTGGATCGTCTCATGATTCACTAATCTCCATTTCTCAAGAATTCCGCCATTAGATTGAATGTTCGACATTTCTTAAATACTCAAATGGTCGGCACATAATCGACCGCAAACGAATAATGGAAACACTTTATCACCCGGCGACTGATATACGAGAATCTGTGAATCAGCGAGGCGCCTTTAATCTCCCGTATAAATCTATCAGGTGTGATGACCCCCACTGGGATCACCACTACCATAGGGTCCCCGAAACCGCAACAAAGACCGCGCAACCCAAATGAACGAAACTATGCAAAGCTCCCTAATGGACAGCACGCCGAGGAATTTCTTTCTCAAAAATAAAAAAACCCTTACCAAGCCACCAAACATTTCAACAAAGCCGAGAAATCATCCTCGTAAACTGGCCAATAAAACTGTCAGTGCGCCCCACAAGATCGAAAAGAGATTCTCGATCAAGATGTGGTCGCTGATAAAAGATGCACAGCACCAACACCACTACCACCACACACAAAAAGAAGTAAGCAACCGAAAATACTAACCTGGAAGGCGTTCATTTTAGACTTCTCACATGAATCACATGTCTCCTTTCGCGCGGTGTCCGACGCAAGTATAAAATCTCGCACCAAAAGTTATTCGCGTTGTCCGCCGTGGAACCCCCCAGTATCCCGCAGGCGAAAAAAAAAATTCAATCAAATTAAAAAGTGGCGTCTACCATTTTATCATCGCCTTATCAGATCTCCAAATCGTATAATAAGATCTTTGTCACATCCTTAAGTATCTTATGTGGTCCATATATCAATGTGGAGTATCTCTCGCTCTGTAAGTGTGAGTGAGTGTTTGGGTGATGGGATCAATTTTGCCCCCGGCTGGCGAAATAAAAAAAAAACAAAATTAACACGATGCAACGCAACCTCCCGCCCGCCGCATGCCGCACTGTCTCCGTCAATTTTATAAATTAATTGGCTCCTCGGGATTTTGAAATGGGGCAACCTCCCATGCAAAGATAGAAATCTCATCCGCATAAGGGCGGCGAACTTAACAGGCTTCGATCCTGGCCCGAACACGACCAGGCGAAACACAAGAGTGGCACTCCACATCGAAACCGTAAGGAATTAAAAATGTCCTTTTGCTGCGATGGAGACTGGTGGAGGAGGAGCAGGACAACTTTTTCGGTTGTTAGGTGTTAATGAAATCATTTTCGACCACCCAATCCTTCGAGGTTACACAAACTCAAACACACAGGCACAGCCAAATACCGGCTGCACACACCGACTGGCTAAAGGAAGGTGAACATAATCTTCCCGAAATCGAAATCGGTCCCGTTTTGTCCTCCCGCTGCTCCTCATTCTCTCACATAATTAGTTATATCGGCGGTCCAATAAAGTGTTTTATCGATTGTAAATGATTTCCTAGAATTCGGATCGTCGTTCGAGGGTACAAGATATTTCGGCGCTCTGATGTCTTGTTGTCCCCTCTCCTTTATTATTGATGGTCTGCATAGCGCTGTCCTCTGGTTTTTGTTTGTGTGTGTAGGTTTGAAGGCGTCTTCTGTTGCGGCGACACAGTTTTGTTTCTCCTGTTGGTATGTAGCCGGGCTCCAAGATTGAGGGATGAGGTGAGGAATGTTTGCTCGAGGCATATTTTATTCCATTGAAGTACACATTCATACCGTTGGGCATACTCAACAGCCAGCAAGAGGTGTTTGCATGCAATGATGGTTTTTTTTTTTAGTTCGTTTTTAGTGATGGCCAGCGATGAGCAGCGAGGACACACTTTTTAAGGACAGTGTGTCATAAAAAGGGAAAGACTAAGTAAATTTAAGCTGTTATCCAGGATTGCTGGCTTTATATGGGAGATGGATTAGATTTACGGTATCAACTTTATCCCTAAGACGGGAAGGATCTTTTTTTTTATAAATGCTGTTAAAAATTCCAACGATAAAGTTCATTAAGTTTTGGTTGATTTTTATAGCTCGTCAACGCAATCGGGACCAATGATCTCCGATGAATTGTTTACAAAAAAACGGTCAAGGATTACAATTTCCAAACAAAAATACTTAATCCAAGAGATACTGGAAACTCATCTTTCAGGTCGAAGCCTTCCAGAATTCCCAACCGAATTTAGGAATAATTAATGAAAGGAGCTAGAGTAGGAAAAAAGGCAGAAGCAGAGTGATGTAATTCATGCCTCTACTTGTGGGCGCCAGTTAACGCGAGGTCTTCCTCCGCTGTGCCTGACGTCTGGCTGGGTACCTTAGACTCTGCGAGTCAAAGCATTTGTGTCCACTTAACGCGAGGTCTTCCTCTACTGCGTCCGCCGTCTGGCTGGGAATCGAAGCCAATGTATTGGTCTCCATTCATTTAGAAGTCCATTCAGGGTCTCAGGCGTTAACATGTTTAGGTAGATAGGAAGTTGTAAGCAATGTAGAAGAGACTTATAGATACCTCTGAAGTTGGCCTTGTAGGTCTCGTTCATCATTGCGGGCACCTGTCGCTAATCTTCCTCAAACCAAGGGTTTCTTGCTAAAAGCGCGAGAAGCCTAGAACAACCCTTGCGGCTGATCTAATAGCTTCTTGACATCGCTGCCGTTGATCATCATAATTAGATGCTGGTGGTATGCTGTTAATCGGGAGGTTAACAGATACGATTCTGCAAAAGTCTTAGCAGCCTCTTGCAATTGCAGTCCTTCGATATTACATTTTTCACAATCTTTCTGGTTTGTTGTGACTGTCCGGTATTAGTCCGAGTCGATGTTAGCCCCTCAGAATGTAAGGACATCCAAAACAAGGGATTCGTGCCTCTTTTCTATGATCAACTTGATTGACCATTCGTTGATCTTGAAACCGCCATGTTCATTTAGAATTTCAAGGTACTGAAACCGTGAAGCCGTGTGCTGTCTATAGTGGCACTTCGCCCGTTGCCAGACTCGTTGTCTTGTCGGCTGTATTTTTCGACCGTTCTGCCAAAGATGTCATTCTTCCAACCTTGACGTTAAAATCTCCTAGCCTGCCATACATACGCCAATAGGATGTTAAAGCTAGCCCATGACAACCCCGATTTTCATGAAAAAATCATAATGAGTGACGTGGCACATATTCATTTCAATGGATATGTGAATAAACAGAATAGTCGGTTCTGGGCAATGGAAAACACTCAAATTATTCGTCAGTCACCTTTGCATCCATTAAAAGTTACAGTCTGGTGTGCAATTTGGTCAGGAGGAATCATTGGACCTTACTTCTTTGAAAATGAAAACGGCGTAACGGTAACTGTGAATGGGGAGCGATATCGTGATGTGATTAAAAACTTTTTAACGCCACAACTGCATGCTTTAGGCTTTATTAACATGGAATTACTGCGAGAACTCATTCCGCAACAAGTTATTTCAAGAAATAGTGATGTCGATTGGCCTCCACGGTCCCCTGATTTGCTTGTTCCGGACTTCGTTTTGTGGGGATATCTGAAAAGCAAGGTTTACGCAAACAAACCAGAAACGCTTGAGCAACTCAAACAAAATATTCGTGTGATGAAATTAATGAAATACCGCGTGAAATGTGTGAGAATCGTCAGCTTATGAAATATCTCCTAACGACCGGTAGTATGGTTTTCGCAGCAACAGGTCCACTGGTGATTTGATGAAATATCTCACCGAAAAGTGGAACCAAGCAATTCACCATGGAGGAGAAAGTAAAATTGTTGCACTTGATATTTCAAAGGCATTCGACAGGGTTTGGCATCAAGAACTTTTGTCGAAAATGCGTGCTTTCGGAATCAATGAAAAACTTCTTCTGTGGATTAGAAATTATCTTTCGAAAAGTTCAACTCAAGTTGTTTTGGACGGATTCAAGTCTGAAACTCACCTAATAAATGCTGGTGTCCCACGAGGCTCAGTTTTGTCTCCCACTCTCTTTCTCATCATCATCATCAATGATCTCCTGTCTGCAACTTCTAATTTTTGCTAATCTAAATCTAAATCCTTCCTTCGCTGATGACAGTACTCTCGTCTACAGGTCCACGTCCCTCATCTTCGAACGTGGAGTCTAAACGACAACATACGTTAAGGTCATTGAATTCCGACCTTCACAGCATCATCAAATGGGTTAAATCTAACAGAGTAGAATTCACTGCTTCCAAAACACAATGCTGTCTTCTGTCGTTAAAGCGAAACGAAAATCTAGAGCCATTATCCATGAATGGCACTTACGTCGAAGAAACCGAAAAACTTTCCATGCTAGGTGTGTGTTTTAGAAACGACTTACGTTTGGACGACCACATATTCCAAGTCACTAAACGCGCAGCGAAATGTCTAGGTTTCCTAAATCGCTGTAAAAAATATTTCACCCCATCTGATCTGGCCACAATGTATAAAGCGTTTATATGGTAGGGTACACCAAAAACATCATTACACCTCGTAGGTAGGATTCAAACGCGTGCGAATAAACTTATAGGAGACAGTAAATATCGAACTCTTTAGTTTCGCTTGAACACCGTCGAAATATCTCCTGTCTTACATTGTTTTACCGATATTTTAACAACCAACGCTCCTCCAATTCAACAATTCAGCCGCAATACTCGTTACGCTATGAATGCAAATCAGTTTACCCTCAAGCCTATCTTCGAACGCTGAAATATAGAGATTCGTACACAAACCGAACAACACGAATGATTAATGCTCTACTAAACTCTGTTTTTCCTTTCCATCGTAACTTACAGGCATTTAAAGCCAATGTGCATCGGTATCTCCTTTCTTCTTATCCCGAATATCCTTAACGATCGCACTGTGCTAAAACTTGTAAAGGGTATTCATAACCCCTTGAGTGCGCGCAATTTATAAGAAAAAAATAGTAGTCGCTAATAAGTATAGTCAAGGAGCTCGTAGAAGCAGTCTTTCAAAACAAAAATGCTCAAGCCAAGAGATTCTGGAAACTCACCCTATAGGTCTAAGCCTTCTAGACTTCAGTCCGAATTAAGAAATAATTACTGAAAGGAGCTAGATTAGGGTAAAAAATGCAGAAGCAGAGAGCTATAATCCATGACATAGAGCCTATGATATGCTTAGAGCATGAAATGTATAGAGAATGCCTCTACTTGTGGGCGCCACTTAACGGGAGATGTTCCTCTTCTGTGTCCGATGTCTGGCGGGGATTCGAAGAATCTGCGAGCCAAAGTTTTGGTGTCCATTCGTTCAGGCGTCCATGCAGGTTTTCAGGCGTTAACATATTAAGGTAGATAGGATGTTATAAGCATTTAAGGCTTTTGTTGGCGAATTTGTAAGTAAGTAAGAAGGTTGATGAATTCGACCTTGATTCGGATTGCAACAATAAGACTTCATACCTAAGTCTGGCACTTATAACAAATCCGCATCCAAATAGTCACTGTTTCTGCTCACTATAACACGGTCCGTAGTAGGTTTCAGAGTTTTGGTCCAAAATATTCCATCGAATTTCCTGGGTGGCAGTAATATCTGCTTTGTTATTTCTTATTCCGTTTACCTTGTTCGTCAATTATAAAATCAGTAATTTCTGAGGCTCTTTGTAGCTTCGTAACAAGGGACTTTTCTCCCCAACCTGGAGGGCTGTTAGTCTGTCTAGTCTAGTCTATATGCCACGGGCTCAGTGGATGGTTAGTGCGTTGAACTGCCGCGCAGAAGGTCTGGGTTTGATGCCCAGCCGTAGCAACACCTAAATGATTTTTCACTGGCCCTCCTCTCGTGATGATCTGACAAATCATCCGAGTAGTATCAATTGTCATGAAAAGCGTATCTCAACTTAGCTGTTCGAGTTCGGCATAAAACAGGAGGTCCCGCCATCGTGCAAAGAAGTACACACGTACACATGAATGGTTGTGAGAAAAAAGCTAGGCCCTGGGTACTAACGAGCTTGTTGCGTCATAAATTTATTTAATTATTTACCCTATATGCCACAGGGGTATATTAGTTTTGGTACATAGTTTGTAACATAAAGAAATAATTTTGCTAGGAATAACCTGAAGTAGCTATATCGCTAGCTGAGTCGAATTAGCCATGTCTGTCCGTACGTCACCGATTTTTAGGCCTCATATTTTGAGCTAAGATAATAAAATTCGGTATATAGCATCCTTGCAAGTGCCAGCTTAACACATTTGGAAAAACATCCACTGCCACGCCCACTTTTAATAAAAACGCTCTTTTTGTTCAAATGGTTAATAGTTTCGATTGTAGCTTTCTCGCATGTTTTTTTGTATTTATACAGCTGCCCCGTCTTTTGCAGGATGTGGAGAGTGATACAACTTGATACAACTTTAGAAAAAATTATATTTTCTGGGATTTCCCTGTGTATAAAATGGCTTTACATTGGTAAGGATTTTCATCATCAAAGGAATGATTTGGACAGGGTATATAGCACTTTCACCTTCTCACTTTCAGTCGTAAAACTTTTAGCACCCAGTGTTCTCCGCCAGTGCAGCACTGTGTCATCCCAAGGTGCACAACTTAAAAACGTTCGCATGTTGGTGCACACACATAATAATGGCATTCATGAGGACCCGACAACGACAAAAACCACACAACAAACGCCTTTTGTTTCGTCTCCTTCTCGGTTATTGGACGTGAAACGCGAAGATGCTCTTCTTATTCTGTTTCTTGCTTTTTTTTTTTCTCTCCATTTGGCTGTTTTCTTCGTCTTTTTTGAACATTTTTGAGGGTGTCCAAAATCGGACAACACCGTGTGTATTATGCCACAAAATGTATACTGTGCGCCGAATGTATCCCCGATGTCTGACTCAGTTGAGACGGTGTATTGGCGGCTTTTGCTTTTTGGGCCAAAAAGGATCCTGCCTTATTGAAGTTATTGTTACTGGTGTATAGGCCCAGAGCAGGGCATATAGCAGTAGCAGCTAGCCAGCCATCCAGCGTCTACAATGGAATGCGCACAGGCGACACATAATACCTTAACCAAAGGTGTTGGTGATTGTCTTTAAAAGCGGCGCTTCATCGCTTCATCGCAGAGATGGAATGTGAATTCCAAAAAAAAAAAAAATTGAGACCAAGACCTTAAAGGCCAGACAATCGTGGTCCTTCTTATTTTATATTTGTTTGGTTTTTTTTTAGTCAAGTGAACTTTGCCGAAGCTACAGTCTAGAGAAGATCTTGAAATTTATTGCGAAATCACTTTGACAGGGTCAGGATAACGATAAATGTCACATTTGATAAAACAATATAAAGGAAACGTATCTACACACTTTCAGTTAATTTCCCATCCCGCTTGGAAATTCCATCAGTATTCGGTACTACAATGTAGTGCTACCGCATGCGCATGCGCATGTCGCCAAGATGTCCAAAAAAGCAATTACAACTTCAACTACCAAAAAAAGATTCAAAAATAAAAAGATCATGTGATGCACGTATTTCGCGGATAAGTTGTCTGCTGGTTCCCACGCCTGCGTACTCTCGCATTTTGCCAATTGTGCGCACAGCCTGATGTGGTAGTGATGGTGGTGGTGGTGCTGTGCCAACTTGGAGCTGAAACTGATTGTGTTGCGTGATGTGCTCACGTAACAAGCGGGTTTCGGATAAAGAAAGTTTATTATGGCTCGCGGACAAGGTGAATCCTTATTTAGTGCGATGACACATTTCGACTAGAATTCTTTTATACGAGGACGGTCATTGAAAAGGAATTCACAAGTGGGCGGCCTCGAGTGGATGACTTGTGAGAGCCCAATTAATTTGAATACTGGCATTTGCAGTTCGATTTTAAATTGTTTTCCATGAAAAATTCAGTTGTCCTTAAAAAAATCAGAGAGGATCCTTCGGGCTAATAACCAATGATTGGGTCCCATTCACGTAAAAAAACGATTGCTGTAACTAAGAGCCTTGGTGAGGACTGATTATATCGTTGACGAAAATGCTAAAAAGGATAACGTAGGTCGTATCTTTCCGTAATTAGGAGAGGTGCAGGCGAACAACTAGTGGAAGCACTAGCAGTTACAATGCAGATATCACTCACATGCAACATATACGGTGGGATGGGCCGTGCAGAAAGAGGGTAACAAATGTAACATCTACGACGGACCTTGTCATAGTGAGCAGAAAGAGCGATTATTCGGATGTGGATTTGTTAAAAGTGGCAAACTAATGCAAGAAGTCTTATGCTTTCAAGACATTAAAAAAGGCATCGTAACACTCCATATCAGGGCTAAATTCGCCAACATAAGCGTTATATGTGCTCACGATCCGTCGCTGTCCTTTTTTCGTTTAACAATTGGTTGCTTCGTAACAAATGGTTATTACCATGGGTGTGTAGTTAACCCAAAGCACAACCTGGAGGCCCAGCTCTTATTTATAAGATACCCTTAGACCAGGGGGCGCCAGTATCCAATACTGGATTGAGCGCTGCCGTTTGCCTATCGGTTCATCCACAACCATCTCTGTTCAAGGGCCCTTAAAGGAATTACCATTCCTAAATAACCTGTTGTCCGAATATGTCGGGGTGGCTCATTGGGGTCAATAGCGAAATAAGGAGGGAAAAGCATTGGCTTTTCAAAATGAACAAATTAGAGCAAGAAAACCAAGGGATCGAAGACAGGAAAGATGTTCACAAGTTACACCAAAGTGTAGAACGTCAAATCCTAGGATACAAGGCCTGTGGAGATGATTAAGGAAAGACCGTAGTTGAGACATCATTGATGCTGACGATATGAAAGAACCACTTCTGCAGACTGTTAAACCGCAATGACGAACAATCTCCAGCTGTCAAGCAGAAGGAAACATTCAACATTGGCGACGACAGTGGAAACTACCAACCATGCGACCAACGCATTTGAGGATGGCCATTTCTAAACTTTAGTTTAAAAAGGCTACCGGAAATATCGATCCATATAAAAAGGAGACCATCTGAACATCGCCAAATACAGAAGCTCCTCAACATCGCCTATAAGATCCTGTCTATCAAAATATGTGAATGCTTGAAACCGTTTAGCAACAAGCTGATCGGCCCTTATCAGTGTGGTTTGAGCAAAGTCCACAACTGATAAAATCTTCACACTTCACAGATCCTGGAAAAACCCACCATCTATTCATCGATTTCAAAGTCACATATTATACAGGGACATATATAGTTTTGGTATCCCACCCATCGTCCGTCTATACAAAGTGACGATGGGGAATTCGGCTGCTCCATCAGGGTCGGAAAGGACCTCACCGAAATTTTATATACAAACACAAATAAAAATTTTTGGCGCAATAAGCTCTTTAGCACCCAAGGGCCTAGCTTTCTCACGATGGCATGACCTACTATTTTATGCCGACTCTGAATGACGAAGTTGAGATAGACAGTTGACAGTTGATACTACTCGGAAGATTTGTCAGATTATCACAAATGGATGTCCAGTGAAAAATCATTTTAGGTGTTGCTACGGCTGGGAATCGAACACAGACATTCATCGTGCCACTGAGCCCTTGAAAACCAAACCCGTTTACCAAGCTCACTTCCTTGACAAATCATTGTTTCACTCGGCGCATTACTTGCGGTAGAAAACTTATAAACCAAAGCTAATTGCGTTTCTTCCATCCTCAAACAATGCTTCCAGCCAAGATCAAGGGCTAGTCATGCTCGCTCAAAAGAAGATGGTTGCATATGAGCCGAAAGCCCAACTACAGCACTCAATTCCGTAGTAGATGCTGATGAAGCCGTGTCCTAGGGGCCGACTTAGGTCAAGAGCAATAAACTTTAAGCCGTTTAGTGATCGCCTGGCTATGATGCATATAAGAGCTACGTTTTGCAACATCAGCCTTATATTACTACACGCTCTACCTATTGATGGCCCTATGGAGCTTGTCTAGAATACGATGTGCAAATTGTACTTGAGGATTTCAATGCGAACATGGGCAAGTTGGAGGCCACGACCGGGTTACAACTCTAGCGCCAAGTTGAGGTGTTGTATTGCAGCTTTTCATTTTGGCATATGGAATTTACGATTTTAGAGATTGATGTGGTCATAGCAGCTGGCTTCTCTATTGATATTATATTCCAGATATTTGAGGTTTTAAATTTGCTTCCGAAACGCGGCTAGAAACACGCAGGCATAACTGTCCGGTATGTATGTTAAGGCCGCCTGCGCAGTTATACCTGAACGTGTGTATGATAACGTTGTCAGTTATTTTGGCCTGAACAGGCGATCGAAGCAAAATCGAGAATTTATTAGTTTTGCCTGTTTTAGGAGTCGGCATCAGGCCGACAGTTCATAGTAAAAATTATATGGACGCAGATGGTTTTCGGCTAAAATGTCTAACGACAAAAACACACCAACTAATGCGATTCACATCAGTATCGTAGCGCGTGAATGCGCTATGGCGATCCGGTAAAACTAAACAGACGGGCGTGTGTGTAGCCGCCTTAGCCTGAGAAAAAGTAATTTCAAGTGATTTTCTTTGATTGATTTCTAATGGGATTCTACCGGAGCCAACGTACTCGGTTAGACTAAGGCCACACACTGAGCGGCAGAGCGGCATTGTTCCGCGGTTAGGAAATCTATTGTATGGTTAATCAACAACGTGGTCGCAGATGAAGCTTTTTGCGTTCGCGCTAGTCCGCGCTAGTCCAAGCTAATCCACGCTTGTAGTTTTGTATACCAAAACTCATGTGATTTCAATTTACAATAGTTTTGCCTTAAGTACTATCAGCATGAACAATCGTCCACCGTTTTTTTTACTATCACACTCGCACGGATTAGCTCGGACTAGTGTTGGCCGTAACCGTACCCTTAGAAGAAGTTGTAAGTTCTAAACCAGGCATTTTTGTTTTTAGGATTTTTCGGGTTTTCATCAGATCATAAGCATTATTGTAAAAGTTTTTCATTTACCACACACGCTATTGTGCACTTTGTTTTCATTTTTATTGTTTTTAAAGTGTTACCCATCCCATCTATATACAATATTTCCATTGCTATCCGGATATTGAAGAACCCCTTAACACATTAAGTAATCCTTTCCCTGCTAAATAATTTTGTACCCGCCAACCGTAGCAGACAAACCCCCTCCGTTCAAAACATACAACAAAATTGTAGCCTTAAAACTGAACAGGTCTTTTATTTCATGCGCCTTTAATGTTCCCACAAAAGTCTGTAACCTGATTCTACATAAATTCACTTTCATCCCGAATACCTTGCTCCCATTTCGATAAAATCTTATCATCAGTGCTCTTGTCAGCTCCATTCTGCATCTAACTGATCAGTTTTGAAAAATCAATCGACTCTTAATTCAATAGATACCGTTTTACCGTTTTTATCTTTTCGAAATTGCCGCACCGTCTAAACAAATCAACTCTCCGCAAAGCAAATCCAATCCAACGATCGTTCCACTTGATCAGGCCGTGAGATATTGCGCCCGCCCATAAGCATTTGGTCCCAAATGAGCCAAACCAAACCGTAAAGAAAGAGTAGCCAACCGAACTAGCAATCAACCGAAATTTAAGCCTCATTAGAATGATCTTCCCTACTCAGCCCGGCCGGAGCAACCAGTCAGGCAGTCAGCCCTTTTCCTTATGCCACTGGCTACACTACACGATCACCAGCACGACGGACGATCTGTGTGTCCATCTGACCATGCCGCACAGGCATGTCGATGAAAGTCATTGCGTTATACCTGGCGATAGTGACTGGCGTTGACTTATTAAGACATCGCACGTCAGTAGGTAGTAGAAACAAGATCATCAGCATAGAATTACAAGAGAACCGATCACCGAAACACACACAAAAACTGACTAACTGGCTTAGCGGGGATGACAAGGAGGAGCAGAAGATAGAAGATAGCATACGACAACAACGAAGACGATGACGATGTGGATGACGGTGGTGCCGCCGACGCTACCACCACCAGAGCGATGGCTCTCAGAATTTATGTCGAGTCTGTGACCGCGACTACCATGAGCGCAACCGACTACGATGATGATTTGAATGAAATCCAATATCGCGGGGACGTTTGATGAAGGTCGGTCGAATCTGAATTCGAATCTGAAACCATCGTGCGGCCGCTGCTGCCGCTGCCGCCACCACCGTCGCTGTTCTATCTCTATTCGGTGTGCTTTGGTGTATTTGATTAGATCTCTTGTTAGCGGGTATGGGTGTAACCCTCAAGTTTATGGAAGATGATCTGCGGTGGAGGTGGATTTTGATTTTGATTGCGGGCACTTGACGGGAATGCTAATCAGAGTGTTTCGGTTTATGTCAGATATATATGGGTATTTGAGGTATGGAGTGTGCTTTGGTGCTTAATTGAGGGTAAAAGTGGGTTTTGCTTCTGTTGGGTGCTGTATTATTTGGTTAGTAATGGGATATGTGCAGTTATTTGCATATGAACTAATATATTCAGTTTGCAACACAACTCTTTTGTTTAATAATATATGATTGTGGTTTTGTACATTTTTATCTCATAACTAAGGTGATAGTGTTGTGTTGATATGTTTGCAGCGGCAATCCAATCGACTGAATCATTCAAGAATTTAGTTATTTCAAACGGTATTATGCTTAACAAACAAATTTCAAATCATTGTCATCCGATTAGTTCTTGAGGTTATTCCTTTTGAGAGCTTTAATAGCGGTCAAAACATATCCAAGTGATATAAAACAATCACAGAAGTAATAAGCCTGGAGTGATGAAATCTTTGCAAATAGTGCACATCGCCAAAACGAGAGATTAGGCGATCCGGAAACATATTCTCCAAAATGTCTGTGTCTTGCTATGTATGTGTTCGTTTCCATCATCCGATTGAACATTCATGAACTCCATGTAGTAATCTTTATTGCACCATTCAAAGACCTGAGTGATCGACTTTAGGAATGTCCCTGAAAAAAGCGGTTAGCCATTTAGGATCTTCTTCCAGACTCTTTTCAAAGCGGATGCTCAGGGTTCTTGGTTGCTCTTTAGGAATCTCTTCAACCGTCTAAATGCCAACAAGATTATCGCTGCAACAAGTTTTACTCTGCCTATTTTAAGACCGATGACAACCTGTGTGGTGTTCTCGCAGGTTGATATTTTTCCGATTGTTGACTATAGTTCTCTTCGCTTGATATGAAAAAAGACCACTGGAAAAATACATGTTGTACATCTTCTCGAACCTCTCTCCAGTTAAGCAGTCAGGACGTTCCTTGAGTCCATAATTATGTAAATATTCTCCAAAGCCTTCGTACCCATTAAAGAACTGGCTAAAAAAAAAATGCATTTCCCCGTGTTTCCGGATAATTCTGTGTGTCTAACTAGTCCCTTCTCTGAAGCTCTGGTGTGTATATTGGCGTCGTTGATCCTGTAAAGCTCGCTTGCAATGATCTTCGCTGGTAGCATGACACATATAGCTTCATGTGACACCGTCCAAAAGCTTAGGTTTGGTTAGGTTATAGTTGCTGCATGCCCTATAAGGCTAAAAGGGCATGGATAAGGGTACTGACATTTGATCTGTTCAGCATTTTCAAGCAATGACTGCACTTCCGGTTAAAATTTGACCAAAGCTGCCTGGATATTAGACACGTTGTTCCGTTTATCCATCTGTGGTTTGCTTTCTTGAACGCATCCAGTTTCATTAGTATTTATATGTAGCGAGGGACATACCTAACGTTTCTACTGGGGGAGAATATAAAGGGCCTACTGTTAAGCTCATTTAACATATTGCCTCTGGTATATTTCTGCGACCCGGTACCTAAAAGAGGTGAATGGTTAAGTGCTTTGCCATCTCATTCGTAGGCTGATTTGAATTTAAATGAAATGGATCCACGGGATTTTGTTGCCTTTTGGCTGTCACTGAAGATGCGAAAATATATCGTGGATATTACATTACCCCTCAGCTAGGGCAAGGCTTCTTAAATTGCCATGATTTCCACCTTGAAGTCACCACCATGATCGTGCAAAACGAAAGGATATGCTTATGTTAAGAATCTCGGACAAAACAACTCCACCCATTCCAGATTCTCCTTTAGACTGTTTGTCTAGATTTGAATCAATTCTGGTAAGGACAGCACAGTCTCAGCGTACAACGTATGTTGATTTAGTCCATAAGATTGCCTGTAACTTTCAATGGATGCCAAGGTGACTGCCATTTGTATCTGAACAACAATAAACAGAAAACCACATTCTGGGACATAATTTACTAAGATCTTGTAAATTCACTCAGTCCCAACGATGGTGGTGTCATCGGCTCTAATTTTTTCGAATGGGTAAAATAATCGATCGCATCATTAGGTAACCAGTATGAGCTTTAAAACAAAATGAGAGTGAGTTAACATGTGGTTGAAGTGAAACTGTATTCTGATTAATTTCTCTCTCTCTCACTTTTACTGTTTCTTATCACTCCTCCATGGTGTATTCATCTCATTCGAAGGGTACTTGAAAATTCTCAAGCTCTTGGGTTTGTGTGAGAGTTATATGCAATTATATTGGCGTTGAATGTTCGAATTACACAACACGTTTGAGAGCAGAAAGTCATACAATTTTGTTCAGACTTCAATTGGTGAAAAATGTGTTTTGATTAGTTTTCCACTTTGTTCCACCGCACAAACTTGGTGAGAAATTTCAACTATTTCTTACTCCAAACCTCCCTTCCCAGCCTACAAAACCGCTTTTATGTCTGTTGAACTCATCTCATTCTCTTACAATAAACAACAACACGCGGTATTCCCAAGCGTTCAAATATCTAACCGCGTCCGATGCTGCTTGCTTTCGGTGATCAACCGATATTTTGTTTGATCTAATTTTCGTTACACTTCACAGCGTTTCAAGAGAAGTTTCACTTCAAAAGGACAATCATACAAATATCGCCATTAGTCGCTTCTGCAAGATCTCCAGTGCGAAGACATTCAAAAGGCAATTTTAGCCAAAAGTGCCGTGATACAACTGAACACATCATCAAATCTGAATACGTCATCCCACCCGAATCAGACCGCATACCAATTTTCATATTCATCTTGCAGCCTCTCTCGTCCAATCTGTCCTTTTCCAAGTACCGCAATTTTTAAAGGGTGGTTAAATTTTAAAGGCCGATGTTAATTTTGAATAAAACACAAATTATTTATAAAATTATTGTCACTTATTTTTATTATGATAATACCGGTGTGGTTCAATTATGCGTGGAACAAAATATCGGCCAAATGACCGCCGCGATCTCTGCGACACACCTCCATACGATGGTCCACATTTTCGATGACGCTGAGGCATAATTGAGGTTACATGCCGTTGATGTGCCGAATTTTCTCATCTCTTAGCTCTTGAATTGTTGCTGGCTTATCGACGTACACCTTCTCTTTCAAATAACCCCAAAGAAAGAAGTCCAACGGTGTCAAATCACATGATCTTGGAGGCCAATTGACATCGCTACCACATGAGATAACACGCCCATTGAATTTGTCGCGCAAAAGAGCCATAGTTTCGTTAGCTGTGTGGCAAGTGGCACTGTCCTGTCGAAACCACTTATCGTCCACATCCATATCTTCTAATTTGGGCCATTAAAAGTTCGTTATCATCTCACGATAGCAAACACCATTCACAGTAACTGTCTGACCGGCCTCATTTTGAAAAAAAATGCGGCCCGATGATGCCGCCAGCCAGAAAACGTGAAATTATGTGCTCACCGAAATGTTCTCTCAATAAGTCCATTGATTGATGCGATGTGTGGGAAGTGGCGCCGCGGCCGTCTTGCTGAAACCCAATGTCGCCGAGATCACGAGCTTCAATTTCAGGCATCAAATAGTCGGTTATCATGGCACGATAACGGTCGCCATTGACGGTTACGTTCGCACCGGCATAATTTTTAAAGAAATATGGACCGATGATTCCACCGGCCCACAAACCACACAAAACCGTTGTTTTTTCTGGATGAAGTGGCAGTTCTTCAATCTCTTCAGGTTG
Organism: Rhingia rostrata; assembly: GCA_949824845.1. Taxonomy (NCBI): domain Eukaryota; kingdom Metazoa; phylum Arthropoda; class Insecta; order Diptera; family Syrphidae; genus Rhingia; species Rhingia rostrata. Next base: position 4,795,967 of record OX463757.1, read on the forward strand.
CTCTTCGTCCCAAATGGGGCAATTTTGTTTGTTTACATACCCATTGAGCCAGAAATGGGCCTCATCGCTAAACAAAATTTGCCTCGAAAACGTCGGATCTTCTTGGAACTTTTCAAGAGCCCATAGAGCGAAGCGATGTCGCTTGGGAAGGTCGAGCGGCTTCAGTTGTTGCACAAGCTGTATTTTGTACGCTTTCAATTTAAGATCTTGACGTAAAATGCGTCAAGTCGTTCCATACGTCAGCCCGAGTTGCTGCGAACGGCGCCGAATCGACTCTCTACGGTCTTCGTGTACACTCTCAGCTACGGCCGCTATATTTTCTTTACAGCGTGCTGGACGTGGTCTATTCGGTCGAATATTATCCAATAATGAATGCTGGGTCTCAAAATGGGTGATGGTGTTGCGAATAGTACGCTCAGTAGGCCGATTATATTGACCATAAGTTGAGCGAAGTGCACGAAACACATTCCTCACAGAACGTGAATTTTCATAATAAAGTTGAACAATTTGTAAACGTTGTTCACGCGTAAGTCTTTCCATTATGAAATGCCAAAAATAACATGACAGCATGACACGACTCACACGTGATCTGTCAAAAAAGACTATTGAAAAAAGTATCTCTACTTGGATCACCCATTATCATCGGGTCTTATCGGGGAACATTTTTGGCATCAGCTTAAAAAGCAATATGCTTAGAACTAAAAATAAAAAAAAATGCTGCTCATCACTGCCCCTCTAGGTGTAATCGTCCATTATGTGTGTCTAGTTTAATGAAAATTAAGAAAAATTAAAACATAAAATAAACTCTTTTGCTTGAAGGATCGTCTGGCTTGTGCGTTCTGACTAAAAGACAGTTATATGATGTTATGCAGGAGTGTGAAGAGATTAATTATGAAGCTAATCTTGATCACCTTCAAAAATATTTGCTCAATAAAGCGTATGGCACGGAAGAAAAACTTAAAGATTTTACGATTAAAATTTAACATTTAAGGTATTCAAATTAGTTGAAATTTATTTCTAAAAGTGGTTTTAGCCTTAAATCTGTATATTGTATTCAGACATGAATTTAAATCAAGATGGTTAAGTGCACAACGAACAAATGATAGATTTTTAAGGAAAAATGAGACTTGGCTTCAGGGAGTTTCTGAAATACCAACCTTGGTTGGACGTGGCCGGCCGTTAAAACCTTTTACAGAGCTTAGTGTACAGAGCAAAAGAAGAAGAACGCAGAGCTTGCGTGACAGAAATGAAACAGAGAAACTTGCGTTTGCTACTCAAATGAAGTTACGCCAGACTGGAAAATCGCAAGCTTCAAAAGTTTTGAAACAAATCATCGAGTCCCCTGAGAGAGCAAAAAGGTATAAAAAATCCTTGTCCAATAGTTTCCAACGTGAAAATATATCTACTCTCAGAGCTCTTTCTATTTTTGTTGATGCAAATTTGCCAAGAAATCAGTATGAAATAGTGAAAACTAGTGACAAACAACTTTTTCCTTGCTAAAGTATTCTCCAAAATGCCAAAAAAGAATGCTACCCAATACTTAAGTCATATACCGTAACAGAAACCTTGGCTGAAGTAAACTTGCAGGACTTATTAAACCATACAGCTAAACGTCTATTATTATATTTGGATAACGCACAAGAGATGTTAAATGAAACAGAGAACAATTCCTTAGAACTTATATCGAAATAGGGATGTGATGGTTCGCAACAAACACAATTCAGACAAAAGTTTGAAAACGATTCTGATTCAGATGGATATATATTCCAAGCCTCATTTGTGCCCTTGCGTTTGTTTTGCAGTTCAACTAACAAAATTATTTGGCAAAATCCAACGCCATCCTTGCCAAGATATTGCCGTCCAATAAAAATTTGTTTTGTAAAAGAATCCATTGATGTTACGCAAAATTAAACAGCTTAAATTCAATCTAAGATAATTAAACTGAGCAAAACTGTCATAGAATGCCATAGGACACATTAAGTTTTAACAATGGTCGATGGTAAAGTTAGCAACGCAGCCACTTATACAACATCTACCATGAAATGTTATATATGCGGTGCTACTTCAAAAGATTTTAATGATCTTTCTAGGAAAAAAAACTGTCGATAAGGATGCGATCAAATTTGGATTGTCGATTTTGCATGCCAGGATACGGTTTTTTGAAAGCATTCTTCATCTCGCTTACAAGATTCCATTAAAGAAATGGCAGCTAAGAACACTTTCAGAAAAAATGTTACTAAAAGAAAGAAAAAAGGAAATTCAAGAAAAGTTTAAGTCAAAACTGGGACTCATTGTTGATGTACCCAAACCTGGTTTCGGGAACACTAATGATGGCAATACAAGTCGCAGATTTTTCAGCAATCCAGAACTAGCAGCTGAAATCACTGGTGTTGATTTGCAACTTATTTTTAGATTGAAAGTCATATTAGAAGTAATTTCTCGTGGATTAGAAAAAGACGTTGAGAAGTTTGAACCCTTTGATGTGGATACGGCTAAGTTGTATATTGAGCTCTATCCCTGGCATCCCATGACTCCAACGATGCACAAACTTCTTGTACATGGAGCAAAAGTATAGCCCGTCCCAAAGTACCTGAAAATATCTTGCGCAGGTCTCTTCACATCAGGGATTTTATTCTCTTAGAGAAAGCAAAACTACTTTTCCAACAAAAACTACAGCTAAAAAAAATGTGTGCGCATTTCATAACGCAAGCATACCCCTGCTTGCGAAAACATCTCTCTCGATCGACGATCGAGGAATGACTGATTGTCCACACAGAACCGTCGTTGGCGCATGCAATAGATACACTTTACCCAAGGTATACCTTGCACTTTACCCACCCCAAAGAAAAGGGAAATTTGCTGGGTGTTGCACTTCTCAAATATGTATTAATAAAAGCCAGAGCTTTGAGTAACAACTATTGAAAAGGGTTAAAATGGAATTTCCATTATACTTTGTGAATGGGCACGAAAGCAGGTAGACAGGTCGATTTTTAGGTTAATTGAGAAAAGATGGGTTTTTTTACTCACTTAAAATAGACCCGTCTTGCCGGATATAACTTTGGAAAACCCATGTTTTCAAGTGAATAAAAGGTATATTTTTACGCGTTTTTGCATGATTTTATAATTTTTTTTTTCTTTTATGACTTGTTTGACCTTTACCACACTATACCTATTATAACTTAAAAAAAAACCTCATATTAAATTTTACAAATGCCAGGAAACATGCAAAAATTATAATTTTTTTATTTTCTTTTACGACTCGTATGATCTTTACCACACTATACCTAGTTTAACTTAAAAAAAAACGTCATAGGTATGAAAGTTTTCGAATGCGAGGAAACATGCCAAACTTATATAAAAAGGCAATTATTAGCTTTTTTAGCAGGCATTCATTTTTTGTCAGTAAACCAAAATACACCTTAAAACACCATTATGGATTCTATTGGCAAAGGAAAATCAATAAGCAAGCAAACACGAGCGGTTATCATCAACGTTATAAAACATGAGATGGAGAAGGCCGAAACACATTTGAGAGTTCAGAGCTGGAAATTTATTGCTGAAGCATCCAAAATAACAGGAGTATCCAGAAGCTCAATATGGAGGATTTTTAAAGAGCATGAAAGAAGCGGTACAGTCAGAAGTCCAAAAAAAAGGACCTCACAACCATTATGTCACCGGACTGGACAACTTTGACATCAGCGTAATGAAAAGAATAATTCAAAATTTTCATAAAGAAGAAAAAATGATAATTACACTAAATGCACTGAATCAACGAATAGCTTCGGATTTGCAGATCAACATGAGCCGATCATCTTTACACAGGGTTTTACAATACAATGGAGATACAGATTTAAAAAACAGAGAACAATCGAACGAACGGATATAAAACTTAAACGCTACGAGTATATTGCCCAAGTACGAGAATTCCGAGAGAAAGGCTACGCAATTATTTATATAGATGAAAGTGATATTCATAGCACACATACTCGACCCAATACTTGGACAGATGGCAGCTTGGACGGCTTAAAGTCAAATATTTCCAAAGGATCACGGTTGATTATAGCTCATGCTGGTGGAAAAGCAGGATTTGTTAGAAATGGACTACTGCTTTTTAAATCTGGAAGCAAGACTGGTGACTACCATAATGAGATGAACTACGAAAACTTTTCAAAATGGTTAAGGGAACAAGTTCTTTGTAACTTAGAAGAACCGTCAGTTATTGTTATGGACAATGCAACATATCACAATAAAATTGATGGTACTGTCCCCAACTCGTCATCATTAAAGGCTGATATGATTAAATGGCTATCCGAAAACAAAATACCTCACCAACCAGCTAGCTGCAAAGTACAGCTATATGGATTAATAAAACAAAACAAGTCCTCCCGAAAGCTTCAAATTGATGACATCATTAGGAGTGCAGGCCACCAAGTCTTACGATTACCCCCTTATCATCCGGACCTAAATCCTATAGAAAATATATCTGGAATAGTAAAAAGCAGAGTAGCAGCAAGAAATACAACTTTTAAACTGGACGATGTCAAAAATATTGCGGAAGAAGAATTCAACAAAATAACTCCGGAAAATTGGAACTCTGTTTGTGAAAAAGCAATACGCACAGAAGATGAATATCATAGCGCAGAAATTGCATGGGATAGAATAACTGAAAGAATTGTTATACACCCAGCAGATGATTCATCTGATGGAGATGATTTTGAAACCGACACAACGGATTCCGATTAATATTATCCACTATTTATAAAACAAATAACTTTTTATGAAAAAAAAAAACACTATTTATAACTCCAAATAAAATCTCAACTATTTATTTTTTCAAACAATATTTTTCGTATTCATTTTCTTTGCCTTACATTATTTTATGTCAATTTTGATATTTTTCATTATTTCTTTATTTTCTTGAATGTAATGTTCTACTTCGTGCATGAAACTTTTTTCATGAGTTACTACAATAATTTATTGGTGAAACTCAATGACAGTTAAAACACGTATCAATAATAAAACAATTACGTTTTCCAATATCGCTGCAAAAAAGATAAAGTACAGAAAAGCATTAACAATTTCATTCGATCAAAAAACCTTAAAAGAGAAAATTTCCCTTAAATAAATTGCTACTGCGCATGTTGGGATCTTTCTTCTTTTATGGGACGGACTATAATAGAAAATGCACTCTTACCAATAGGACAGCTATCCGAAGAAGCAGCAGAAGCAAGGAACAAGCATTTCAGGTTGTACCGGTTAAATTTTGCGAGGAAGTTCTCTAGGACAAAGTGCAACATGGATGTTCTTAACAGGTTTAAAAAACATAAGAAGTCGGAAATAAAAAATAGTTCTAATTTTCTTTTGTAGGTTACTTTTAAGTTCGGATCCACTAATAACAAGCTTAAGACCTTTGCCTGGTAAAAAATCTAAACAGTTTACAAAAGAAGCTCTTGCAATGTTGACTTCCGGGATTACAGGATCATCATCTTTACAAAATTATGATGAGACTATAATATCAAATGAAAGTGAAAATGAAGAGTCGGCTGAAGAGGATGATGAATGTATTGATGAAGAAAAATCATAAGCACAGTTTACTAAATAATATGTAAATTGCCATAATTGATTTCACACAATTTTTCATATTAATAATAAAATACCTACAGTGAGCCAAAAAAAAACTGGGACACCCATTACCCTTAAGTTTAACTTGAAATATCTCAGCCATTTCTTAATATATTGAAACAAAATAAATTACACAATAAAGCATATTTTATTGCAATTTCAGTAACATAAACACATTTTATTTCCTATTTTTAATTTTAACAAAAATAAAATAAAACAAAAAAATTCATAAATTCGTCAGCCAAAAAAAAACTGGGACAGTTGTTTTACAAGGCCACTGTTGAAGTCCCGTTGCTTTGTTTTCCTTATCTTAGATTAAATATTACTTCCGCTAGTCAAGTAGTTTGCAATTGCATATTGATGTCATCAAGCGTTGTTGTGGAAAAAATGGAAAATAAACAGACGTCTCGCGATATGAATGCTTTAATAATTTATTATTACGAAAAAAAATCACAGTATTCGTGAAATTTCTTTAATAGTTAATAAACCTAAATCAACAGTTTTTAATATTGTGAAATGGAAGTGGAAGGCCTTCTAAAATGTCCACGGAACAAACCAAACGGAGGATATTAAGAATTATAAATGGAAACCCGAAGGAATCAGCTGTCGAAATTGCCAAGACCTTGAAAAAAGACAAAATTACAGAAGTTCATCCGCAAACGGTGCGCAATTTCCTACATAAAGGGCCAAACCAAAGAGCAACCGAAACCGAAACTTTGTTTTTCACTTTTTTTTAAACTGCTAATTACTTAAAATTTGCTGTGTTTTTCAGTTAAAAATACTTCTTAAATAAAAGATATTAATAAACCACACTAATCTCATCTATTTTTATTTCTTAAAGTCTTTTTATTTTGATATAAAACGATTTTATTTTTTTTCCGTACCGAAATTTTACTTTTTCATTTTGCAGTTTTGCAATTCATCGTACCGAAACTTGCAACTTTTTTTTTCATCGTTGTAATTTCTGTTTGCCGAAGTTCGCAGACGTCACTTTTCTGACGTTTTTATGTCAAATTGAATTGTTTTTTTTTATTTATTCTTCTTTTTTGTGTGATGAAAAGCTAACGTGAAGTAATAATGGAAATGGAATTAATTAAAAAAATTAGAAAAGAAAATGCTGAAGCAAAAAAAAGCTAAAGATGCTAGCATTCAAAGAAAACAGGAATTATACAGTTCCGAGTCGAAACTAATTCTTGAAGTAGAATCTCATAAATCTATTTATGATAAAACTTGCAAAGAATATAAAAACAGGAACATAAAAGCATCTGATTGGCAAGAAATATCGATAATTTTAGCAAAAAGTGGTAAGAAAATAAAAAAAAAAAAGTTCTTACATGTTTGCTCATATTTGTTTTTGTTTTTTTAGTTCCTGATTGCCAAAAAAAATGGATAACGTTGAGAGATACGTTTTCATCGAATTTAAAAGCATCAACGATAACTGTTAGCGGTTCAGCATCTACTCCAACTATTAAGTGGCATCATTTTGATAGCATGAAGTTTTTGATTCCTTTTGTGAAAATTCCAAATAAGTAAGAAATACTTTCCATACCTATATAAAATTGTGCATATCTTATTATTTATATATTGTAGCAATTGCGGCAATTATTATTCAAGTGCAAATGAAAACATAGCTCTTGAAGATGAAGTGAAACAAAATATGCTGCAATTATTTGGTGAAGTACCTTCAACTGAAATAATGGAGCCCGAACCATCATGGAATGAATCCAGCTGTTCAATTGAAACCCTGAAAGAGCCAAATAGGAGTTCTACTAAACGGAAACGACATGAAGAAAAAGGTGATGCTTTTTCAAAAATTCTTCAAGTCATAGAGAATATTCCTGCAGATCCTCCACAAGACTCATCACCTATGACGAATTTTGTTGCTTCGCTTAATGGCTTGACAAGTCATTTTACACGTGAGCAGCAAATTGATTTCCAAGTTGGATGCCTCAATTTAATAAAAGAAATTGATAAAAGGGCAATTAATTAAGAAAAAAATTGCACGGTCCACTTTTATATTTTTGTGATTGATGTTTTAAAATGTGCCCTACTTTGTGCCTTTACTATTAATGAATTTAATACTTAATCCTTTTTGCTTTCATTTTCTACAAGAGCTATGTTATTTTAAAATGAATTTATGAATTCCTTTCGTGTTCAAAGACTACAAGACTTATTTTATTTAATTTAACTTAATTTATGAATTTAAGAATGAAATAAAGAACGTTTTTGATTTTTTTTTCAAAACATTAAATTAAATCATGTTGGAAGTCCACGTTTCCTTCATTTGAGCACCAATCTGCGAAATGTTCACGTACATTGTACGCTTGTGATGCAGGTTGGGTTTTTCGAGGTTCATTAAAAGCTTCTTCTTGTATACCATCCTCAGCAGTTGTTAACAAGTATTGCGAACCATGTAAAGTTTCTTCTATATTCATTTTAAGAAAATTGTGGAGAATGCAGCAGCACAATACAATTTGCTTGGCAAATGTTACCTGCACTTCAAGCGATTTCACCAAAATCCTCCATGTACGGGCTAGTATACCAAACGCATTTTCTACGATGCGTCTAGCTCTGGAGAGCCTACAAAAAAATCATTAAAATTATGACTAGACAAAAAATAATATAGGATACCTGTAATTAAATATTCTTTGAGGATTAGTCAAATTTTGTCCACCGTATGGTGTTAACAAATTTGTCTTAAGTCCAAAAGCTTCATCACCAACCAGCACATGAGGTACATAAGTTTGTGTTCCTGGTAATTTTTTGTTTTTTGGAACCTTCAGAATGCCTGATTGATTTATCCAATGTTTCCCAAAAAAGGAGTTGGAAAAAATGGCTGAATCAGCATTGGAACCATATGATCCGATATCTACCACAATAAACTTATATTTTGCATCTACTACTGCCATTAAATTTAGTGAAAAGGTTTTTTTATAATTAAAAAAAAAGACTTCCCGACTTTCTTGGGCAAAACAATTGAACATGTTTGCCGTCCACGGCACCCAAACAGTTTGGAAAATTCCATCTATGTAAAAAATCTTTTGCAATATTATTCCAACTTTCTGTGCTTTGCTGCGGCAAAACCTTTCTCTGTAATTCTTCGTTAATGGCAATAATAGTTTGTACTATACATCGTCGAACTGTAGTCGTTCCCATTAGGAATCGTGAACCCAAATCATAAAATGAAGCACCAGTGGCTAAAAATCTAAGATAAGATGTTATAAAACTTCATTTATATTTACCTACTTAAAATATTACCTTAAGGTTATAACCAATTTTTCATTTGGTGAAATTGCGTCCTTCCTAAAGTTATTTGGAGTCGGGCTTATTTTATGTTGCACTCCGTTAAGGATTACATCAAATTGCTCCTTGCTCATACGGAAATATCGGAAATATCGGAAATACCGGGCCGGATACTCCTCCAATTTTGTTGAGATTCGGTAGAATTCTCCATTAATTTTTCGGTCTCGATTTAGGGGATGAATCCAATATTTGGAACGTTTTGTTCTTTTCAGCATTGCAAAATATAACGCAGCATATAACAAAATTTTCTTTTTTTTATAGATCCGCATTCTGAATTCACTGAATGTCAAATGTGACGTTTAATTTTTTTTCAGTTTCTGTGCTATGTTCCGTGGGAATGAAATGTCATAATTGAACAGAAAAATGAAAAAATAAAACGAAGTTTCGGTTTCGGTTGCTCGGTGGGTTTGGCCCTTAAGGAAGGTTTCAAAGCCCGCACACCTCGCAAAAAACCAGCATTATCGGAAAGAAATATAAAGAAGCGACTGGAATATGCAAAGGAGTACGTGCAAAAAAACGGATGACTTTTGGAAACAAGTGATTTTTTGTGATGAGTCCAAATTTAACATTTTTGGAAGCGATGGTCGACGTTTTGTGTGGAGGAGGGACGGAACCGCATTGGATCCAAAAAATGTTACTCCCACGGTTAAGCACGGTGGTGGAAACATAATGGTTTGGGGTGCAATGGCAGCAAAGGGAGTTGGTTCCCTTCATGTAATTGAAGGCAATTTAAACAAATTTGGATACATTGACATCCTGAAACGTTATATCCCCGAAACGAAAGAATAATTGGGACTACCACCAGGTGTAATACTGTTGCACGGCAACGATCCAAAACACACAGCTGGTGTAACAAGAGATTGGTGTGTTTGGAATATAAAAAAAGGTGTTGCCGCATCCTCCGCAAAGTCCGGATCTAAATCCCATAGAGCACCTTTGGGTAGTTTTAGAAAAAGAGGTACGAAAAAGGACAATTAGTTCCAGAGAAGAGTTGAAGATAGCGTTATATGATGAATGGCAAAAAATTCCAGTGACTGTCACAAAAGACCTGGTCGGATCGATGAATAGAAGATTGCAAGAAGTTTACTTTTACTTTTTAATTCATTTTTTATTTACTTAAAATATTAACTTAATACTAGACAAAAATGCTTAAATTTAACTTATCGGCCCATAGCGGGCGCTGTAAGCTTATAACTAACATTTTTCTTTTGCTTTTCAGCCTAAATTTGTCATTTGTTTCTTATTATTAATATAAAGACATTTATTTGATTTTTCAAAGAAAAAATTAAAACTTTAAACAGTAACCATTTTTTTTGTTTTATATAAAAACTTAATCTAGACTAAAACTAACTTAAACTACTTAATACTAGTTAAACCTAACTAACACTAATTAAGACTACTTAACTACTTAAACCTAACTTAATTATAATCGGGGTGGGAAGCACTCGTTGCATATGCCCCGAGGGTTTGCCATCCCGATTGCGTCATTGGGTCAAGCAAGCATTTATGCAACCATATTAAATAAAATATGGTGCATAAGCCCAGCCCCAGAATTTGTACCTAAATTTAATTTACTTAAGTACTAAGGAGTGGACTAAAAGTCCGCAAAGACCTGAGGAACTGCAGAAATACTTTCCTCGTTTAGCCACCAAAACTCGGTGCGCTGCTTTTCAGCGTCGGTCCTATCGCGATCCGATACCGCCGTGCTAAAGAGGAGGAGCTCCGGAGCATTGTCGACGTACCCATCGCGGACTAGCCGCTTGTCCCGCGCGTCACGGTAGCGATGGTATAAAACCGGGATACCGTTCCTGTCTTTTATTAACCCTAACGAATCGATATAAATGAATGCCTCTGGTGGAATAAAGCCGGACATGAGCGCACTCTCCATGTACATTTCATTGGGGTAATAAGCCCTGAAGATCAGGCTGTTGTCGCTAGCCATCGCCCTTGCAGCGTGCCTTCGATTCACCTTAATTAGGAAATTGTCAATTCTGTTCAACTGGGCCCCATTGTATAGAACCTCGTTCCGATAGTGTTTTATGTACTCGGAGTCTGGTGTTCGTATACAACCCTAAGCAGGATCGGAGACAACGCCTCTCGAATAGCCGTATCCTTTCCATGTAGGATGGTGATACATTGAACCACACGGGATAACCGTAAGCGATGATCGGCCTTATGAGGGCCATGTAGCAAATGACTTTCACCCTTGAATCAAGTTGACTGCTATGAAACAATCTTCTTGTCAGAGCATAAGCCCCCCTAGCCCTGGCCAGACAAGCATCCACATTTTTATTAAAATATAGAAACTTGTCAAGCCAGACGCCAAGGTATTTGACTTCACTTCTCACCGCCAACCGCCGTCCATGCTGTCCCATGATACAAAATTTTTTCCAGTTTTTTTCTGGTATCGTAAGAAGCCCTCTGCACTGGGGTCCTGAACAGAATTGTTTCGGTTTTTTGGAAATTGATCCTCAATTTCCAATCATCGCAATATCCCTTAATGTGATCGAAGTCACGTTGCAAAAGTATGTTGATGACCTCGATTTTCGGACCTGATCTGTACGCCACTAGATCATCTGCGTACGCTATAGCGTGTCTGAGAGAACCTACAAGATCACTTGTATAAATGTTAAACAATATCGGGGAGTTCACCGCCCCCTGTTGTAAACCGTTTTAAATTTCAAAGACTTTACTCGAAGTTACGATGCCACATTTGACAACGAACTTCTTTCCCATAAGCATTTCATAAATCATATATAGCATGGGTTTACGCATGCCCAGTCTGGTCAGCTTGTAGAAAAACCCCTCTAACCATACGGTGTCGAAGGCCTTCTCAAAGTCAACCAGACAGGCCCCTGTGCACTGTTTTTTGGACTTATTCCATTGAATGTCGGACACTAGTTTCGATGCGGCATGAATGGCGTCATGCCTCGCTCGAAAACCAAACTGATTTTCCGGAATAATTTTGTTTTCCTCGGCCCACTTAAGCAGAGCCCTATTGACTATTTTCTCAAATACCTTGCTTACATTCGGCAGAAGGCTAGATTGCAAGAAGTTTTTAAAAGCAAAAGGGCATCACACAAAGTATTAAAATTTATAATTATTTCCATTTTTAGTTACTGTCCCAGCTGACGAATTTATGAAATTCTTTGTTTTATTTTATTTTTGTTAAAATTAAAGATGGAAAATAAAATGTGTTTATGTTACTGAAATTGTAATGAAATATGCTTTATTGTGTAATTTATTTTATTTCAATCTATTAAGAAATGGCGGAGATATTTCAAGTTAAACTTAAAGGTAATGGGTGTCCCAGTTTTTTTTTGGTTCACTGTAAATTGTACCCAGGAAACTTTATTTATCCCTTTTTTTGACTGAAATAAGCTTTAAAACTCTTTTAGAGTTGATTCAGTTAAGTATCGCCTCATTGAGACAAAAAAATATTTTTGAACGGTTTTTGAAGGCAAATACTGCACTGTGCGACGTTAAAATTTGAAAAACTCATAAAGCCAGAACATTTGCATGGTTTACTCTTTTTTAACTCCATCCTCAATAATTGTGAAAGTGAAAAGACATTAAGCTTGAGTCCAAAAAGCTTTTTTGCCTGAAAGTGGTAGTAGTGATTCAATATCTCTATGGGAAACGTGGTTCCTTGTAATTTATTACTTTTGGACGTGAACGGTTTAAAGTCTTGGGCACTTTAACATTGCGTGTGTTTGGTGTCGTTTTTATCAGGTATGTTAAATTTCTGATTGTGTTTCGTGGGTTCGTCTGTCTGCCTGTTGGCGTGGATGCCATCTAGTTCGACCAGATTTTTATTTAAATTGGTCCTCGGTTCATAAGACAAAGTTTACTTCTGACTAGATCGGAGCACAATTCTAAAATATTCCCGGAAAGTGAACTTATGCTGCAGTTGGAGTATATGATGATTTATTAAAGTGGACAAAAGTTGAATGTATCTTATTCTCTTTGTATCTTAGCAATCAAATAATTTATTGTTTCCTTAGTACAAGCAGTGCAGCACATTATTCAGCGAGCTGAGTATGCAGATTGGGTTAAAGACTTAGAACCAACATCATCATCCAGCTTTTAAGCATTCTATTCATAACACAACTTAATTGTACGTATCATACTTAAATAATTAAAATAATAAATAAAATGAAAATTAAATTATTTGGTTATATGTTTTTTTTAACCAAGCAAAGTTTTCACAAAAAAAAAATTGTGTAAATGACATAAAACAGCTGTAAAAATGACACAAACTATAGTTGTTTCTACTAACTGATTTGACAGTAAAAAATGCATTTTGACAGCAAAGAGTTTTGTATAAAACAACTAAAATCTGTATTTATACATACAGGATGTCCGCCGGAAAGGTATATTACTTTGTTGCGCCGCCATTTTGATAAACATTAGTTGTAACAGTTTATATTTGGCAGTCGTGAAGTAGACACGTGTCAAATTTGTTATGAAAAAATGTTCTATAAGCCAACGTGTTTTATTTATTTATTATTTATTCATTTCATCATTTAAGAACAAAATTCTCTTATAGACTAATAGATAACAATATTTTATTTAAGTTACATTAATATAGACAACAGAAAGATAAATATATATATACAAACATCAAGTAGATCTTAGTACATTTAAAACATAAATTTTGAACGCGTCTCTATTACAAATTCTAAAAAAGTCTAACCTAGTACAAACTGAATTTGCTTCCCTGATGCAACGAGAAAACGGTTCATTACGACCATAATTAGATCGATGAAATTGTTCGTAAAAAATAACATAATCTCTAGAATTGTAACAAGGAACACGAATCGATATAAGTGAGAGAAGTTGTGCACATTTGATATGATGACTTAGTATATCTCTAATGAACATTATCGCAAAATATGTACGTCGAATTTCCAAATTCTGCATACCAAATAAGAGACATCTAGTTTCGTAAGGTGGTCTAACATTGCCCCAGTGGAGTTTATGATACATAAGCCTTGAAATGTTTTTTTGAATTTTTTCGATTCTTATACACGAATTATTGTAGTAAGGGTTCCAAACCGTGCTGCAGTATTCAAGCGCTGAGCGAATGAGAGAGATGAAAAGAGTTTTTATAACTTCTTACATCTGTAAACTCCTTACTGTTTCTTTTAATAAATCCTAACATTTGGTTGGATTTGTTTATAATGTAGTCTATATGAGGAAGAAAGGAAAGTTTGGTATCGAGAATAACACCTAGATCTTTTTTTTGCACTACACGATCCAAAGAAGTACAACAAATTCGATAGTCATAGTAGATCGGAGAAATCTTACGAAAACAAGACATAACTTGGCATTTTGAAATATTAAGATGTAAGAAGTTTAAACTACACCATTGTGCCAGTTTATTCAAATCATCATTTCGTGAAGTACAATCCTCGAAGCATTTTATACAACGGTATAAATTAAGGTCATCTGCAAAGAGAAGACATTGGGATTTTAAGAAGATTTTTGGATTATCGTTAATAAAAAACAAGAACAATAATGGGCCTAAATGCCTACCCTGAGGGACACCGGATGGTACCAATATTTGATTTGACTGATGATCGTCAATCTTAACAACTTGAACTCTGGATGCTAAATATGATTTAAGCCAATCAAGAATTTTAGAATGAAATCCCAATTCCAAGAGCTTGTGTAAAAGAATATGATGGTTAACGCGGTCAAATGCTTTGGCGAAATCTGTGAAGATTATGTCGGTTTGACGATTTGATTCAAATTTGTTTATGATAAAGGTTGTCATTAGTGAAAGATTTGTGGATGTAGACCTTCCAGAAATAAATCCGTGTTGGGAATCTGATACAAAACCTTTTAGTTGAAAAGTAAGTTTATCACAAACTATTTTTTCAAATAACTTAGGTAGAGCAGATATATTGCAGATTGGTCTATAATTCGTTATTTCTTGTTTCGATCCAGATCTGTAAATTGGTGTTATATAAGACAATTTCCAACAATTTAAAAATTCACCATTCGAAAGCGATAGGTTGAAAATTGTCGTCAATGGAATAGCTAAAGATGAGGCACATCTAAACAATAGGATTTAATCGTTAAGACATTTCATAAAAATCAATCATCGATTACAGTGACGATGAGAAAGTTACGTGAAATTTTTGGGAGAAACAACGTGCCAACAAAACGCACTATTTATCGTGTAGTGAATAATTTCGAAGAAAGATAGTCTGTAGGTGATAGGAACAAGCATGGACTACAACGTACTGCAAGATCGCCAGAAAACATTACTGCTGCTCAAGGAAGTGTTCAAAACAATCCATCGACCACAATTCGACGCCTCGCTCAGGAGCTTGGTCTTGAAAGAACATCTTTGACCACAATTTTTAATAAGGATTTGCATTTGTTTCCATTTAAGATTCAGTTGACACAAGAGCTTCTTCCACAAGACCATTTATGCCACCGTACATATCCCGATAAGATGTTACAGCTAGCCCATTACAACCCCGATTTTCATGAAAATATCATGATGAGTGACGGGGCACATTTTCATTTAAATGGACATGTGCCCAGAACCGACTATTCTGTTGGAATGGAATGTTGGGCAATGGAAAACCCTCAAACTATTCATCAGTCACCTTTGCATCCATTAAAAGTTACAGTCTGGTGTACAATTTGGTCAGGAGGAATCATTGGACCTTACTTCTTTGATAATGAAAGCGGCGTAACGGTAACTGTGAATGAGGAGCGATATCTTGATATGATTAAAAACTTTTTAACGCCACAACTGCATGCTTTGGGCTTGATTAACATTTGGTATCAACAAGACGGTGCCAAATCCCATACAGCAAGGATTACTACGAGACCTATTTCCACAACAAGTTATTTCAAGAAATTGTGATGTTGAATGGCCTCCACGGTCGCCTAATTTTACTGCTGCGGACTTCTTTTTGTGGAGATATCTACAAGGCATGCTTTATGCAAACAAACCAGAAACGCTTGAGCAACTCAAACAAAATATTCGTGATGAAATTAATGAAATACTACGTGAAATGTGTCAGAATGTAATGAAAAATGTGCTCAAAAGGGATCGCGTTTGTGAGACTAACAGAGGCGGACATTTACCTGATATTGTAATGCATACATATTTGCCGACATTAAATAAAACATTTATCAATATAATTTCCATTCTCTTTCATTTAACCAAACATTATAAACAAACAAAGTAAAATACCTTCCCGTGGGACACCCTGTATAGCAAGTTTTATTATACCAGCTTAACATTTTTGGACTGACCAATATGCCCCTATAACCAATGTTATTGGTGGCTATGGCTATACAAATCGTTTTTATCAGACTAGGGTTTAATTATACTCAGCCCAATTGGGCAACCAGTCTTCCTCATTAACTCAAGTATCATGTCCCTGAACTTATTTGGTTTACAACTCAGACAGGACACAACTTAGTTAGACGTAGGTAATTCGTTACAACATCACTCAGTGATGCAATTTTAGACACATCAACGATATCCGTATTCAAGGTAAATAAAAATTTCGTGTTATCTTAATTTGCATGACTTCAACAAGTCCACACAATACAAACGGAAACAACATCACATAGACCACCATGTAACCAGCGCAAGTAGAAACAGTTTCCTGATTTTGCGACTTATCCAGACACGCCGCCGTTCAGGTGAAAATCCTGATCTGAATAATTGAGCCTAATAGGATTTTAAGTGTGCACGCTGAAACAATTCTGCTACCACCTCCTGTGCACAAGCGATAACAAGGGAACGTGAGTGACTATATGAGAGGTAAGTAACCCTGAAAGGTTCAACTATAGGTAGCCTAATGAATGAACCTCAATCCATGACCTCACAGGGAGTAAATATCCTTCGTAAATACACAATCTGTGAGTGCTAATACGTTCCGGTAATTAATTTTCATTGAGAAATTTCATCTTAATTTTTCCGCATTAGGAGATATGGTTGCTTATGTGCGTGAAGGATCTACCTAAGGTCACATGAATGATGGTTTTTGTCTCTTTCTTGAAAAAGATTTTTTTATTTTCGAAGAAAGTTAATTGAACGTGAACAGTTGCCCAACACAGGAAGAGTTACCTGTTGAGCGTTTTTTTTTTTTTTTTTCTGAAATCCATATACCTAGGGATGAGTTTCCTTTTCTTTTTGGTTTCCTTTGATTTGAAAGGATCTTTCCTTCCGGATGGGTTTCAGTAGAAATATATTTTATCCTTCAACACGAATACGTTTATAGAACGAACGGTGTTAATCCTGTGCCATATCAAGGAAAACAAACAACGTATCATATCCTTGGTATGATAGAATGACTGGAGCCGTTATTGAAAAACGTGCTTATAATTTAAACAATCGAAGGATCCTTTCATACTTTTGTTGACACTTTTGAAAGGGGAAATGTATATGAGTACCTTTTGGAAACCACTTACAAAGTTAATCGAAACGGTATACCGTTTCAGCGTGAGAAATTTCCAAAAGGATTTTATTTGTTTGGATAGATCGGGCATGGAAATTTTTTTTTTTTTTTTAATTATGAAATCAAAATATTTGATTAAACAAAAAAAAAAAAACGGTGAACGCTGCGACTCATTGTTAAATTGGTTAACATCGTCGATTGTCTTTGCATTTTAATGTTTTAAGTTTTAAGGATCGTTTGTTATTTGAACGGGTTCAATTATTAGGATTGCAGATAAATACTGTATAGTCTAGCATGGTGGAAGGATTTTTGGGTGTTGCAGAACGAGGGAAGACTCTGATTGGCTTTAACCCAATGCCTAGGGATTGTAACTCTAACTACACATGAAATTCTTGTTTTTAACCTCCAAGTGGTAACCATCGGAGACTGGTCTCATCCAACCGGATAGGACTTGCTAAGCGATAAGCGCGAGTGTTGACAACATGAAGAAAAATAGCAACACCATAACCATCCAGCTCAGAATGGCACGGAATGAATTACCGGCCTGCTGTCCCAGGCGAACCTAGACAAGCTGATTCGACATATTCGGACAAAAGGTTGTCTAGGAGTTTCAAGGGTTAGTCAGGCCCCTTGGACAGAGTTGGTGGCGGATGAATGAAAAGGCCAACGGCAGCTCTCAATCCCGTAGTGGAAACCGATGGCCCCCGTTTCCTAGGGGTATTTAATAGATTAGAACTGGCCCTCCAGGTTGGGGGTTGTGCTTTTGGCTATAAAATCAGTCCTTTAAGAGGCTATTGGTTGCTTCGTAGCAAATACTTGTTTCAGTGGGTGGGTAGTTACCCACTGAAACGGTGTTTGCCTCCGAAAGGACTGATGGGTAACTACCCACCCACTGAAACAAGTATTTGCTACTAAGCAACCAATAGTCTCGGAAAGGACTGATTTTATTATTGACGACCCTGGTAAACGAAAAAGGACAACGACGTTCGTATCTGCACCTGGAATGTGAGAAAATCAAACAGGAGAGGTGTAGGCGTGCAACTAGATGAAGTCATTAACTGCTACAAAGCAGACACTACTGCCATCCAGGAAATACGGGCAAAAAGAGGATGAAAAACTGCGATATCAACTACGGACTGTCTTATAGTGAGCAGAAACAGCGACTCATCGGATGCGGATTTTTTATAAGTGCCAGACTTAGGAAAGAACGCATTGAAATGATCCGCATCAAGGCCAAATTCGTCAACATAAGCCTTATATGCGCTCACGCCCAGACGCCGGAAAAAGATGAGATAGCTAAGGATTGCTTCTATGACCTCCTTGACAAAACCTACCGAAATACGATGTTCAAATCGCGCTGAGAGATTTTAACGCAAATGTAGAAAAAGAAGACATCTTCAGCAGTATTGTCAAAAACATAGCCTAGATAGCCTAAGAGACTTAAGCTAATTTACTTTACTGCAGAACGAAATGCCACTTTAGCCAGCACACGGTTTCCTCACTCCGATATCCTTAAAGGGACATGGTGGTCTCCAGATCATCGAACGGTCAACCAAATTGTTCACATTGCGATAGACAAGACGCACGGATCCAGTATTTTGGATGTCCGAACATTCCACGAAGCAAACATCGACTCGAACCACTAACTTGTTGCAGCCAAGGTAAGAATGCGGATATCCACCACGCCACAATATTCCAGAAACACTGTGAAAAAAATTGATGTCGAAAGACTGTAATCGCAAGAGATCGCCAAAACCTTCGCGAAGCGCGTATCCCTAAACCTCTCGATTAACACCATACCAACAGCATAGTGTCGAAGAACAATGGCAACGATGCCAACAAGCCATTAGATCAGCCGCAACCAACAAGCAACCAGTGGTTTGATGAGGAATGCCGACATATGCTTGCAACCAAGAACGAGGCCTACAAGGCTAAGCTGCAGGTGAAGACGAGAGCTGCCATTGAGCTATATAGCCAGAGGCTTTTCAGAAAGAAGAACAAAGAGCAAGAAAAGCGCGCAATCGAGGATATAGAGAGGTGCCACTCCAGGAACGATGTTCACAAGTCTTACTAAAGTGTAAAACGTCAAAGCAAAAGGATACAAGGCTCGAACAGAATCCTGTCGAGATGAACAAGGAAATATCGTAGTTGAGAGACAGTCGATGCTGAGGATATGGAAGAACCACCTCTGCAGACTGTTAAACGGCGATGACGGACAACATTTCGCTGTCAGGCTGTCAATATTGACAACGACATCGAAAACTGCCAACCACCCGACCTGAGTGAAGTGAGAATAGCAATATCTAAAGTCAAGCCTAGCTTTATAAAGATTTATAAAGCCGGCGGAGATTACTTGGTTAGTTACTTCCACCAACTCGTTGGCTTTCTTCTGGTCGAAAGAAAGTATGCCTGAAGAATGGAACCTCAGCATCGTTTGCCCGATCCACAAAGGAGACCCTTTATGCTGCGCCAACTACAGAGACATAAGACTCCTCAACATCGCCTATAAGATCATATCTGCCGTAATATGTGACCGCCTAAAACCGTTTACCAACACCCTGATCGGTCGTTATCGGTGTGGCTTTAGGCCAGCAAATTCCGCAACCGATCAAATTTTCATTCTTCGGCAGATCCTGGAAACGACACAAGAAGTCCAAATCGATACCCACCACCTATTCATCGAACTATACAGAGCCATGACTATTTTTGGTATACCGCCCAAATTCGTCCATTTGTGTAGGATGATGATAGCGATTGATCGCTGATCCGTTAGGGTGGGAAACAACCTTACCGACACATTCGATATCAAAAAAGGATTTAGGCAAGGCGATGCGCTGTCATGCGACTTCTTCAATCTGATTCTTGAGAAGATTGTGCAAAACTCACGAGCCAACACCAGAGACACAATTTTCCAAAAATCTGTACAACTACTAGCATACGCCGACGATATTGACATCATTGGTAGGACCCAACGTGATGCCATAGCCACGTTTGCTAGTATAGAGAAGGAAGCGGCAAAAATGGGTTTAGCAGTAAATGAGGGCAAGACGAAGTATATGCTGTCAACACGAAAGGACACACAACATCGACGAATTGGACAGAACGTCACCATTGACAGATATAACTTTGAGGTAGTACGGAACTTATATCTCTGCTCCGCTTAACTCTGACAACAACATCTTGTCAGAAATAAAACGAAGAATTACTCTTGTCAACCGCTGTTTCTTCGGGCAGTTCATTAGGAAAGCCCTCACTTAAACTACGAAGGAGATATTATATAAGTGCCTGATCATCCTAGTCCTGCGCTGAAGCATGGACCGTCTCAAAAGCGGATGAAGAAATCCTTGATCGTTTCCAAAGGAAAAATCTTCGAATAATCTTCAGTCCCGTTTGCGTTGACCAAGAACTATACAAGCAAGAACTATACGAAATGTACAGCGACATGCCCCCACCCAAAAAAAAAGTAGCATTGGACGTTTAACATGACTATCACATGTGGAACGAATGGAAACAAACACTCCACCTAGCAGAGTCTTCGATTCCCAGGCAGACGTCGGACGCAGTACAGGAAAACCTCGGCTTAAGTGGCGCGCACGTGTAGAAACCGACCTCAATCAACTTGGAAAGAGCAACTGGAGGCAGTTAGCCAAGGACCGAGCTAATGCGAGAGGCATGTTGGTTGAGGCCCAGATTGATTCCGCCTTGTGGCGCCACGTAAGTATGTAAGTATAGCCAATGAATAGGAACTTGATGAAGTAGTAATGGTTTTAAGACCAGGAAAACTGCCAAACGAAGTAAAATCACGTGGCCCATTTTGGCTTTTTTCTATCACATCCAACATCGACGGGATATAACGAAGGCGTATAACCAGTTAGGTAAGCATTCGACGATTGGTCACGTGCACAGAATTAATGACGCATTATAAATTGGATACAAATACCTTGATAAAATTTATCTTAGATGCAATAGCTAATAATTTACATCATAGGGGTGTGGTTTTTTGTCAGTAAAAACCTGAAACTACTGAGACACTACTCTTATAGTGTCTATGAATGCTTGTTACCTACCCTCGGGGAAAGAAAAAAGTGATAACATTTTTCTAACGCTTAATAGAAATCCCCATCATCATATAAGAAATAAGACCGAACCAATTCTGTCATCTCAACAGAAAATACTTGATATCACCACATGAACGAATGCTCCAGAAATACTTTCCAATCGGCGAAGTTTGCACATCAACTCTTTTGTTTTATTCAAACCTAACCTCCACGCACTCTCATCATTCAGCAGTATTTACGAACAAAATAACAAGTTAAGGAATTTCCTTGGTCCCTGACTACAAATACACCGCAATTTCAATCAAAATTCCCACAGTCACCTACCTCTCTGGTGGTTTCTTTGTTCGTCTCAATTTTATAACGCCATTTGTTTATCACCCCTGAATACAAAAATCAGTTCAAAAATACCACAAGATCCCATCTCGTTACAAAACACTTTCAATATATTTCCAATATTATGGACAACCATTTTGTTGTTGTTGTTACGATTCGTAACACTCATGCCGACGATCGACACCGTCATCGCGCGCCTTTATCCTGGCAACGAGTCAATAAACAATAAACACGCATTAAGGTAAATGTTCACGATAAATTTCTAATTAAAATTCATTCGTTGCCGCCACCGCCGCTCAGTGACAAATGAAAGATATCTTCAAGCATCGCGGCTAACGACACTTTATTTGGCCGTGCGCTCCTTTGCGCCACCGCCCGCGCTTACTGACGCGCTATCTGTCGATCGGTGAACGAGTGTCCCACAAATCTCGTCCCCAAGCGAATCCAATTAACACTCGAAAATGAGTAATAAAAAGGTTACCAGTTGCGCCGGCGTATAGTGACAGGCTGACATTGAGTGGTCGAAGCACCGTGATCGCATAAAAAACTCTGCGAACGCAAGCAAATGTAAATATTCTGACAGTTGTGATGGTTTAGTGAAGCGGTGTCAAAGCAGTTTTTTACCAGCCATCCAGCAGAGGGTAGCGCACAAATGAGCAGCATTTGAGTATTTTTCGCATCAGGTTTTGGTCAAGGGGGAATTTAATGTGGCGTGCAATAATCTGATGGTTGTTTCTAGCTTGCTTGTATATCTAGACTATAAATGTCTTAAGGAGGTTTTTATCATCATAAGGAAAAAGTCATTTCCATCTTCCGGAGGGAGGGCTTACATGCAGATTTAATCAAACAATTACAAGCGGGATTAGGTTTGTAGCGACATTCGAATCTACTGGGGAAAGATAGATATAAATTCAAAACTTAGCCAATTGACACCTGGCAGTGAATCCTCCTTACCTTAAGTGGCGCTACAGTCCGGAATGAACCTGGACCTCCAATTAGCCCGATCATTTGCTAACTGCCTCCAGTTGCTCACTCCAAGTTGGTTGTGGTCAGTTTCTACTAGTGCGCGCCACTTAAGGCATCCGACGTCTGGCTGGGAATCGAAGACTCTGCAAACCGGAGTATTGGTGTCCACTCGTTCTACATGTCCTAGCCATCTTAAACGTCCAAAGCGGTGTTTTTTGACTAGGAGCATGTAGCTGTACAGCTCGTATAGTTCTTGGTTGAATCTTCGCCCCGATAGCCCGTCAACGAAAATTGTACCGAAGATTTTTTCAAGAATTTTCCACTCGAATCGATTAAGGATTTCTTCATCCGCTTTTGAGACGGTCCATGCTTCATCGCCGTAGAGCAGGACTATGATGATCAGGGTCGTATATAGGAACTCCTTAGTAGCTCGAGTGAGGGCTTTACTACTGAATTGCCTTCTTAGCCCGAAGAAACAGCGGTTGGCAAGAGTAATTCTTCGTTTAATTTCCAATGAGATGTTGCTGTCAGGCGATACGAGAAAGCCAACTGGGAAGCTCTTAACGGTTTCCTTAAGAATATCAACTGGTCATTATGCTTCCTCGATAATGACGTGGATGCTACTGCCGATGCGATAACGTACACCATTCTCCTGGGTAGGAAATCCTTTATTCCTCACCGGGTGAAGAGTATCAAAACTAAGGTAAAGGGGTGGTATGACTCGAGCTGTAAAGAATCTGTTGCAAGAAATATGTTTTCGGTCATACAAGACCAATTCTACTATAGAAAACCAATTTAAGTTCAAACAAGCCAGAAACGATTGTAATGCGCGCAGCAAGCGTGTCAAATTCTCCCAAGACCAAAAGCTGAGGCAAAAAATTCTACAATGTCCCAAAGGCAGTAAAAACTTTTAATCGTTTGTCAAAAACATTATGCCTTCGACCTCATCTTCCCTCCCAACGCTAATTTACAATGACATTCCAGCTGTCACCTCTATAGACAAAGCCAATCTGCTTGCTGCCCATTTCGCAGCCAGTTCCACGTAACCAGATTGTGCCCAGTCTCCTCCTGTACTCGAGAACGTAGAACATTCTATGGGACCAATCCACTTCCGTACTCGTACATTCGCAAGAGTATTATTAGATCTTAACATTCACAAATCGTCTGGTCCAGATGGTATCTCCACTATAATTCTGAAGAAGTGTTCTTCCACGCTGGCAAAACCACTGCGTAAGCTTATCTATCCGTCCTATTCATCAGGACTCTTCCCGAGTAGATAGAAAACAGCATTTGCCCAGCCCGTCCCAAAGAATGGCAAATCTTCTTCTCTCTCCAACTACCGACCAATTGCACTTACGTCCCTTCTTTCTTAGGTCATGGAAACGCTGATAAGCCGTCAGCTTATGAATTATGAAAATTGAATCACGAAAACTTGTAAATGACCGACAATACGGTTTTCGTTGCAACAGGTCCACTGGTGATTTGATGACATATCTCACCGAAAAGTAGAACCAATCTATTCACCTCGGTGGCAAAAACAAGATCGTTGCACTTGATATTTCAAAGGCATTTGACAGGGTTTGGCATCAAGCCCTTCTGTCGAAAATGCGTGCTTTTGGAATCGATGAAACTATTTTTTTATGGATTATAAACTACCTCTCGAAACGTTGAATTCAAGTTGCTTTGGGCGGTTTCAAGTCTGCTTCTCACGAAATAAATGCTGGTGTTCCCCAGGGTTCTGTTCTGTCTCCGACACTCTTTCTCATTTTTATTAATGACCTCTTGTCTGCAACTTCTAATCCAATCCATTCCTTTGCTGATGACAGCACTCTCAGCTTTTCATATTCATTCTCTAATCCACGCCCTTCATCTTCGGGCGTGAAACAGAAACAGCAAAATATGTTAAGCTCATTAAATTCCGATCTTGACAGCATAATTAAATGGGGTTAATCGAATAGAGTGGAATTTAATGCTTCCAAAGCACAATGATGTCTTCTGTCATCTAAGCGGAACCAAAATTCACAGCCATTATCCATGAATGGCACTTGCATCGCCGAAACCGAAAAACTTTCCATGCTCGGTATGTGTGTTAGTAACGACCTTCATTGGAACGACCACGTATTCGAAATCGCTAAAAACGCAGCGAAATGTCTAGGTTTCCTTAATCGATACAAAAAATATTTCATCCCCTCTGATCTGGCCTCAATATATAAAGCCCCAAACTTGAGTTCAACGCCCACATCTGGTCAGGTGCAGCAAAAACATCATTGCACCTACTGGATAGGACACAAAAGCGTGCGATAGAACTGATAGGAGATCCAACCGTAGCGAACTCTATAGTCTCGCTTGAACATCGTAGGAATATCTCCTGCCTTTTTACCGCTATTTTAACAGGAAATGCTCAATCGAAATAGCCAGCTGCATTGCGCCCCTTCTCGCCATGCCATGAATGCTAATCAATTCACCCTCAAGCCTACCTTCGGACGTACTATGAAATAATAGAGATTCATCCCTTAACCGAACAACACGAATGTGGAATGCTTTACCAAACTCAGTCTTTCCTCCCCATTACAATTTACAAAAATGTAAAACCAATGCATATCGGTATCTCCTCTTTTCTTCTCCTCAATTTCCTTAATGCCCGCACTGTGTCTAAACACTATGAGGGTATTCATAAATCCTTTAGCGCGTGCTAATCATAAAAAAAGCCGAGATAGACAAAGTTCCGTACTACCTAAGAGTTATAGTTTGCTTTGCAATATGTGATTACAATCGACAAAAACTAAATAATACCATGGCAATTAAAACTAAAATAGTGCAGCTTTGTTAATAAATTTCATTGAAACGTAAACGAGAAATTCAAGCTTAACGAGTTGGGGAGGTGCTCGACTAGGTCGATAATTTAGCCAAAAAATTAATATCGGAGAATTACAGAAAATCTATAAATTCTTACTGGGGCAGCAAAATTCGGGCTATAAAAACCAGTAGCCCGAATATGTTCCCCCAAATAAATAAAATATTCAGGCGAAAAGATCA
This sequence comes from Rhingia rostrata, assembly GCA_949824845.1. NCBI lineage: Eukaryota > Metazoa > Arthropoda > Insecta > Diptera > Syrphidae > Rhingia > Rhingia rostrata. The sequence goes on from OX463757.1 coordinate 4,821,720, forward strand.
TAACGACATTCCATGTGTCCGAATTTCCAAAACGACAGAAAACAGGCAGACACTCACGGCTGTTGGTATAAGTCCGGAAAACGTTGACTTGAAAGACGGTTTTTTCACGATCGAAGATCCTCATGAGAAGGCGAATTCGATAGGCGCTATTTTCGAGACCGTGTATACGGTGCACAATCCTGTTCGCCCAAATCGCGATATTGAGGAAAGAGCCTTTCTGAATCACTTTTATCTGCGCACTGAACTTCAAGCTTGGCGATCTGAGAATCACGGTTTTTCCGTATTCAATGACGAAAACCCTTCCAATGGCATAGTCGCCAATAGCCTGATGCTGTTCGTGCAAAAAGATGAACTCGTGGACATCTTGGTATCACTGAAAAATAAAAATTCGGCAGGAGATGACGGTGTCCCAAACGTCGTATTGAGACACCTGCCAATAGAAGCAGTCGATATCTTCACCACCCTGTTTAACAATGCACTGAATAATGCACATTATCCGGTGCACTGGAAAACGGCGGTGGTACATCCTATCCCCAAAAAGGACAAGGACAAAACAAACCCTGCAAATCTTTGGTTAATAAGCCTTCTTCCGAATGTAAGCAAGGTATTCGAGAAGATAGTCAATAGAGCTCTGCTTAAGTGGGTTGAGGAAAACAAAATTATTCCGGATAATCAGTTTGGTTTTCGAGCGAGGCATGATACCATTCATGCCGCGTCGAAACTAGTGTCCGACATCCAATGGAACAAATCCAAAGGACAATGCATAGGGGCCTGTCTGGTTGACTTTGAAAAGGCCTTCGACGCCGTATGGTTAGAGGGGCTTTTCTACAAGCTGACCAGAATGGCCATGCGCAAACCCATGCTATATATGATTTATGAAATGCTTATGGGAAAGAAGTTCGTTGTCAAATGTGGCAACGTAACTTCGAGTAAAGTCTTTGAAATTAAAAACGGTTTACAACAGGAGGCGGTGAACTCCCCGATATTGTTTAACATTTATACAAGTGATCTTGTAGGTTCTCTCAGACACGCTATAGCGTACGCAGATGATCTAGTGGCGTACAGATCAGGTCCGAAAATCGAGGTCATCAACACACTTTTGCAACGTGACTTCGATCACATTAAGGGATATTGCGATGATTGGAAATTGAGGATCAATTTCCAAAAAACCGAAACAATTCTGTTCAGGACCCCAGTGCAGAGGGCTTCTTACGATACCAGAAAAAACTGGACAAAATTTTGTATCATGGGACAGCATGGACGGCCGTTTGCGGTGAGAAGTGAAGGCAAATACCTTGGCATCTGGCTTGACAAGTTTCTATATTTTAATAAAAATGTGGATGCTTGTCAGGCCAGGGCTAGGGGGGCTTATGCTCTGACAAGAAGATTGTTTCATAGCAGTCAACTTGATTCAAGGGTGAAAGTCATTTGCTACATGGGCCTCATAAGGCCCATCATCGCTTACGGTTGTCCCGTGTGGTTCAATGTGGCACCAGCCTACATGGAAAAGATACGGCTGTTTGAGAGGCGGTGTCTCCGATCCTGCTTAGGATTGCACCGAACGCTGGACTCCGAGTACATAAAATATTATCGCTATGACGTTCTATACAATGGGGCTCAGTTGAATAGAATTGACAATTTCCTGATTAAGGTGACGCGAAGGCACGCTGAAAGGCGATGGCAAGCGACAACAGCCTGATCTTTGGGGCTTATTACCCCAATGATTTATACATGGAGAGCACGCTCATATCGGGCTTTATTCCACCAGAGGCGTTCATTTACATCGATTCGTTAGGGTTAGTACAAGACAGGAACGGTATCCCGGTTTTATACCAACGGCTAATCCACGACGGGTACGTCGACAATGCTCCGGAGCTCCTCCGATTTAGCACGGTGGTATCGGATCGCGATAGGATCGATGCTGCAAAACAGCGCTCTGAATTCTGGTGGCTTTATGAGGAAGGTGATTCTGCACTTCCTCAGTACTTTGCGGACTTTTAGTCCAACTCCATAGATAAGATTTTAAAATTAGGAACAAGGTCTGGGGCGGGGCTTGTGCACCATATTGGCGTACAATATGGTTGAACGCAGGCTGCCGTGGGACCGAAAGACGCAATCAGGATGGCGACCCCTCGGGGCATGCGCAACGAGGGCTCGCCACCCCGATTATTATTAAGTTATGTTTAAGTAGTCAAGTAGTTTAAGTAGTCTTAAGTTAGGCTTAAGTAGTTTAAGTAGTCTTAAGTTAGTTATAATGCAGAATAAGCTTTTTTATAAAACAAAAAAAGTCACTATACAAAGTTTTCTATTTTTTCTTTGTAAATTAAAATTAAATATAAAACCAAAAACCGACAAATTTAAGCCTAAAGCCAAAATAAAACAGCTAAATATAAGCTTACAGCGCCCACTAAGGGCCGATAAGTTAGATTAAGTAAACCAGTTAGATTAAGTTAGATTTAAGCATTTTTGTCTAGCATTAAGTTAATATTTTAAGTAAATAAAAAATGAATTTGAAAAAAAAACCGAAAATATTCATTTTGATTATCAATGCTAAAAATGAGATGAATAACATCGAAATGTGATTATAAGAACGTTTATTCCGGAATTTGAGGGATTTGGTGTCCATGTGAATATTAATGATTTTCCGCTATTGGCCAAAACTGAAAATCCGTTTAGGGATAATTGTGCCGAAACTAATTATGTGGAATTGTTGCATGTAGTAATCCAAATACAAACATTAAATTTCATTCAATTTGACAAAATAGATTGCGAGTTATTTCAACACTCAAGGGGGGTTTACATCGCCGACGGTTATCTATGTATTGTTGATAATGATACATCTGATGCCAAGAAGGCGCATGGATTCCTCAATCTTGAACGGTTGTATTTTATTTTGCTAATTTGTTTTATCAAGGTTTGGTACTAGGATTTGAAGCACTGAAAGATATTCGAACCGCTAATCCAAACCATCTAACTTGAGAACCTCAATAATAGCTGAAATGTTGCACTGTGAGCTTTGAAAACGTCTGTCTTTACTGAAAGAAAATACAGCCACCATCTACATACGTCCACTGTGAATTGACCATCAGCACACGGGCGGTATATACGTGCATTCCGACAAGTCGCCATCTCCTTTGGTTTGCGGAAATTTGAATTGGAAATAAAATGAAAACATTGGCACGGTCTCCTGGCCAGAGGGTTGGCTCAGTCAGCGCCAGCAAAACTAAATATCATTCGCATTCTGGGCAATATGTGTCCGCGCATCCTTTGAAGGTGGAATAATAACCTGCACGAGTATGCTGATGCACTTCTCCTTAACATGGAGCACATTCCAACGCCGCGGAAAGTGTCTATACTTCGCTTCGCATTCTTCTTCCACCTAAGTCGTCGTCGTCGTTGTCATGCTGCCCCCCGCTCTCCGTACATCATCTCGCCGTATAGCCATCTGCATCACCTCCTACAGTTTTAAAGGAAACAACACGTATTTGGGAACCAGTGCCTCTCTCAATTTTATTGGGCATTGATACGACACACCATTGATCTTATCTCCAACATCTTGACGCCATACATCCACCTCCAGTTACCAAAGTGCAAGAAGGGCCCTGACGCAGGGACGAACTCTGCTGCTGGTGCTGCTGATGCTGCTGATGCTGTTGCCGCCACCGCCACCGCTGCTGCTGGACTGACTGGCTTATGGTGTATGGCTCTGTTGCCGCATTTGTCTTGTGTCTCTTGGAATTTTTGCGCTCTTTCGCCTTTCTCATGTAAATGATTTTTATGGGAATCCTTTGAGACGATGGATTATTATAATGTTGGCAGAGTGCGGTCCAGCAAGCCAGCAACAACGAAAAAAAAAACAACCCAAAAACAACAAACAGGGAAGAATTAAAGAAAACTGGACGACCATAAGCTGGCAGAAGAGTTCTCACGTACTCTGATATGCATTTGACCATTGTCTTCATGTAGGGTTACTGCCAAGATGTCTCTGCTTCGGTTCCATTCCCTCCTCCAACACCAGGCTCTCGTTTGAAATGAGAAAAAAGGACTCTTGGATTTTTGGGATTTGAAACGATTTTCGATTTTTTTTTTGTGCTCATCGTCGCGGGATGCATTTGAGAAGTGTTTTTGGAAACTGACCTCAACTCGCTTGTTATTGTGTTCAATTTCGTAATTTATAGGTGTCAATAAATTCCTCTTCTCGCAGACGATGACCATGTCCAAGGGATATGTTTTTGATTCCTTTTTTCTGCGGCATTTTTGGTTTCGGCAAAAGGAAATTAGAATTTGGGACTTTTTTTCAGGGTGCTGGGGGGGTGGAAGACGCCCTGCAACAGAGCGATATATATAAATTTGGAATGCAGATGGAACTACACAACCCAACACCGCGTGCGCACCATGGGGATAGTTGTGATCAGAGTTTATGGGCGATCATATTTTACTTGAAATCTTGTGTTGCCAGAATTAAGCCGAATTTTTGTAGATAATTCTAATGACTCTCATTAATTAGACCTTTTATGCGGGGAGTTTGAAATTCCATTCGGAAAGTAGAAGGAGTTCTGGATTATTGGCGAGCATTAATCAAACTCCTGTGTGCATTGAGAGCTTCTTGGAATTCGGCAAACGGTCGATAAATTGATGGTGAAGATGCTAAGGCCTCAGTCATGCCAAACATTTAGTAAAGTGTAGTGCTGCCTGATTTATAAGCAATATGCTACTTTGAAACTGGCGGTTGAGGCCTTGACAGTTAGTTGTTGGACGATCAAGATGATTTCACCGTCAACTGAGGGATCTCTAAGAATTCCTTCTTTGAGAATGACAGGAAGATCCTGGTTTATGCTATGAACAATCACAACGGCTGCCAACAAACAAACTAGACAGAAAAAATTAAAATATGGCCTCGTGACGTTTTCGTATAGCGACACAGGACAACATTATAATAATATGGCCTTATGTGGTTTTCCTAAAGCTCCATAAGCCGCCTATTTTTGCGGCATAAGGCCGTATAATTCAAAGAAAAAATTTAAATTCAAATATTGATGGGCTCAGTGGTGGATGGTGCGATGAGCTGTCGTGCAGAAGGTCTGTGTTCCATTCCCTCCTCTCGTGATGATCTGACCAATCATCCGAGTATTATCAATTGTCAAGAAAAGCTGATCTCAAATTCGCCGTACAGAATCGGCATAAAACAGGAGGTCCCGCCATCGTGCAAGAAGTACACACGCACACATGAATGGTTCTGAGAAAGCTCGGCAATGGGTACTAACGAGCTTGTTGCGCTAACTTGTTTTTTTTTTGTATAAATAAAGAATCAAATGACGTAAGGACCCAATGAATATTCACCTTAAACCAAAATATTGCAAACTTTTTCTATAATGAATAATGAAATTTCGAAACAGAAATGTCACCCCAATCAGAATGAAACATAACCCCAAAATGTAATTTAAAAATTGTCCATCACATGCTAAGTCTGGTGTAAAATGGAGACGTTCATCTAAAGTGTTGACCCTATTCGCTTATAAAACTTTCAATGGTATCCTTAGACGCTATAAATTTAGGCGACTTTTTATGCTTTGCATTCTAAAGGCAATGGTTGGGTGCTGTAAAACGAGGGTAGACTCTGATTGGCTTTAACTTGCCCAGTGGTTATAACTCTGACTACACATCAAGTGCTTATTTTTAACCTCCAAGTGGTAATCATCGGGTACTGGTCTCGTCCAACCGGGTTTGACTTGCTAACCGATAAGCGCGAAGTATTGATAACAGCTAGGTCAGAATGGCACGGAAAGAATACCCGGCCTGCTGTCCCAGGCGAACATAGACAAGCTGCTTCGACATATTCGGACAACAGGTTGTCTAGGAATTTAAAGGGTTAGTCAGACACCTTGAATAGAGATGGTGGCGGATGAACCGAAAGGCCAACGGCAGCTCTCAATCACGTAGTGGATACTGATGTCCCCGTGTCCTAGCCCACCAGGTTGGGGGTTGTGCTTTGGGTTAACTAGATAGCCATGGAAAAAAACATTTGTTACGAAGCAACCCATATTCTCAGAAAGGACTGATTTTGTTGTTGACGACCCTGCTAATCGAAAAAAAGGACAACGCCGTTCCTAACTGCACCTGAAATGTAAGAACATTAAACAGGAGGGATGCAAGCGAACAACTAGTGGAAGCCCTAAACTGCAAAAAGTAGAGATTACTACCATCCAGGAAATACTATGGGATGGGCCGGGAAAATGAGGCTAAAAACCTATACATCTACAACGGACCGTGTTATAGTGAGCAGAAACAGCGAATATTCGGTTGCCGATTTGTTATAAGTGCCAGACTTAGGTAAGAAGTCTTATGTTTCCAAAACGTTGGCGATCGCGTTGTAACAATACTTATCAAGACCTAATCCGCCATCATAATCCTGATATGCATTTATACCCCAACGGAGGAAAATGATGATATAGCTAAGGATTGATACTATGAGCTTCAGAAGTACGAGGTTAAAATCATGCAGGGATATTTTAACGCTGGGAAATGTTAACGCCAATCCAGAAATGCTGTGAAAAAATGTGATGTCGACAGACTGCAATCGGAAGAGACCGCCAAGACCTTCGCGCAAAGCGTATCCCTTCACCTCTCGATAAACACCATAACACCAGCATCGAATGTCGAAGAACAATGGCAACGATGCCAACAAGCCATTAGATCAACCGCAACTTATGTGCTGGGTTTCTCGCGCCCACAAGCTAAAAACCCCTGGTTTGATGAGGAATGCCGACAGATCCTCGCAGCCAAGAACGAGGCCTACAAGGCTAAGCTCCAGATGAAGACGAGAGCTGCCGTTGAGCTCTATAGGCAGAGAAGAATGGAAGAACACCGACTTTTCAGGAAAAAGAACAAAGAGCAAGAGAAGAGCGCTATCAAGGACATAGAGAGGTGCCACTCCAGGAACGATGTTCACAAGTCTTACTAAAGTGTAAAACGTCAAAGCCAAGGAAAAAAGGCTCGAGCAGAATTCTGTCGAGATGAACAAGGAAATATCGTAGTTGAGACACATTCGATGCAGAAGATATGGAAGAACCACTTCTGCAGACCGTTAAACGGCGATGACGAACGCTGTCAGGCAGGTCGAACCATTCAATATTGGCAACGACAACAAAACCTGCCAACCACCCAACCTGAATGAGATGTGGATAGCAGTATCCAAAATTAAGCTTAATAGGGCAGCCCAAAATGACGGCCTCCCCGCTTGGCTTTATAAAGAAGGCGGAGATGACTTGGTTAGTAACATCCACCAACTCGTTGGCTTTCTTCTGGTCGGAAGAAAGTATGCCGGAAGAACGGAACCTCAGCATCGTTTGTCCGATCGTGCGACTTCTTCAAAATCGGTGCAACTATCAGCATACGCCGACGATATTGACATCGTTAGTAGGACTCAACGAGATGTCATAGCCACGTTTGCTGATATAGTGAAGGAAGCGGCAAAAATGGGTTAAGCAGCAAATGAGGGCAAGACGAAGTATATGCTGTATTGGAGAGAACGTTACCATTGACAGATATAACTTTGAGATAGTACGGGACTTTATCTATCTCGGCTCCGCTATTTACTCTGAAAACAACATCTCGTCAGAAATTAACGAAGAATTACTCTTGCCAACCGCTGTTTCTTCGGGCTAAGAAGGCAATTCAGTAGTAAAGCCCACACTCGAACTACTAGTGATCCTATATAACACCCTGATCATCCCAGTCCTGCTCTACGACGCTGAAGCATGGACCGTCTCAAACGCGGACGAAGAAATCCTTGGTCGATTTGAGAGGGAAATTCTTCGAAATATCTTCGGTCCCGAGCAAGAACTATACGAGCTGTACAGCGACATTCCCCTGGTAAAAAAAAACTCTGCACTGGATGTTTAAGATGGCTAGGTCATGTAGAACGAATGAACACGAATACTCCGGCTCGCAGAGTCTTCGATTACCATCCAGACGTCGGACGCAATAGAGGAAGACCTCGCCTTAAGTGGCGCGCACAAATAGAAACCGACCTCAACCAACTGAAGTAAGCGCAACTGGAGTAAGCTAAGGACCGGACTAATTGGAGAGGAATATATTGGTTTAGGCCCAGCTTCAGCCCGGACTGTAGCGACACTTAAGTAAGTATAAGTATATGAAGAGGAGAGATTTCAAAGACATCACCGTAGAAGTTTAGGAGGTGCAAAATATCTCTGTTGCAACAATCTATTGTAACTGATTATTTCGAAAGGCCAATATACGAGGATAAGTGGAAAGCGTTGCTGCCATCATAATTTCCCAAAATATTTTCCGCTGACAATTGCCGAAAAATTCAATTGGATACTCATATGTCCTTGATATAAGAGGACAAAAACCCAACTCCGCATAGAATAAAAATATGTGTACCTATGGAAATTTGTCTCCTGCCATTTAAGTTCTTAAATCTTCTGAATGATCTCAAGGCACATTAAAATAATCTTCATTCCATTACGCAAAAGTGTACATAAATGCTTAGAAATACCAACTCCAAAAGTAATTAATTTGTCTAATGACGCCTGCAAAATAGCGCGCGCTTGCGCTATCAAATTTTTAGTCCTGTTCCGCATAACCAAAAATAAAAACTCTCCCTCATCGAAAGAGTTGCAAGGGCAATGACTCTACCTCATTGAAATGCAAAGGATTAAACATCAAATTAGGAACGATTGCCTCTGCACACAGAGACAGGGACATAAGAAAGTAGCATTCATCTAATTAAAGCAATTACGTCCTAATTCCTTTCGCTCTTATGAACATTTACTCGTCCTCAGTGGTGATCTTTATCAAAATCCAACCCTCATCGCGTAGAAGTCGAAAAAAAAAAATGAAAACGTCGTCATTTGTATTTCTGTACGAGACCCAAGGATACATACTCGTAAGCGTCTTAGAAACATCTGCTCCCTTATTTGTTCATAATTCGTTTGTCCCTAACTGGTTGTTGGCATCAGGCTAACACTATCACTTAACACTAAGGACCTCAGTCTTAATCCACAAAGTCTCTTTCTGGAGTTTATTTGAGTTTCACAGTACAATTTGCTGGCTTCTTAATACCGTTCGTCGTAAAGGTGGGTTGTATGTGTGTATATATATTTTTGGTTTACGTGTGCCCATTGTCACAAAGCGGGTTGCGAGCTGCGGAGAGGGAATCTCTTTTACTTGAGGTAGCACAATAGCGGAACCTTAATTTGAGGGAACAATGCAAGAATGAAAAGGACGACGACGAGGAGGAGAAAAAAAGGACGACGTTGTTTGTTGTTGAATGAAAAAAGTCAGAAGGCGTACGTTTCGTTTGTGGCTGTGGTCCTAAGAGAATACTCTACTCATACATTAATAATTTTTCTATTTGTTTGTGATCGTTTCTTCCGGCCGCCTGCATCATCCTAAATTTAGAAATTGTTTTTTTTTTTTGTAGTTGTACCTTTGTATATTCTCTCCTGTTTCTGTTTTCGGATGCGTTATTTTATTTCCTGCCAGGGATTTTTTTTTTGTATTGCCTAGGTGATAATTTGGAATGACAAATCAATTTGGAGAAATGTTGCGCATCTATCATGGAGATAGTTTATTAGGTGTATGAATGTGTGTGTATGATCGGTGGGAAGACTCGATTAGGTGATATAAATAAAATGCAATACCTACATATTTTGAAATAATTGATTGATCTAGAGGTTTTCTTTCCTGCATACTACTGAGTTGGAGCTGATTTAGCATTCGACAGGAGAAAACTCCTTTTTTTTAATCCTTTTGAAAGACTTTGTCTAATGTGTCTAAGCTGCACAAAAAATGCAGACAAATAATTTTTTCAAGCTAAAAATGTGTTGGAAAGCATCATTTGATAGAAAAGTTATCTACCTATAGGGTCCATATATGACGCATACACGTCGCTGTAGGCCTTAAGTCTGTGCAAACTTGCCTTCGCCACACACATAGTGTAGACAATCTGCACCAACATTAGTTTGTATCGTTGCGCCGAGGTCGTCGGGTCGGACGAATGACGGATACTGCTTATGCTGTGTCAATGAAAAAGAACGAATTTGGAGCAGGGAATGGTCATTGTAAAATGCAATTACAATAATCAGCAGTTTTGACATCCCTTAAAACCGGCAAACTGCGTATACCACACACACATGACTCTGCGGACAGGGAAAATTCAAAAAGTTTTCAAACAATCGACATGGATACACACGACACAGACGTATACGGGCCATATTACACAACTGGCGCTATAAAATAAATAAAAAAATTTGTTTATGGCGCAACAGGCTCGCTAATACCCAGGGCCTAGCTTTTTCCCAACAACCATTCATGTGGGCGTGTGAACTTCTTTGCACGATGGCGGGAACTCCTCTTTTATGCCGAATCCGAACGACTAAGTTGAGATAAGCTTTTCATGACAATTGATACTACTCGGATGATTTGTCAGATCATCACGAGAGGAGGGCCAGTGAAAAATCATTTAGGTGTTGCTACGGCTGGGAATCGAACCCAGAACTCTGCGCGGCAGTTCATTGCACTAACCATCGCGCCACTGAGCCCGTCACTGGCGCTATAATCCGGAAAAAACATGGGGCTCATCCACCATGCCTATCCAATTAGCTCGGTCCCTAGCAAACCACCTCCAGTTGGGCACTTCAAGTTTGTTGAGAAAGAAAAAAAGTATGAAATGTAAAAAAACTTCCCAGTAATATAGAACTTAAAAAAACAGTATTGCTCTACACTTGGTACACTTTTAGGATGCAATTTACTTCTATAAGACTTCTTTAAATACTTTGAATAAGCCATACAGAAAGAACTTTTTGCTTTGCTTAAAAAAGGCCTTATAGAAGCAAAATATAGACTTCGCAAAAAGTTTTTCCGAAAATATTCCCAAGACTTTCGAATTTGTTTTTATATTTCCTTATAACCATAATATACTTTTAATAATTTTAATTTCAATATCTTATAATCAAAATAAAATTCGTTATTATGAAAGTATGAAATTCAATGCAATTAATTATATAAAAACTCTTATAAAGGGTGATCCATTTCGAGGTTCCCTACTTTTTTAAAGAAAAAAACACAGAAAATTCAAATTTAATGGAGAATGTTTGTTATTATTTGAAAGAACATTCTTTGGCATTTATTTTTTGAAGATTATGTCTATCAAATGTTGGCCGTTGCTACGTCGCAGATGGTCCATCCGTTGAGTCCAATTTTCGATCACTCGTTCGAGCATTTCGACTGGTAACTGGCAAATGACACGCGTGATGTTTTCCTCCAAGGCCTGAATCGAAGCGGGTTTGTCGTCATAAGCTTTTGACTTTACATATCCCCACAGGAAAAAGTCTAACGGTGTGATATCACACGATTTTGGTGGCCAATCAACCGGCCGGCGATGGTGTTGCGAATAGTACGCTCAGTAGGCCGATTATGTTGACCATAAGTTGAGCGAAGTGTACGAAACACACTCCTCACAGAACGTGAATTTTCATAATAAAGTTGAACAATTTGTAAACGTTGTTCACGCGAAAGTCTTTCCATTATGAAATGCCAAACAATACTAAACAAAAATAACATGACAGCATGACACGACTCACACGTGATCTGTAAAAAGGCTATTGAAAAAAGTATCTCTACTTGGATCACCCATTATAACTGGGATTCGAACTCGCGTTCTCCCGCACGGTAGTCATAGGGGTATATTAGTTTTGATACAAAGTTTGTAACATACTGAAATAATTTATCTAGGTATACTTCAAAGTATATGGATCGACTCAGAATCGTCTGTCTGTCCGTCCGTCCGTCTGTAGGTAACCGGTTTTTGGGCCTTAAATTTTTAGCTTGGATAATGTTCGAACATGTTTACAAATTTTGAAATCCGCCCACTGCCACGTTCCCTTTTTAGTAAAACCTAATTTTAGGCCAAACCGTTCAAAATTTTGAAAAAGTGTCTGAACAAGATATCTAGACAATCCTAGTGTCTATATTTTACCTATACAAACATTTTTGCAACGCCCACTTTTTGGGGGCGTTTTCAGTAAAAACAAATTAACGTTTTTCGGTGAAAATTTAAAAATTTCAACAAAAATTTGATGCAAAATAATTGTTTTTGGTAATGTAAACATTTCTTCCATACATAATTTTTACCCATGCCAACTTTTTGGAGATGTTTTCATACTAAATCCATTTGTAAACCCTACGCCACACTATATGCAGGAGAAAAACGTTGTTTTTGGTGGAACCATACAAGTTTTTGATAAACTGTCTGAACAATTTTTTTTTTAATTTTTTATTTTTCTTAATTCTTAAAACGAACTTACATGCTTGACAAAAACCTACTCCGACGGTTAATCTCGGACACAATCCTGCTAAACCGCAGGCGCTCTCCTCCGCCCTGAGCGAGGACGTCTCGGTCGTATAGGAGCCGCCTATCCACAGTTCGTCGGAAGATGTGGTAGATTAGCGGAGCCGCCGATCTATCCTGTGGAATAAAGCTTCAGGTGGAACAAAGCCGCTTAAACGCGCACTCTCAAAATACTCTCAAATAGTCCAACACGCTATCCACTTGGCTGTACACTGATGTATGAAAGAACAGTAAGTACAACGAATATAGCTTCGTTAGCTTCAAGATCTTTTCATCTTTTTCTCGATCTCTTAACCTTAGCTTTTTTTAAGCATTCATTTGTAAGCTCTATACATGCTATGCATCGGATTCACTTCGTGCGAAGTGCTACCGAAATATCTTAACGTACGGTACATGTACACCCATCTTCGGAAGCTTTAAAACAATCTTACAGATATTATTTCATCATAAATTCGGCTATACTTCTGAATTTACAGGACAGGCTTCTACCCAAACAATTGACTGCACACAAGTACTATTTATGGTCTTTAGAAATAATTGCTTGTGAAAACAAAATTTTATTGCCATATAGAGAAATAATTGTCAGTTGAGTAGTACAACATTTGGCGTTTCAATTAAATTTAAATTGGAAAACTAATATTCAAGCGTCATGTTGGTTACACGAAAAATTACCAGTCGTACTCGAAACGGATGCACTTGCTACATACAAAAGCTTACTAGCGCAGCATGCTAACAGCAAATGAAATCTCTGATGGAGTCTTGACACGATGTGTCAAAAAACCAAACAAATTTGGACACAGCTGGGTTTAAGATGATCCATGGAACTGATCTCGCTCTAGGTGTCATCTCTGGAGACTGTCTAATAGGTAGGCACGCAGAAAGCCTATGCCATCATTTGAACAACTTTTGCAGGAGCTTTATAGAGGAAGGGGAAGAAGAAACAATTCTTCATCTTCTACGCAGCTGCTTGATCCTATGAAACAAAATGAAGCTTCATCTTGGGGTTTACTCATTTCAAAATATCTACGATATGGCAAACACGTAAGGAAGAAGAATCCTCGTCTCCTTTTTTTTATTACAACTCAGATTGGTTTTTTTACAGGTAACAAGGAGAATGGACGAAATCCACGTGGTATCACAATGGGCAAACAGCTGGTCTGGCGATTCGCTGACAGCCACTCTAACCTAACCTTCGGCGGGACACCAAAACTAGACTTGGCTCTGTATAGTTCGTTTGAACCTGCAGTCGCTTTAATATTTGTAAAAAAAAAAAACGATCCGGACATAAAAAAGTGGCGGCAACATGAATCAAACATTTATTAATCTTTAAAGTTTTTTTTTTTTACACAATTGCCTAGTGGTTAGTGTGATGGACTACTAAGGGCGCGGTCCTTCTTTCAAATCTCGAAAGTGCCACTACCTAATTTTTTTCACTGCAACACCTCTTGCAAGAGTACGCAAATATCCAAGAGTAACACTGCCATGAGAGGCTTCTTAAATTTGAATTTTGATATCGCCGTTATCAGGGGTCTGCTATTTGTGGGAAAATAATTACTTCGCACAAATAAGTGAAGAGAGAAGCCAGGTTTGCGGCCCTGCATGAGCCACTAATGCCAGATAGGACTTCTTGCGTTTATGACAAATCAGATCAGAAAAGTTGCCGATTCTATTCATAACGCTGATCGTAGTAGATTTCAAAGTGTTACATCCTAATTTGGCCAAAATCATAATTTTGTAATTTTTAGATATCAGTGATGTCTGCTATGTAACAGCTTTCAGCATTCATTGGATGTTTGGTTGGACCTTTTCTTTAAGTGTATTAACACTCCAAATGAAAATAACGTTGTTGTCCTTTTATCGTTGAGCATGGCTGCCAACTGTAAATGCAGTCCTTTCCTAGGCTTTTGATTGCTCTGCAGCAGTAAGTTTTTCCAGTGATTGAGTATTTAACACAAAGCACCACCCCAAGCTGGAGGCTTCGAATTTATTAGATACCTCTTGGCTACGAAGCCATCGGTATATATTTCAATATTGAGCGCTAACGTTGCCCTATCGACTCATTCACCCAATTCATAAGAATTCCTCCGCTTCCGACATAGAAAAGGAAGAGATCCCTTTGTGTGAAGACCACTACCATTAAATTTTATAGCGGTTGCATTTTTTTTTTTTTCAAAAATGATGGCTACATCCCAATCATATAACCCCTTGCTTTGACGAGAGCTCTCTGGGTATAACAAACATTATGCTTCACTGCATAAAAATTCCTAGTTGTGGTGTTCGTTGCCAAAAAAATATGAATGAACCTGGGCCTCAACCAACATGCATCTCCAATTAGCGCGGTCCTTAGCTAACTGCTTCCAGTTGCGCACTCCAAGTTGGTTGAGGTGGGGTTCTACTTGTGCGCACCACTTAAGGCGATGTCTGGCTATGAATTAAAGACTCTGCGAGCCGGAGTATTGGTGACCATTCGTTCTACATGTCCCAGCCATCTTAAATGTACAATGCGGAGCTTTTTGACAAAGGGCATGTCGCTGCACAGCTCGTAAAGTTCTTAGTTGAATCTTCGTCTCCATAGTCCGTCAACACATATGGGGACCGAAGATTTTTCGAAGAATTTTCCTCTCGAATCGACCAAGGATTTCTTCATCCGCTTTTGAGACGATCCATGCTTCAGCGCCGTAGAGCAGGACTGAGATGATCAGGGTCTTATATAGGATCTCCTTTGTAGTTCGACTGAGGGCTTTACTACTGAATTGCCTTCTTAGCCCGAACAAACAGCGGTTCTTCGTTTAATTTCTGACGAGATGGTGTTGTCAGAGCTAATAGCGGAGCCGAGATAGAAAAAGTCCCCTAATACCTCAAAGTTATATCTGTCAATGTTGACGTTCTATCCAATTCGTCGATGTTGTATGTTCTTTCGTGTTGACAGCATATAGTTTGGGGAAGACTAAGTGTTGATCAACTTGTGATTATAAATTCAGCACAATATTTTAAAAGGATGATTTCCAATTGTTAGCCAAAGAATTTCCATTTTAGGACTTCGCTATTTACGAAAACATTTTACAAGCGACCATATGTCATCTCACCCCCTTCTTCATTTGGTATATCTCTTCATCTTACCTATGTATCCGAATTTGCTTGGTCAAAAACCAATTACAACCACAGTATCTTTGACCAACCCGTCACTTTATCTCCCATCAACATCACATCTATTAATTACACACTCCTGTGTGTTTCTTACTGACCAAAGGCACTCTTGTTTGTCAAACTGAATTTCATGCATTTCAACGACTTCTCAACAAAAAAAAAAACACAAACCCACACATACATAAACAAAACCAAAAACAGCCTGTGCGACCATCCGATTAACAAACTGTTAACATTTCAATATTCCTGTCTATGCCACCCGATAGATGGTGATGCCTCACGATGCGAAGCAAGAGGGAGATGTACCCGAAGGCCTTAAAAGGGAGAACAGAATATCCTGGCAGATGGTCATAAATTATTGAAATGTCAAAATAAAGGAACCGCCTACATCAATGGTCAATTACTGTCAGGCAGAGTCGCACACACTCACAAACGAGGTCTCGTTCGTTCCCTCTCTGTCTATGAATTTACGAGTACGACCTTTTTTTTATAGAAGTTTGTGCGTCTGCAGCTTTCTGACCATTACAAATGAGGTTCCATTTATTTGATTCTCCTTTTGTCGTCCTGCGTTAAATTAGTATTCCCATGGTTGATTCTCTTTGGTTTTACTTTTTTCTTTCTTAAGGTTTTCTTATGCTCTGTGCCTTAGCGAAGAGTCTATACTACAACGGCAGAGGCTAGCTGGGGCAGGCGAAATGCAGTGGCAGAATGAATGATTCAATGATTTTTTTTTTTGGGATGTACCTAGTGAGAAATATTTGAAGATCCGAAGTGGAATTTAAGGGCATTTGGAGGAATTTTTATTTTATGGGGTTGTAAAGCGGCATTCGATGAATTCAAAGGCGCACATGTCAGAGATTCAATTGAAATAGGTAGGCAAGATCTTCAAAGGTGATCTTCATCATATCGATATCGATCGTTTTGTTTTTTTTTTTTTAAGAAAAGGAGCGGTATTCAATACATGTGGCGCTATCACAATGTATGTAAAGACTCCTTAGCTTCGCAGAGAGGCATACCTTGTCAACATTTTTTACAACCTTTTCAGAAGGCAAATTAAATCCGGGATTTGATGGCAAACCATCTATACTATATTCGTTTTAAAATTGAGTGCATTTCTGTCGATTTTACTAACACTGATTTCTTGTTTATCCCTTTCGGCAGGCAATTTTCTAAACTCTTGGAAATATTCATTTGCTACGCCTATTAATTGGTGCGGTAGTAGCAATGTGGTACATAACGTCCAATTTCGAAGATGTCAACATTTCCGAAATTTTTTGAAAGTTTAGTGACACAGAAGACATATTTTTTGTACAGGAATCCGTATCCATTTATCAACTTGGATTTGTGAAAGCCAACAGGGTAGCCGCGGTGTAGTGGTAATGTGGTCGTCTGTTGAGTGGAAGGTTGCGCGTTCAATCCCAACCAAAATCCATTTCACTTTTATTTAAAAGAAATAAAAGGTCGGTGCAATACCTAAAAGTATGCACACCATCTTGAATTTCTTCAAATTTAACGAACACAAGAAAAAGTGACTCCCCGAAACTAGTTCGGACACCACCCATGGAGTTAAAGTATCCACTACATCCAAAATCTTTCCTATTCTCTCTGACCCTTCTCTAACGCTCGTAAAAATACTAGTGTTAAGGCCAAAAATTCTAACATCGAGCTTATCATTAACTTGTGTGCTTAATCTGACTAATCGGCCCTTAGCGGCTGCTGTAAGCTTAGGTATGTAGGTAGAAGTGGCGGTTCGGCATAAGGCCAAGAAACACTTTTGTGCCTTTTTGTTACCACGACTCGTGTGACTTATCTCACGTTTTTTTTTGTGGATGTGATGCAGGCGGTCTCTAGATCCATCTTGTGAGTTTAGAAAACGGATAAGATCGTGTACCCTTTTACCCGAAATATCGCTAAGGCTGTCGAAATATGGTTGATCTAACACAAGCAATCTGTCTCTTGCTAGTGCTGGACATTTGCAGATGAAATAGGAGAGGATTTCTCTCCCTAGAACTGGGGCGCAAAAGTAAAAAACCGACATCAGCCAATTTAAAGTGGGCAAGTCGAGACAGTTAGCTAAGGTCCTGGCTAATTTGAGAGGCACAGGTTCACTCCGGACTATAACGCGGCTTAAGTTCATAAGTCACACCATCGATTGTTGTTTTGACGGCAAAAC
The DNA here is from genome assembly GCA_949824845.1 of Rhingia rostrata. Lineage (NCBI taxonomy): Eukaryota > Metazoa > Arthropoda > Insecta > Diptera > Syrphidae > Rhingia > Rhingia rostrata. Next base: position 4,839,413 of record OX463757.1, read on the forward strand.
TTCTCGGAGCTCATTATTTCATCATCAATTTGGACTGCATCCCTCGATTTGGACTCTTACGCTTTTGTTGTGGGTTTTCTTGACAACCATTCTACAAGCCCTAAAGATCAACCTACCGATAGCCATTGACAACATACCCTCTGCTATGCTGGTAAGCATTATGACAAACGCCAGAAAACCGCCTAATCAGTATATGGGCAACAGTGGCCATTGCCTGATATGATTTTCAAAATCAGAAAATTAAATATCTGGCAATAACGGCTCATTATAGGTCTTAAACCAAAAGCTTCTCCCTTCATGAGTGTGTACAAAGTTATTATTTCTGCCAAAAAGATGAGGACATCATATTTAACACCAAATCCGAAGGGCGAATTGAAGAAGCTTCTCATGACAGTGTTACTCTGTGTTAGTGTTTCCCGAAAGACAACACCTACGTTTTTTTCACTTCTCTATGTCTTGCAAAATTCTGACGAACCATCAATTTTGGCAGTTTTTCAGAATTTCGCAAGACGTAAAGAAGTCAAAAATCTTTCGGGAAACATTAACATCTAGGCCACTATATAAAAAAAAAAACTTTAAATGTACATAAGTCATAAAATAATGTTTGATTCATGTTGCCCCATCCTTTATAGAGTCCAGAACGGTTTTTGAATAATAAGGATGCGACTGAAAGCTTAGTACCTCGCCTTTCAGCTCCAAAAGTTGAATAAACGGTTTTTAAAACTCGGGCTGAGTAAACTGCTGGCGGATCAATAGAGAATAATTTTTGCAGATCATTGCATGTACAGATCCAAGGATAGTCGTTTCAAACACGAAGCATTTTGAGATTGTTGGCGTATATCCAGGCCTATCGCGAATAAATTTTCCCTGGAAACTGTACCCATTCAGCGATCTGATTTACATTGCTAACAAGGGAAAAATTTCCGGGAAAATTTATTTGCGATAGGCCTGATTATCTAACGGTCGTTATTTATCATCAAAAGAATGACAAGTCGTTTTAGTTTTATTAATCCTTTCATTATTGACGTAAACGATTTTTTTATATTTAACGCAAAATACGAACAAATGTATGCATACGCCATTTCAGATTTTGCACATACACGCCACTTCATGTTTTGAACGACGAAATGTTAGGAACGGTGTTGAGACTAGTCCCCCAAATCGATAAAATTGTCTTGAAGTATGGACTGAACTTGTAAAGGTGACCTCTATATTAAAATGAATTCAAATTTTCGGCGCAAAAGGCTAAAAAAGGCCCAGGACCTCAATTCATTCTATTCCGATAATTTGTCAGAACGTCACTAGTTGATGGAGGTGGTGATATATTGAAAATGCGACTACTAGGACTTATTTATTGAGACTTAATGGACGGCAACAGATTGTGAGCTTCAGTTCAGTGATTCTGAACGCTGAACTATAATAGAAGATGGTTGCGGACGACCACTTCCGTAACTGTGCGAACACACGCATGTTATTGTACGACCATAATATCGGGTTTTTCAACAGGAACGCTACAAAAGTTGAGCGACAGGAACAGCAAACGACGCCATATTTCTTGCCGCTCTTTTGACATTTCTCTTCAGTAAGGTTTGCCATTTCATGATGGAAAGATATACGATCCAACAACGAGTCAAAATAATTAAAATTTACAACCGAAATTCGGAGTCAGTGGCCTCAACGTTAAGAGCACTACGTCCAATTTATGGTCGTCATAATCGTCCTAGCAGATCAACAATTGAGCGTCTAGTGGAAAAATTTGAATCCACAGGCACAGTACAAAATGTTCCCGTGCCAGTGCGACAAAGAAGTGCCCGTAGTGTCGAGAATATTGCCGCCGCTGAGGCTTCAGTTGGAGAAAGCCCAAATGTGTCTCTCACACGTCGTTCTCAATAGTTGTGACGTCTCTGTGACGTCGTTCTGGCGAATTTTGCGAAAAGATCTTGGCCTACATCCTTACAAGCTTAAATTGACGCAAGAACTGAAGCCGCTTGACCACCAGAAGCTTCGTATGTCCGTAAATTGGGCTGAGCAACAACTTGAAAATGATTCGGATTTTCATCGAAAAATCATCTTCAGCGATGAGGCTCATTTCTGGCTGAATGGCTTCGTCAACAAACAAAATATGCGGTATTGGTCAGGCAGCAATCTACACGTACTCCATGAGTCATCATTGCATCCCGAAAAAATTACGGTTTGGTGTGGCCTATGGGCCGGCGGCGTCATTGGGCCGTACTTCTTTCGTGATGATCAAGACCGGCACGTTACTGTGAATGGGAATCGCTGACCGTTCAATGATAACCGAATATTTTTGGCCCCAATTGGATGATGTGGACTTGGAGGACATGTGGTTCCAACAGGACGGCGCCACAAGCCACACAGCGAATGCCACAATCAATTTATTGGAAACCAAGTTTGGAGAACAAGTTACCTCACGAAATGGCCCAGTCGCTTGGCCGCCTCTGTCGTGCGATTTGACGCCGTTAGACTATTTGTTGTGGGGCTACGTCAAGTCTATGGTCTATGCCAACAAGCCAGCGACGATTGATGAACTTCGTATGAATATCGAACGTGAAATTGCAGCAGTACCGGCCGATTTATGCTTGCAAACCGTCGAAAATTGGGTTCAGCGTCTGGACTTCTGCAAACGTGCCCGTGGTGGCCATGCAAAACAAATCGAGTTCCATACATAATGGCATCGAACGTACTTTCACAGGAATAAAGAATTTCATTGATATCCTAAACCGTTTTTGTTTTATTTAAAAAAAAACTTTTGTAGCGCTCTTATTGAAAAACCCGTCAGCTTTTCTTTCAGATCACTTTTGCTCACTTGCGAAAAATCGAATTCATTCGCTCTGTCTCTCTCTTTCTTTTGTTCTTTCATACGAAAAGTTGAAATTTCACTTCAACAGCTGTGTACATTTTAATTTGTAAGTTCATAAGCAATAAAATTTTGTTTGGCAAAACGACTTCCACTCACAAAAGTCTTTTAGGTATGGGCAGCTTGAGTAATTGACATTACTGAAGAAAACCTAACGTATAACTCTGACATTAGCTTCCGATTGCTTCCGACTATTATAGTTCAGCCTTTAGTGGAAGTGACAACGTTAATCTTATTGGGGGACCTATTTTGTTTCCCTAAGTTTTACTTTTGAGAAGAGGCGCTGAAATCTTCTGACAGCTGTACACTCCAATACTTGATGATAATATGACATCAGTTGTAGCAATCGGGATTGGAAATGGGTGCTGGCTTGGCAGTGATCTGGACAACGTCCGCAAACAGCACGAATCCCACCCGGACTTATGAACTTTAACTTAAGCTTTTCCTCATCGATTGTTGATTTATGCCTCCAACCTTCAATCATTCTTCCATTTATATTCGAAACCGTCTCCCAATTTTGACTTTATTCTCCATGTGTATATAAACCTATAAGGGTCTTTGAAATACCTGTACCCAAAGTATGCAGACAGTGAGGAATGATCAAGTACAAATTGGTATCACCTCCCATTCCAGCATTCAAGGCCCTATGCGTAATCACCTTAACGCACGTACTAGTTGACACACAACAACATAACGAATGTCTTATGCGCGGATGTCCTTAATTACATGCTTGTCTATCCTCTGGTGTTAACTGCTGTAACCTCATCTCATTATCATTACCACTCATCATCAGAGACTCCTGATAATCTAGTAGTTCTCCTCCTCCTCTTTCTGCTGTTGATGCAGCTTCATTCGGAAGTCCCTCTGTCTTTCCTTTTTTTTCCCTTTCGTCCACTGCAGCTCCAACGATGACGTTGATCACGATCATCATCAACATCAAACGACCGGGCCTTGCTCGGTACAGCTTGTGTAGTCTATCCTCTTATCCACATCGCACCTTGGCTTGGCAATCTGTCCGTCTATCCATCTGTCTGTTAGTTGTGTGTTGAGAGTGTACACACACCTTGCGCAACATGAGTTTGCAAACAGTCCTCCAAACTTGATACACACACATACACAGCGACTGCTCAGACGCGTGCGCAAATATTTAACATGACCCCTGTTTCGTTTGTTGTTGTTGTTGTTGTAGCTTGTGTTTGTGTTTTTTTATACCTTCAGCCTCAGCTGGCTCGGTCGAAATGGGGCAGACTGGCTTGCACTTGAAATAGTTTACATAACGCAAAGAACAAAAGCGGCTCCAAGCAACTCCCTGTTGCAGATCAGGAATGGATCCTTTGTGTCTGGGCTGAGAGCTGTGTATTTTATGCACAGCAATGTGCATTTGTTTTGTGGGCTGTCATCCCAGGGTGGCGCACGGGATAAGGCGAGACTGCAAAGATAAACACAAGGATGATGTTGTTGACACTGCAGTCGGTGGTGGTTGTGGTGATGGTGGTGATGATGGTGATGATGCTGGCATGCTATTGATGTTCAAGCTGTGCTAATAGAGTGTTAAGAAGATGCCGGTCCATTTCATGGAAGATTGCATGCAATATCCGGCTTTGAGTCTCGTTCCTGTGTTGTGGTTAGCACCTTGCATTGTTGTGTGTTATATCCTGTAACTAATCGTCCCTATCTATTGCTGTTCCTCGAATCGAACAAGAGCGAAATTAGCATGAACTTGCATCGTGTGGCGTTTATGAGACTAAGATGACAGGAGGATGCCGAGATGTAACCAAAGGACAATAAAAAATTTTATTGCTTCATGGCAGCGGCATAAGGTTGATGTTTGAGTTCAAAACCGTGCAATGGCATATCGTACAGTTGATGGAGTTTTTTTTTTATATGATAGTCATGAATAGCGCTCATGTTTCTTAATTAACTATTCGGCTATAACTAATGTCACGTAGTAAGAGGAACACCTTGGAGGAGGACTTTTACTGTGGGAGTAATATTATAGCTACATAGCCCGACTTGTAAGTGCTGGAGTTAGTAATACTTCTTCAGGATACTAATTATGCGACTAGGGGTCCTCTCTACTTTACGTTTCTTTATTGATATGCGGGACGGGACATTTTGTTCGCTGACATTTAATGACCTATTAGCAGCTTTTTGGGTATGCTGTGTTTCGTTTTGTTTTTATTAAAACAAAGCATTTTCCATGTTGTCAAACAAATTCTTTGGCTTTGACATTTCGTAGCCGATGCGCACTTAAACAAAGATGGGGTCCTTCGATTTGGGACTTCCAAGCTTTGACAGTTGATAATAGAAGCCATATTGTTGAAGCTACATCTGTCAAATTGGCTGTCCTTCATTTAGTATCTTTTGCCAAACACCATGGATGGACATAACGTTGAACAGCACATATAAATCATAAAATGGTTGTCGGGTAATGTTCCGTACGGGTTGTCTAATTGATCTCGAAAAAATCGCTATCTGGTGTGAATTTTGGTCTGGCGGCGTCATCGGTCCATATTTCTTTGACAACAACGTTGGCCAGTCCAACACCGACAACGGTAAGCGCTAAGCTCGATGAATGGGATACTATGGACACCAATGACATTTGATTTCAACGGGATGGAGCTACCCCCCACACAGCTCACACTATATTGGAAATCCTGCGCGAGCGACTTGAGGGCATGGTCATCTCAAGTGGAGGTGATGGCCACCGAATTCGTGCGATTTGACCCTGTTAGACTATTTCTTGTGAAGTTTTCCAAAGTCGCTGGTCTATGCGATTCAGCCGCATACCAAATCGGCCCTCAAAGCCAACATGAGCCATGCCATTCGTCAGCCTGATTTATGCGCCAGAGTTATGGAAAATTGGACATGTCGGATGTGCGTTATATTGAGAAGCTGCCGCGATGTTATACTCCACCTATACTTACTTACTTACTAAAGTGGCGCTACAGTCCGGAATGAACCTGGGCCTTAACAAACATGCCTCCAGTTGCGCTCTCCAAGTTGGTTGTGGTCGGTTTCTACTTGTGCGCGCCACTTAAGGCGGGAACTACTACTACTACTGCGTCCGACGTCTGGCTGGTAGTTGAAGAATCTACATGTCCTAGCCATCTTTAACCTCCAATGCGGAGTTTTTTTTTTATCAGGGGCATGTCGCTGTACAGCTCGTATAGTTCTTGGTTGAATCTTCTTCTCGTTAGCCCGTCAATGCAAACGGGATCGAAGATTTTTCGAAGAATTTTCTTCCCAAATCGACCAAGGATTTCTTCATCCGCTTTTTATACGTTCGTAGACAAAGACTGGGATGGTCAGGGTCAGGTATAGGAACCCATTACCAGTTCGAGAGAGGACTCTACTACTAAATTGTGAAAAAGCGGTTGGCAAGAGTAACTCTTCTTTTAATTTCTGACGAGATGTTGGTGTCAGAGCTAACAGCGGAGCTGCGTCCCGTATTACCTCAATGTTATATCTATCAATGGTGACGTTCTTTCCAATTCGTCGATGTTGTGCTACTCTAGATGCCGCAGTTTAGAGGGTCTTAATTTTTGTGGATCGGGTATACGATGCTGAGGTTCCATTCTTCAGGCATACTTTCTTCCGACCAGATTTGGCTTACGAATTCTTCGATGTTACTTACCAAGTCATCTCCGCCGGCTTTATAAAGCTCAGCGGCCGTCATTTCCGGCAGATCTATTAAGCATGAGATTATATATTGCTATCCTAACTTCACTCAGGTCGGGTGGTTGGCAGTTTTCGCTAAAGATGTCTTCTTATCCTACCTTTGCGTTAAAATCTCCCAGCACGATTTTAACATCGTACTTCGATAGTCGCTCATAGGCTGTGTCAAGGAGCTCATAGAAGCAATCCTTGTCATCTTTTTCCTCCGTTGGGGCGTGAGCGGATAAAAGGCTTATGTTGGCGAATTTGGCATTGATGCGGATAGTTACAATGCGTTCGCTAATTTCTTGGGAACATAGGACTTCTTTCCTGAGTCTGGACCTTTTAACAAATCCCCATACGAATATTCGCTGTTTCTGCTCACTATAACACGATCCATAGTAGTTGTCACAGTTTTTCATCCTCATTTTGTCCGGTCCAATCTATCGTATTTCCTGAATGGCAGTAATGTCTGTTTTGTAGCAGTTTAGGGCTTCCTGTAGTTGTTCGCTAGCACCTCTCCTGTCTAATGTTCTCACATTCCAGGTGCAGATAAGAACGTCGCTGTCCTATTTTAATTTAGCACGTTCGTCAAAATAAAATCAGTCCTTTCCGAGGCTATTGGTTGCTTCGTAGCCGTTAATTTTTTCCACGGTTGGGTAGTTAACCCAAAGCACAACCCCCAACCTGGAGAGCCAGTTCCAATTCATTAGATACCCCTAAGACACCGCACCGTCAGTATCCACTACGGGATTGCGAGCTGCCGTTGGACTTTAGGTTCATCCGCCACCATCTCTGTTCAAGGGGCCTGACTAACCCTTGAAATTCATAGACAACCTGTTGTCCGAATATGTCGAAGCAGCTTGTCGAGGTTCGCCTGGGACAGCAGGCCGGGTATTCTTTCTGTGCCATTCTGACCTGGCTGTTTATAGTTTTGCTGTGTTTCGTTGTGTTATCAACACTCGCGCTTATATTTTCGCAAGTCAAATCCGGTTGGATGAGACCAGTACTCGTTGGTTACCACTTGGAGGTTAAAAATAAACACTTGATGTTTAGTTAGAGTTACACCCACTGGGCCTTGCCAAGTTAAAGCCAATCAGAGTCTACCCTCGTTCTACAACACCCAATTATGGTTTTGGTTGTGTTATAAGACTTTGTATGTGCTAGACAAGATCTTCGATATATTCTGCTTGAGACATTTTTGAAATTCATGCTAAAAAAAATAAAAATTTTGGCACAACTGGCTCTAGGGCCGAGCTTTCTCACAACCAATGATGTGTGTTTCATGCTGTCAATGAAATATTTGCTTGCTCTGCTTGCTCTGGGCCTTATAACTTTTTCTTCATTTTTATTTGGTGGTTACATTGGTATGATTTTTGAAAGCAACGTTTGGAATTTTGATACAGGTCGCAAGAAGCCTCCTCAATGGAAGTTTAACTCTTACTTTTATTTTATTTTTTCAAACATTCGTTTAAAAAGGTGTCGAAATACGCAAAAGTAGACCAAAAACGACAAAAAAGCTTTTTTTTCAACTTCAGGTCTATGTAAGATTCAGCTCTCAATTCAACATCTGACTTAAGTCTGAAGTCTTAAAAAAGTATCAATACAACTGTTGTTCCAAATATTCGTGTATCTTTCCTCTCAACACGAATTCCCAGAATATATCTATTATATTCCTCACACACACAAAAAAAAAAACAAACAAACAACTAAAATCCTTTGTCGCGCGCGTTTATCCCATAAAGACGGACAAAGTCAATTATTTACTTAAAAAATTCTCACTGTACAACTTTAATTGAGCACCTCCATGTCTGCATCGTAAAAACGCATTACAAAACATCCTCATTCCCATTCTCACACCTCCTACCTTTCACAAAAGATGCACCACAACACATCAACCAACAACAACAACAACCACCACAAAAAAAAAGAAGAACGATCCCCGACAGGATCGGAAAACCACAATTCCCATCCATATGCTGTGTGCATCGATCGATGTGGGTGAGCTGCTTACTCTGCTCATCCCCGAGAGCAGGTCTTAACCTGCGAATAGCCCCCCGAAGATGACTCAAATCACGGTTAAGAAGAGACACCGAATTCCAGCATCGAGCTGAGGAGTATAGAACCGCACTCTCATCTCGCCCTGACACCGCCAGAGATCGAAGCAACAAATCGAAGAAAAGGAACGAAAAAAAAGAACCCAAGAACCAATCCAGATACAGACCGAGGGACATGGTCTGTCCAGCTCAAGCCGCTGCTGTGGCCGTGCATAACAAGCGTCTGGTTTAGTGTCGTTATTATTGTTATTATACGGTGTGCGCCGGATCCGATCAGAGGCTGCGGTGGATTTATTTTTATGACCCATCGTTAAGACGACCTGATGAGATTTTATGTTTATTGATTAAGATATCATGCAATGGGGATTTTTTTTCGGATTCGTTGTCGTTTTCATTCCATTCCAATCGGCTCAGGTTGGTGAATGCGGAGCGATCGGGTTTGTTCTCGAGGAGACCGCGCGCAGCGCCGCCACTTGATGGTGATAAAACTCAAAAATATGTTATGAGCTTGCTTGTGGTTGGGTTGTTGTTTTAGCCATTTGGGTGAGAGTCGAAATTGAGTTGTTTTTTTGGGTGGTGTGGGGTTGGATTAGGGCAACACTTGTTCCACCAATGTTCAGTTTTTGATTCCGAGATTATGCTAGTCTTAGGACTTAAGTCAAGCTTACTCGTTGAATAAATTTAAATAGATGGTTGGATGAGGGAGAATGACGTCAAACTCTGATTGGCGTTAACTTGGAAATGTCAAGTCATTACAACTTTGACTACACATCAACTGTGCTTATTCTAGCTCCAAGTGGTGACCAGAGATAAAGGAAGTAAAGAGAATATTTTATGAGAGAGAATATTTTATTTCGTTCATGATACACAATGTGTTATCGCACAATTTACAATTACAGAGATATGATATGAATAAATATTTTTCTACTGAAAAATTAATATATATTTATGAATTTTATTTATTAATAATTATATAAACATTTTTGTGAGGAAAACAACGAAAGCAAAAACCTCAAATTACAAAAAAAAATTAAATAAAATAATAATAATAAAAAAAAATATAAACAAAAATATGTAATAAATAAAAAACAATATAATTTTAACTAATAAAATGAATATAATTACTTAAAACTAAAAAAAATATGCATACAATATAAATACAATAATGTAAATTATTTTTGAAATAAATAAATAAATTAACAATTAAACAAATAAACAAATAAACAAATAAGTTATAAATTAACGGAAAAACTAACAAATAGATTAACAAAAGTATGTACAAATAAAAATAAATAAATTAGAACAGTTAGTAATAAATTAATAAAAATCAAATTTAAATGAAACAAAAAATAAATAATTTTAAGAACATAATTAAAAAAATATAAATTATAATTAAATTAACATATATTTACAAAAATAAATTAAATATAAATTAATATAGAGATACAAAAATAAATTAAATATAAATTAACATCTAGATACAAAAAATAAATTAACAATTAATTTTGTTTTTTATTGCAAAAGAAAACAAACATAGATTAACAGCATGTTATACAACATTTAATTGATTTATTAGAGGGTTTTCAGGGAAGTCACATCTGATCATAAATGTGTTATTAAGTTTTCGGATTCTATTAGAGATCAATTCAACATTTGTCCTTATATGTAGGTCCGAAGTTGAGTGATGCCAGGGGAGATTCAACATCATTTTCAAAATTTTATTTTGGGATATTTGTAACTTTTTGATGTGACATTTAGCACAACTACCCCAAACTTGACACATGTACAGAAAAAGAGCTTGGAAAATAACTTTGTGTAAAATTATTTTATTATCATTTGACAGTTTTGATTTTCGATTTATAAAGGGATAAGGCATCTTTATAGCAATATTGTTTGGGCATTGTGCTCTTTAAATGTTAATCTTGAGTCAAGGTGTATGCCCAAATACTTAACAGAAGAAGCCCATGTTATTTGGTGTCCGTTAATTGCTAGCTGGTTAGCCGGAAGAAAGCAAGGCTTTCTTTTTCTGGTAAAGAAGATAGCTTGCATTTTTCCGACATTTAATTTTATTTTCCATTTTGTGTAATATTCGTTCAATATTTCAGCTGCATTTTTTTAAATTGGTCTCAATGTTAAGACCAAATTGATGCGATGAAAATATTGCTGTGTCATCAGCATAAATTGCTGCTTCGCATTCAGGTAAATTTGGAAAATCAGACGTATACAGATTGTACAAAACTGGTCCAAGAACAGAGCCTTGAGGTACACCAGCACTAATTAAATTTACTTCGGACGCGCTACTATTGACATACACTTTAAAACAACGATTTGACATAAAACTTTGAACAATTTTACAAAGAAATGGTGGAAAATTAAAATTTAACATTTTATATGTAAGACCAGTGTGCCAAACGGAGTCAAATGCTTTTTCGATAGCAAGCAATATCATACCTGTTAGATAGATAGATAGATAGTTTATTTTGTATAGGAAAATTTACATAGGTAGTTTGTAACCGCACATTTTACAATATAATAATTTGATAATGATAATTATCTTTCTATTAGGATATCTTTGATTTAATTTAATTATGCGTTTTAGATAAGAAATTAACTTTGAGGCAAAAATACAAAAAAAAACCCAATACAAACGGAAAAAAACAAAAGAGAAAACAAAAAAGAAAAGCTAAAAACAAGTTAAATAAATATATAAAAAAAAAAAAAAATAATTGACTAGATTGTTCTTAAAAATAATAAATAAACAAATGAATAAATAGGTACGAAATAATAAATAACAAAATAAAAAAATATCAAAACATTTTATTAAATTTACACAATCAAAAACTATATAATAAATAAACAATAAATAAATAATTAAATAAATAATCAAATAAATAGATAAACAAATAAATAAATAAATAAATAATTAAAAAAAAAAAGGGGAAATAAATATATAAATAGATAACTAAATAAATAAATAAATTACTAAATAAAATATAAATAAATAAATTAACACATAAGTAAAAACGAATAAATAAATAAAAGAAAAATAATAATAATAAATAAATAACAAATAAGGTTCGAGATAACATGAAGAAAGAAAAATACACTTAGAAAAATTTAAAACAAATAACACTAGATACACTAAGTATTCAATTGGTTTACAAGGGGATTATCAGAAAAGCTACATCTTAGTAAAAATGTACGCTTGAGTTTTTGGATTCTATGAGGGATCAATTCAACTTTCGCCTTTTCATGGAGGTCTAGAGTTGAATACCTCCATGGCAAATTGAGCATCATTTTCAACAATTTATTTTGCGAAATTTGCAACTTTTTTTGTAGTGTTTTACTGACGTGTGTCTTAAATGTAAGTTTAGTGTCCAAATAAAGTATCCAAGTACCCAAGTATCTAACCGAAGGCTCCCAGTTTATATTGCACCCATTGATCGTGATTTGGCTGCTGGGAAGAGCACAAGCTTTTCTTTTTCGTGTGAAAAAGATCGCTTGCGTTTTCCCTTCATTAAGCTTAATTTTCCACTTGCTATAATATTTCACCAGTACATCCATGCCATCTTTTAAATTCCTCTCAATATTGAGAGCGAATTGATGGGATGAATATACAGCAGTGTTGTCTGCGAAGATAGCTACGTCACAGTTTGACAAGTTCGGAAAATCGGACGTGTAAATATTGTAAAGGACCGGTCCGAGGACTGAGCCCTGTGGTACACCTGCACTCAACACAACTGAACTAGAAACGCTGCCATTTACGTGAACATTAAAAGAACGATTAGACAAGAAAGACAGAACTACTTTACAAAGAAATGGGGGGAAGTTAAAATTAATCATTTTGTCAATAAGGCCCTCATGCCAAACAGAATCAAAAGCTTTTTCTATGTCTAGTAAAATCATTCCAGTTGATTTGCCTTGCGAACGTTTGCATTTTACATAATTGCAAATTCGTAGGACCTGATGTGACGTATTGTGGAATCTTCTGAAGCCAAATTGTTCCTTAGGATAAATATTGTGCTCATTGATGAACTTGATAATACTTTCCTTGATAACCTTTTCATATAATTTACTTAAATTGCTTAATAAACTTATAGGTCTATAGCTTTCTGGACTATTTGGTTGTTTACCAGCTTTAAGTATTGGTACCACTTTAGCTTTTTTCCATGCATCAGGGAAATATTGAAATTTAATACACGAGCTTATTATAAAAGCAATAAATTTGATACCTACTTTAGGTAGTTGTTTTATATACAAATTTCTTATATTATCAATGCCTCCTACTTTCTTAATGCGCAGATTGTTGACAATAAATTCAACGTCCTCGTCATTGATTTGTATATTAGATACGCAATTGTAATTTGCAGACGTGAAGGCTTGAACTGTATTTCTAACGAGATTATTTGTATATGTATCACCTAGATGTTGGGAAACAACATGGTTATTTGCAAAGCTAACGGCAAGTGCATTTGCTTTTTCAATGTCCGTAAAAAAGGAATTGGATGCATTTTTAAGAAACGGTATTTGCCTGTTTTTAGTTTGGGTTACCTTAATGATGTTCCAGAACGGTTTTGAATTTTTGTCCAAGGAATTCAGTTTGTGATTCCATTCCGCGTTTCGGTGTTGAGAAATCTGGATGGACACTTGTTTTTTTAAATAGAGCATTTGGTGTCGAAATATGGGCTGGCGATATTTTTGCCAATGTCTTCTGCTAGTGTTACGTAACTTAATCAGCTCTAAGATAGGGGGGGGGTAACTTTTTAAGACGAATTTGTTTTGTTATTTTTGGCACTGATTGGTCCACCGAACTAAGAATAATTTCTGAAAATTTACTGACAACAGAATCGACATCATCCTTCGACAAAATATTATCAATATTTATTTGAACATCACGCAATCTTCGCTTAATTTCAGAATGAAAACGTGTCCAGTTAGTATTCTTAAAATCTTGTATGTATTGCACTTGTCTTTCACCCGACCATAGGAGTCGACAAACAACGGGGTTGTGGTCAGAGCTGAGTTCGCTTAAAGACATAGGTTGAGTTACTAAACGGGGAACATTGGTAATAAATAATTCAAGGACAGAATATCATACCTGTTGAATTTCCTATTTCTCGATTTCTTTTGACACTATTCGATATTCTAAGTACCTGATGAGAAGTACTATGATTCCGCCTAAAACCAAATTGTTCGTCTGGGCAAATTTTGTGTTCATCGATAATTTTCAATATTTTTTCTTTTAGTACTTTTTCAGAAATCTTACTAAGACCACTTAATAAACTTATTGGCCGATAACTGTCAGGTCTATCAAGAGACTTACCAGCTTTTGGTATTGGCACTACCTTAGCTTCTTTCCACGCATTAGGAAAATATTGCATTTTTAAACACGCATTTATAATAAATGTTAGAAATTTGACTCCAACTTTAGGCAATTTTTTTAAATAAATATTTGTTATTTGGTCTAGTCCCCCTGCTTTTTTAATCTGCAAATTGTTTAAGAAAAAATGAGTATCTATTTCTGAAACAAATTCATTTATCGGAGTTTCAAGGACTACTGCATTAAAATTCCGTAAAGCATTTTCAACTAATGCGTTTGTATTCGCTTCTCCTAAACTCTGAGGTATATTATGATTTTTAGCAAAATTTAAAGCAAGTACCCTTGCTTTATCATTGTCTGTAAAATAGGCATTTAAACCACTTTTAAGACAAGGCAATTGCTTGTTTTTATTTTTTATAATCTTAACTATATTCCAGAATGGCTTTGAAGCTTTATCTAGACTACTTAGTTTATTATTCCATACTTTGTTTCGTTGGTCTTGTATAAATTGACTAATTAATTTATTAAGATGTTTAACTTGAGATTGGAAAATAGATTGCCGATATCTCTGCCAATTTTTCCTGTGCATATTCCTTACCCTAATGAGCTCCAAGACATGAGCTGGTAATTTAAAAGTGTAATCTTTTTTCACAACTTTTGGAATACTTACATTTGCTGAAGTGAGTACAAAATCCGAAAATTGTTGAATAATATTATCGACATCTTGTTTATTTGTTAAAGATTCGATATCGGTAGGAATATTTTCAAGTTTTCTTTTGACTTCAGTACGATTTTTTTCCAATTCGCATTTTTGATATTTTGGAAATATTGCACTTTTTCCTCGCCCGACAAAAGAAGTTGACAAACAACTGGATTATGGTCTGAGCTGAGTTCCATTAAGGAAATTGGCTGCGACACAAGACTAGATACATTTGTTATAAACAAATCGATAACAGACGGACTTCCACGAGAACTAGTTGGGACGAATGTAGGACTAGGTGGAAACAAAACAGAAATAGGCAACGTGACAGATAGACTAGAAAGTACATTTCCCCAGGAATTTGCTCGTATGCAACCCCAATCTTCTACCTCTCTCACCCTGAATCCCCGCAAGAGTTGGTTGTTTTTGTTGTAATCCACCTCCAATGCACTCCTGTCTGTGAATACATGTATTTCCGAGTAAATGAATTCAGCAGACGAGTAATTTTGGGTTTGGACACTTTCATTAACAGCTGTTTAGCAGTGTGGTAGATTTTTTTTTATGACATTTCAGTTGACATTCATTTATTTTTTTGCGTTTGTTGTTTTTGCTTGCGTGGAAATATATTCGCACTTTGTCCTGTCGCACTTCACAAACTAGCTTTATGCAAACTTTTGGGCGCACTTTTTTGTTATATTTTGCACTTCAATTTTACACAAACAAACGAAAATAGTAAAAAAAAAATGCAAACAAACCAAATAAATAAATGACAGCTCAAAATTGTATGTTTTGGTGAATACAAACATATGTTTTTGAATGCATTCTGTGAAGTGAATGTTTGTTTTGTAAATTATATGGATTGAATGTATTCAACTCCTCCTTAAGGACAAAAACAAACTATTTAAGTGTAATAATTCATTTTTAAACAAGACGATTTCCGAGAGGATGTATTAATATAATAATTCTCTACGAGTTTTCGTAGTCGATTCCTACTTCGGAGTGATCTGGTGTTGAGTTATTCGATAAGCAAGATTCTGAAGATAGTATATTTCCAACTCAGCGTTATTATAAGTAGGGTAATTTCTTATTTTTATAAATGATATAAATGGTGTTTTAAGTACCGACTTTTATTATGTCTCTGTTGATCAGAAAAAGTTGAGTTTCATATTTAATGGTGACGAATTCGCCCATTTCATATTTTTGATGAACTGTTTTTTTTTGCTGATAAATATATTTCTTTGTAAAAAATAAATATTCCACTTACCAACAGCCGTATTAATTAAAGCAAATTAAATGTGAATAATCTGTAATCAATGGATTTAACGAGAAAACTTCCATTATTCCGTGTGTCAATCGCGTTAATATATGCGGGTTACATTTTATCCACTGTTGTAACAACAATATACCAACAAAATGTCAATTTCCAATATTTATTTATTATTTTATATAAATTCATTCTGGCAATGCCACACATGTAAAAAAACATGCCAACAAATAAATAAATGTAATACTGGCAATACCGCATAAGCTATATTCGCCACACGTAAAATACAAGGAAAGCTCTTCTAGCAATTCATAATAAAAGCTCTTTTAAGAAAACACACCATAAAAGCTCTTCAAGCGAACAAAGTAAATTGTATAAAAGAAACGACCAGATCAAATAAAAATCACTCTTGATTTGGCCTCTGTTCAGTTCGGTAGAGTTACCTCAGCCTCTGATTAACCTTTGAAAGAGTTTTAGTCAGCAAAATACCATCAGTATCCGATGGTTACCACATTTGATGTGTAGTCAGAGTTACAACCACTGGGCATTGCCAAGTTAAAACCAATCAGAGTCTACCCTCGTTCTACAACATTCAACCACCATATACTCATAACCTAAAAAAAATCCTAACATTCCCCATTCCGGGCTCAGTGGCGCTCAGTGGCGCGATGGTTGGTGAGCTGAATTTTCGCGCAGAAGGTCTGGGTTCGATTCCCAGCCGTAACAACACCTAAATGATTTTTCACTGGCCCTCCTCTCGTGATAATCTGACAAAACATCCGAGTATTATCGATTGTCCCTTAAAGCTAAACTCAAATTCGCCGTTCGGAGTCGGCATAAAACAGGAGGCCCTGCCATCCTGCTAGAAGTACACACGCACACACATCAATAGTTGTGAGATAGCTCGGCGCTGGGTACTAACGAGCCTGATGCGCCAAAAATTCCGATTCCAATGATTCATTTCACTTCGATTTCCAGAAATCCTTTTAACTAACAAAGGATGAGCCATTTACCAGTTGGACCTCCATGAAACCTTACATTATGCATTAAACTTTTGACTGCGTCCTAAATGCGTCCATACCGCTTGATTTTAGAGTCCAAACCTTATTTAGATCCGCCTGGCTTTGCTTATTTTCCCCTTTTTGTTGCTTTTATATAAAAAAAAATCAAACAGACCCATATCCGAGGGATAGCTTGGAAGTGTTGTACGCCTGCACTACACTCCCCAACGTTTCTGGAGTACCCCGGGAGGCTGAGCACAAAAGTTCATCATCGTTGTTTGTTTCGCGTTACCTCAGTAATCGAAATGAACGCAGAAATAATAACAAAATTGGTAACAATGGCAGACAATGCTGGACCATGGTCATGTGTGGTGCAGCAGGACGACGCGAAGGTAGAGCAGTGCCATCAGCATAGCCCAGCACCGCAGAGAACACGCCACAGAAGTTGTCTTAATTTTTTACCAGACCACACAGAAGTCATTTATATCAGATGAAGTTGTGACTTTATAAGTCGCTCGTCTCTTCTCGGGCAGTGCTTTGGTTTGGCCTGGCCTGGCGCAGCCCTGCTGTCTCCGTGGACCTGCATCATTGATCGGCGAGGAATTTCGTGTGATCGGTGAAACATTTCGTCTCCAGCAGGTTTCGTCCGTTTTTTTCTGTTTTTTTTTTTTTGTTTTGTTTCCCAATAATTTTTCGTATTCCTCACCATTGGACGAGTCGGATACGGTGGTAGGCCATTGGCGGGATAGGGCTTGGGGGTGACATCTTGCGATAAGGAGTTTCTCCGTTTTGAGAATCTTGTCGGAATCTATTCATGCGCGCAATAAAGAAGTCCGAGGCTAAATGTCTGTCGTAATCGGACGTACGGTATACGTATATGGAGAAAATTGCTTACGGAATTGTTGGCGAGCAAGATGAGTAGAGCCCGATTGTGCGGAGACCTTTGGATGTGCTGAGAAGTTTCAAATAATTACCGTGGGATTCGTTGGAATTCATTTATGTAAATGGATGTGGCATTGCAAATCAATTGGAGGAAGGTCGTGTTATGAATCTGGACTAGTTTAGAGGTGAGGGACTGCAATGAAACACACTGAGTTCTAAGGTGAGCCCTTTTGATACCAAATACACATCTTGCTAGGAAAACTCTTCTTTGACAACCTTTATCACATAAAAGATTTGTTCGCATTTTAAATTCCGACATGATGGATTAAACCAAAGATAGCATAACAGGTTACACAACGCTATCTTTGGTTAGATCCATGCAGTCGGAATTATAAAGTTTTTATAGCTATTGATGTCAAGGCAAGACTGGACATTCACATATTAGTAGTTGGATTACAGTTGGTATCACTCCACATATAATAAGATGCGACTGTTGTTGTTGTAGATACGCCTTGTCGTCCAACATGATCACCGATGTGCCGTGGGCTGGCCTTGAAGCGGCTTGTTAGAATGCGTTCGATAACGTCTTGAAAGCAAAAGCCTTGCTAAGACTGACACATATAACAAATCCACATCTTAACAGTCACTGTACGTGATCACTATAACACGGTCCGTAGTGAATGTCAAAGTTTTTCATCCTCCGTTTGCCCAGCCCATTGGTCGTATTTCCTAGATCGCAGTAATGTCTGTTTTTAAGCAGCCTGCTTATCTCCTGCGTTTCTCCTGTTTAATGCCAGGTGCAAATATAAACGCCGTTGTCCGTTTGCCATTTATTATGTTCGTTAACAAGAAAATCAGCCCTTTCAGAGGCTCTTGGTTGCTTCGTAATAAATTTATTTACGTGACTGGATAATTGACCCACAGCACAACCCCCAACATGCGAGGCTATTTTTTAGATACCCCTACAACACGGGCCATTTACATCCAATACGGGAGCGCTACATGCTCCTCCCCCACCATATTTGTTCAAGAGGCCAGAATATCCCTTGAGATTCCTAAACTTGTTACCCAAATTATATGTCGGAGTAGCTCAGGCCGGAGTAGCAATGGCCGTACTGAATTGGACTGTAGACGCCACCGATTATTCCATTTTAAGAATTCTTCCGCTCCGGCCTAGTGAGGTTTTTTGCCAATGGACCATACACCCAGCAGGTTTTGATTCACGAGTGGTATTTTGTTTTTTTTTTTTGTTTTACCAGCAGATGATCCATCTATCGGCCACTCGGAACCAGTCCGATGCGACTTCTCACGTAAACGATATAGGCCTGCTCCAACAAAATCGAACTTTACACTCCTAAGATGGCTAGAACATGGATTATATCATACGTCTGTTTGCAGAACCCAGAGTCCTTGATTCCCAGCCAGATGTTAGAAGAAGGAGAGGAAGACCTCGCATTAAGTGACGTGCACTGCACAACTGAAAACTGACCTCAACCAGTTGAAGGCTATTACTTACTTACTTAAGTGGCGTTACAGTCTGGAATGAACCTGGGCCTCAACCAATATGCCTCTCCAATCAGCCCTGTCCTTATCTAACTTCCTCCAGTTGCGGACTCCAAGTTGGTTCAGAACGCTTTCTACTTGTGCGCGCCAATTAAGGCGAGGTCTTCCTCCACTGCGTCCGACGTCGGGCTGGGAATCGAATAGTCTGCGAGTTGAAGTAATGGTGTCCATTCGTTCTACATGTCCTAGCCATCGTAAACCTCCAATGCGGAGTATTTTGACCAGGGGCATGCCGCTGTACAGCTCGTATACTTCTTGGTTGAATCTTCTTCACCATAATCCGTCAACGCAAACGGGATCGAACATTTTAAGAAGAAATTTCCTCTCGAGTTTATTCATCCGCTTTTGTGACGGGCCATGCTTCAACACCGTAGAGCAGGATTGCGATGATCAGCGTCTTATATAGGATCTCCTAAGTAGTTCGAGTGAGGGCTTTACTACTGAATTGCCTTCTTAGTCCGAAGAAAGAGCGGTTGGCAAGAGTAGTTCTTCGTTTAATTTCTGACGAGATGTTGTTGTCAGAGTTAATAGCGGAGCCGAGATAGATAAAGTCCCGTACTACCTCAAAGTTATATCTGTCAATGGTGACGTTCTGTCCAATTCGTCGTAGTCGGTCTTGCCCTCATTTACTGCTAAACCATTTTTGCCGCTTCTTTCTCTATACTAGCAAACGTGGCTATGACATCACGTTGGGTCCGACCAATGATGTCAATATCGTCAGTGGTACAGATTTTTGGAAAACTTTGCCTCTGGTGTTGGCTTTGTAGTTTTTCACAATCCTCTCAGGAATCATATTGAAGAAGTCACATGACAGCGCATCGCCTTGCCTAAATCCATTTCTGGTATCGAATGTGTCGGTAAGGTCGTTTCCGATCCTGATGGAGTAGCGAGAATTTTACATCGTCATCCTACGCAAACGGATGAGTTTCGGCGGTATACCAAAACTAGACATGGCTCTGTATAGTCTGTCTCTTTAGATGCTGTCGTATGCGGCTTTGTAATCGATGAGTAGGTGGTGGGTATCGATTTGGACTTCTTGGGTTTTTTCCAGGATCTGCCGAAGTGTTATAATCGGTTTGGAGGTGATTAACTAAACAAATTAAATTTTTGGCGCAGCAGAGTACCCAGGGCCTAACTTTGTTTTTTTGTGTGTGTTTTTCTTTCACGATGGCAGGACTTCCTTTTTTAGTTCTGATTCCGAACGGCTGAGTTAAGATAATATTTTGCTGAAAATTGATTTAATTAGGATGATTGGTCAGATCAGACAGCAGTTAAAAGTAATTTAGGTGTGGCTGGGAATCGAAATCAGAACTTCAGCGCTGCAGTCCATCAGACTAACCCTAGTTACTTAGGTTAGATAGGTTACCTAGTTAGTTAGAATGTTAGCCTATCTGCCTAATTGAAAAGGCATGTTAGTTGAGTCTCAGGTTTAATCCACACTGTAGCGCCACTTTAGTAAGTGCAGAAAGTTTAGTTTAGAATGTCAACAGACTTAGTTAGTCCGAAGTTTTTGCTTAAAGGGCGGGAGAAGGCTAACATATCTCTTCCAGGCTTTCTAAAATTTAGGCGATAGGGTCGTTATTCATGTTGGCGTTTTGGAGTTTATTTGACAGATTCTGAAAATTTTGGTACTTTTGTTGATGCAGTGAAAAAGGCCTCATTTACATCACACATGTGTTCTGATACTTTTTTTTCTGTAATGTCCAGCCTTCCAGATTAGATTATTTCATCAATTTGTAGTCTAATTGGTGGTTTATTGATCCGGAGACTAGTAGTACCCTTTGATCAGGACGTCATGTGCCTGCTTTGATGGGGATTCGGTTCCCCCGAGGCTATATACCTAAGTCCGATTGTCGACACGGTCCCGCATGTGCTTTGATTTCGAAAAATACCTTCTTAGGCGTTCTCTAACCCTACCTCACACCAAGCATAACTTTAACGATGTAATTCATCTAATCTGATTGACAAATCAACAAGCATGTTGCTTGCTCCTAATAGCCATAAAACTTTATCGCATTTGATTGCATGCACGTTTGGTCGTGTTGTTGTTAGCATAAAATCACCACAAGGACTCGAGATGACGTTGGATCACCCTAAAGCATCGACAAAAGACAACAAATTCGCTTCTCTCAAAGCGGGTAATAAATGCTACCATACGAGAAAAGGAGTCATTAGGAGCGGTCCGATTCATTTCTTCAAGATATCTCTGCCGCTTGGATTCGAAAGACGACAACACAACAGAACCCTCATCAGGCCGACCGAGAAATAAAGAACTGATCGTACCTATTAAGGGAAAATTATAAGGCGCTTGGTTGCTGTCGTATTGGGTGGCATTTTTTAACCTGACCTACCAATGCTTGACAAGGAATCAATCATCCAAATAGACAAAAGCATCATCGATACAGATGCACCAAATTGAATCTCCATCTCATCACTTCAAAAATCTCCCCATCTGTTGGTCTTCTTATCCCCAGGTACAGACATTCCAAGTCGAGGCGTTTTAAATTACACTCAGTTTATCCCCGCGCTCCAACATACCCTCTGGGCCGGCTTCATCCGAATCAGTAATGCGGCTGCGCGCCCATTTGCGCTTTTGTTTCATTTTTGTTTCGCCTTGTTGCGGACCTTTGTCCCGCGCGGATGCCGAAAATCGTCTGTGTACCTTTTAAATTGGTGCCAATTGGGTCGATCTGATGTGATGAAGCCGGTGGTGATTTAAAATTTCGCAAAAATGCCCCCGAGCTGGTCACCCTCCATTCATTCAGGTAGGTAACGCCACCACTGACTGCGATGCCACTGATGCTGCGGATGCGCTCCGTGCTGTGTCATTATCCCGATGGTGATTTTCACATACGAGCATACCGACTCCTGGTCCAGACACGACGCGAAGATGGGTCGGCTGTGGCGGCAAACGCGGCTATAAAATCTAATCAGAGTGTGGTTGTAAAATTTGTGGCCAATAATAACAGTGTGCGGCCGTGCCGACTGCCATGCCGACTTCGTTTCGGGGCAGTTTCGCTGATTCCTTAATAACTCATGACGTTGTTACCGCAGCGATGCGGATCGCCCGATGATTTGTTCTCTGCCGCGTTAATTTATATTTTTAATTATGTCAATATTAAATGTTGTGTCCTGACAAAGTTTACAAATGATGGCGGGAGCTCTGGGTCTGGACAAAACGGCGGTCAATTAAAATCTTTCGGAAGAGAGCATGAATTTCTGCGTGAAGTGTGTGATGGTATACTTTCAAGAAATTGCCAAAATTATATACTTGCAGCATGTTAAATATTTTCGAACGCAGTCTGAGTTCTTTAAGGCCTTAAGAAAGCAAATGCACGTCAGAATCAGTAAGAGCAAAAGTCAATTTCTCGTCACAGCTGTATTCAACGATTGAAGGTTGAAGGAGAATAATCTGCGAACGGAACTAATAACGTCGTTTTAAGCAAATAGACTTACTCAGGTCACCCTCGAAAAGTCCAAATTGATACCCACCACCTATTCATCAATTTAAAACTGCAAACGACAGCATCTATAGAGACGAACTACATACGCACAGCCAGTTTTGGTATAACGCACAAACTCGTCCGTGTGTGTAGGATGATGATGGAGAATTCTCGAACTCACCGACACATACGATATCGAAAAAGGATTTAGGCAAGGCGACGCACTGTCAGGTTGGGATGGTTGGGTGTTGTAGAAAGAGGGTAGACTATGATTGGCTTTAATTTGGCAATGCCCAGTGGTTGTAACTCTGATTATACATCAAGTGTTTATTTTTAACCTCCAATTGGTTACCATCTTGCTTAACGATAAGCGCGAGTGTTGATAGCACGACGAAAACAGCAACACTATAAACAGCCAGGTCAGAATGGCACGGAAGGAATACCCGGTCTGCTGTCCCAGGAAAACCTAGATAAGCTGCTTCGACATATTCAGACAACTGGTTGTCTAGAAATTTCAAGGGTTAGTCAGGCCTCTTGAACAAAGATGGTGGCGGATTAACCAAAAGGCCAACGGCAGCGCTCAATCCCGTAGTGTATACTGATGGCCTTTTCTTCCCATCCAGGAAATACGATGAGATGGGCCGGGCAAAAAGAGGATGAAAAACTATGACATCTACTACGGCCCGTGTTATAGCGAGCAGAAACAGCGACTATTCGGATGGGGATTTGTTAAAAGTTCCAGACTTAGGCAAGAAGTCTTATGTTTCCAAGACATTAGCGAACGCATTGTAACAATCCGCATCAAGGCCAATTTCGCCAACAAAGGCATTACATACGCCCACACCCCAACGGAGAAAAAAGATGATATGGCTAAGGATTGCTTCTATGAGCTCCTTGACCAAACCTATGAGCGACTACGGAAGTACGATGTTAAAATTGTGCTGGGGGATTTTAACACAAAGGTAGGAAGAGAAGACATCTTCAGCAGTGTTGTCGGAAAACATAGCCTACACGACAACACATCTGGTAACGGAATTGGGCTAATTGACTTCGCTACGGAACGGAATGCCACTATAGCCAGCACACGGTTTCCTCACCTTGATATCCATAAGGGGACATGGCTGTCTCCAGATCAACGAACGGTCAACCAAATTGATCTCATAGCGATAGACAAGAGGCACGCATCCAGTATTTTGGATGTCCGAACATTCCGAGGAGCAAACATCGAGTCACGCTATCAAAGCTAGATACAAGGATAAATGGGCACGCACCACATTGATTAGCAGTCTTCAAAACATCCCGTCCATTGATCGGACTGTAAGGCAAAACTCGTGTCTGAGCTGGGCGAAGGAACAACTTCAACGTTTCGCGAGCTCCGCTGAGGACACTACGTCTAATAGACAAAGGTCGATGAATGATACCACGAGGAGTCCCAAAAAGATAAAAACGGCTTACCGTCGCCCCCGATAGGTCATTTAGTCTGATGTTGAAAGGACATCTGGAAATCGCTGTAATTTATCACTGTGACCTGGATGAAATTATTATCTACACCGGAAAAAATGGAGGAAGGTGGATGTAAAACGTGCCTCGAGCTTCCTCCAAATACTTCGCGACCATCGGAGCTTTGCGCCGATTTGAGTTAATCTAGGGATCTCTCAGGAAAATATTAATAAGATTGCTTGCGCAGACCAGGGTACTCACTCCGACCCGGGTACTCATTCGTTGAGGATAGTATAGGAGTCTTCATAGGTACGTAGAGTGTAATTTTTGTGTTGTGTGTGCGCACATGTATATAAATCACATGGTAAGAAGGCAGAAAGTCTCCTTCTCTATCATCAATGGCAATCATTTTAAAGTTTACGCAATGAGTACCCAGAGGTCCAAAGACCTTTACAAGATTGGAGTGTCCGGGCAGTGGAAGTTTGGCCAGAGGCACAACTGGAGGTAATGGAAATCGGTCAGATTTCTAACCGCCATCGCTGTCGTGCGAGAACCCCGGTTGAGCCATCCGACCCAAGGGACATTTTGGACATAATCAGGTTCAACAATCCTCTTCTTCCAACTCATAACTGGCGAATTGGCAAGATTGAAGAAGCTAAGGGAGACGTTAGAAATTATTGAATAATTGTAAAGGAGGAATCTGTGATTTTGCCGTGATCAAAAGGCAAATGGAACGATATAACAAGTGGACTTCTAAAGGTTTATTTCCATTGGGAAGAAGCACCAATCGTCCCTTCCTTTAGACAGCTCTGTATTATTTTCTGTGAATCTCAGGTTTGTAGCTAATTGCCGTTTTCAATGCTCTGTTAGGGACTCCATCTGGGCCCGATGTTTTCTTGTCTCCAATATGCACCCCGATATTAGTTGCTCGTGTATAGCTAGTGGGATAACTTCGTTGGATGTTTCAATTACAATTGAGAAGTATGTCGTTGCTCGTTGCGGAAAGGGTATCGTTAGGACGTTCTTTAGAATAGCTGGCCACGTAAGTTGAGGTGATCCATGGCCTTTCACTTCCATCATGACAATCCTGTATGCAGTTCCGCAGGTATTTGTGTCAAAATAGCTTCTTAAGGCTGCTGCTTCTGCTGTTTTTGGCCATTTTCAAAGATTTCTCTGTGTTCTTAAAGCAAAAAAAAAAAAAACAACAACTGTCGTCAATGCTTTATAAAGGGTGTACACTCAATCTACAGTCGCGATGTGGAGCTGAGAGCAAGCGTCAACTAAAGCGTGTGTTTTCATGTAATCGCCACCCCAAAAAAACAAGATCCGACATGAGCCTGTTAAAAGTTAAAATCTCATCATGGTTCCTGAATATTACATAAATATTCGCTCCCTTGAACCCAGTACTCCCAATAACTTCTTCACTCGGTTAATGGCGTTATTTATGAGAAAAGTAAGTTTCCTCCGCAGAAAATTGAAACCAATAAGGACAAGCAATGACAGCTTTCGATTGAAGATATGTATTAACGACGCCCTAGTCTTGTTATTGATGATTTAAAAAAAAACTACAGCTCTACCTCTCGTCTTCCACCGGGTTTTTCGACAAAAAACAAGCTCTCCTACATGCGCTCCCTTCTTGTCATCGTCATGGTCCTCGAATGAATTTGAAGAAAAACACCAGAAATCATAATTTAAGTCGGTAACGTATCTATTCACCTTTTTTTATATAAACTGTGGAGGTCTGTCACCACCCGCATTCATACACTCCTCCAATGGATCCCAACAACAATCGACAAAAAAAAAAAAACGGTATTATCTTTTCTGCGAAAGTTCTTATCCATTATGCCGGGGTTTTTTTTTTTTGTTCGTCCTGTTTGAAAACCCTCCACCCAAATACTGAAAGCGCACCATTCTTCCTCTTCGACGGGAGTATAAGTATTTTTTGGCGCCACATTTCTTTACAGCGACACAAGCGTCAAGACGGCGTCTTCATCGTCCGTTTGTACAGAGAGTTATAACTTTCTCGGTCTTGTTGTCGTTGTCGTATTGTCGTCCCTTCGAGATACACAGCGACAGAGTGTATAAATCTGAAGCTGACGTAAAAGTTCTCCAAAAGGCAACGGCAACGAAAAGGACGATTATTTGCTTAGCTGAACGCGATAGGAAGAATATAAACCATCGGAGCATAAGGAGCTTTAAGAAATCATAAATATCCGCTGGGAATTTGCACTGCTGTTAGTGGACTGGTGCTGTAGTGTTGGTCTTTTGCTTCCTGACATTGACGATTGTTTGGACATGGAAAAGGACACAGAGATTGCATCACACATTTAACACCCTTTTCGGGCTGCATGTGGGGTTAGGTGCGAACGTAGGCGTGGACAGTTTGTGTGTATTTAATTGTCGTCTGGCTGGGTTTGGATTTGGATCCTGACAGGAATTTATGTACTAGTAATAGTTAGCTGAAAGGAGGAGGAGGTGAAGGTCTTTGAACTTTGCACTCGATTCTAGGGGAATTTGTTCGATTCCTTTCTGGTGTTCATTAAAGCCCACACATTGTTGGCGGTCGGCCATTTGGCTGCATGCGCTGGAAATGGGTTTATTATTCTTAATTAAGGACTAAACTGGCAGCCGATGAGATGGTGGGTTGCTTATGATGTTGGCTCCCCCAGCTGTGGGTGGACTCGCGAAGGATAACACTACTTTTAGATTTTCGATCGTTCACTTTTTTATTTTAATTTATGTTCTTTGAGGGCGGAATTATTGTCGTGTGGTTTCCATTATAAATTAAAGTTTTGCACCCGGAAGTGGGTTCCTTTGCACTTGCTGGTTTTCGGACGTTTGATGGATGTATGCGAAAACTGGAAGCTCTTATATGACCCGTGTTTTCTGTGACACGCTTGTTGTTGCTACTCTTGTCAATTCGGAACTAATTTTGACCCCCTCGAGGCAGTCTCAAAATAGGTTCTGTCTGGAGCAATATTGTTCATTCGCTCGATGTGATTTGAGTGATAAATATTGATCCCATTTCTTGCGCTAAATAGCAGCACCATCTGATTTCTAGAGTAAGCGTTTGTCGAATATCGACTAGGGTGTCATTCGTAGGTGGATCAACCGTATTCCTGTAGTATTCCTGTTGGCTGGTAATTCTTCAAATAGTACCTACATTCCTACTCTGAAAGCTCCTGTAAGTTTTTTTTTTTGAGGGTGTTCTTCTTGTTTCGAAACTCTTCGATTCCCCAAAGCTGGGATGCTGCGTGTTTTCCTTTTTTTTGTGCAGGATTGTCTTCTCTTCCCTTCTCCTGGTTCGTTACTCTTCCTGTACAGCGCGTGCTTTGTGTTGTATCGCCTTGACAGGCCTCTTCTGTCATCTCTTTTTGTACTTGACAACATCATCACACCACGGATATCTTCGCGGGGGTGACTGGTAGCCTGTGTTGGTTCCGGCTACTTTTATGCGACATGATATGTCGCAATATGTATCCACTAGGTGGATAAATCCTGAAAATGAGGGCAAAGCGATGGTGACACTTAGTTTGTAGACTCTGACAATCGCCGGGCACGCTAAGGCGTGCTATTATTTTGCATCATTCACAGGATCTTCTCGTTGGAAAGTGGGGCTCTGAATTTGGCTGTGACGAAAAAATTGTCAGAATCGATGATTGCTGCTCTGAATATCCAATATGTAGGATGCATGTTTCGCATCTATCGGTACATGGTCGATTTGGTTGTTGGTTCGACCATATAGAAAGCACCAGATTGCTTTGTGAATTAGAAGATGTTGGAACTTGGGGCTGCTGATAGCAGTATTACGTGCTGTTGCGCAGTCTTTTAGTCCTAAGCGATTATATGTTGTCATTTCGTGGATGTTATGCTTTCTAACTAACCCGCCGAACGTGTTTTTTTTTATCGATTTTCGCATTAATGTCCTCAAGAAAGATTTTCACATTGTATTCCGTACAGGCTCCATCCAGCAAGTGTTAAAATTCACGTTAATAGGGTGTTCGATCTGATTGGCAGGATCGTGTGCACATTTACTGGATGTCTCTAGGATGCGACAATACGTTTTGCAATCGATTTTCACTCTTTTTACCTGTTGGAAATTTTGTACTCGGAAACTTTTACTATCTGTGAACATGTACATATTTTCCCAACATGGAGTCATAAAAATAATTTAAAATTTAAGAAATGACTGTTGGAATTCATCAAGATTAAACAATGAACTACTTGAAAGGCATATAAAACGATGCGCCATTAGGATGAGGCCACATGCGAATTCTTCCAAAAGAATGAAAAAAAGAATTAAATCGTTACATATCATGTTAATAGTGAGTATGCCTGCCATTTTTCGCTATGGCTTCTATAAGACGGTTTGAAAGAATCACACGTTTTAAAATTATTAAGAGAAATTTGGGTCCTTGTCTTCAAATTGTCTGTCGCCCTTGTTCACTTTATGAGATAATCATGCAAATGCAAACGTTCCACGTGTTCTAATTAAATTCAACTCCTAACAACCCTGGAAGTATGGATGGGGCATTGTCTTGTTGGAATATCTAAGGCAGGGGTCTGAAAATGTTTTTCACTTTTGTAAATGACCGTTCCATCAAACTTTTGTTGATGTTTCCTTTCATTTCTGTGGACAGAACTCCAACTTGATTATGTTATAGTAGGTTACAGCTCCCACACCATTGATTTTGATGTACGGCTGTGATAACTTGCCAAAATAGGGGTTATCGGGAACTATTTTCCCCATGGAATTTTTCCCATTCAGCAATCAATTTACATTTGGTGAATGGAAGAAATAATTCCCGATAACCCATAATAAGCCCCTCCTTTCTTAGATCATGGAAATAAAAGAAGTAACCATCGAGGCCGCCAAGGTTAAACTTTTATATTCGGAAAGATTACACTACTCCAAGCGACATGTTCTCCTGAAAGATTGCAAAATCCATTCAATGCTCCTTGTGTACCTTTTCTCTGCATAGTACCAATGCTGGCCCTAGTTTAAGTCTTTGGTGGAGTAGAATTTAAGGCAAGCCGTAGAGCTAACCGCTTTTCTCTCAATGTTTGTTGCTTCTATCGAGCGTCCTTTTCGATTTTTTCCATAGTAATGTGGATCCGCAATATGACTGTTTACAACATTTCTTGGCCTGAGAAGTCTCTGTTTTTCCTCTTGCTGTCGCTGTAAAAGTCTTTCCGGAACGTTTTTTTTTCAAACCAAATAAAAAGATTTCTTTTGTACGCTTTTTTAAATATTCTGAACAATTTTTGAAAATAAAAATAACATCGCTGATGTGAATTTTCGCAATGGCCTCATCCTAGTGGCTCATTTTTTTAGCTGAAAGTAAAAGTTTCTGGTTCCAAAATTTCCAACAGGTACAAGTTAGGCCAATAGAAGTCATCCGATGTTGTTTGGCCTTCAGAATATTGGTTGTGGCTCGCGCAGTGTATGCCGTTGCTCCGTCCTGTTGGAACCACATGTCCTCCAATCCTAATTAGTCCAATTGCGGCTAACATGGCCCTATAGCGCGTACCGTACACTGTTGTCGTTTGACCAGCGGCGTTCTCCAACAAAATATCCCGATGACTACTCCAGCGTGAACAGCTAATGGCTCCTCGTTCATTACTCGTGGATTTTCGGTGCGATAGTTTTGCTTGTTCACGTACCCGCTGAGGTGGAAGTGAGCCTCATCGCTCATTATGATTTTGGTCGAAAAATCGTCCACTTCGATTATTCCGCGTTCTTGGTGAGTAAATCGCTCCATGGCTTATTCACTTGTATTCTACATCTGTCTTGTCCACAAATGTCAAAACAGATTTCACATTGGCGGCCATTTGCAAAAAATAAGAGCATCTCCCAATGGTAGATCTCTATTGGCCCACCTTTTATAAAGAGTGGAAATCGATTGCAAAATGTATGATCTCACCCTTGTGATCACCAGCACAAGGCTGATGTTGCAAAACGTTGCTCTGATGCGGATGCCTGCTAGGCGATCATTAACCGGCTGAAGTCGTTGGTTCCTCATAACGAATCTACATTGTAATATGTGCAGGCTAGGGTGGGAGCTGGAATAAATGTCGGATGTTTTTTTCTTCCTTTTTTATATTCCTGATCCTGTCATACGTATTTCCTGAATCTCAGTAATGTCTGCTCATCAACGCACTAGGACATATGCATGTTTTCGAGTAGCACCAAAGGAGTATAGCGTGCTGAACGTATTTTCGTAGTCTGGTTGGCATTTGAGGGGATCCGTTGTTCAAGACCATTGTCTCTCTCACATTTTTTAAGTGGTTAGGTTGTTATCCTGTGTCTTACCACCAACCTGGAGTCCCAGTTCCAATTTATTAGATACCCCTATATCACGGGCCATCAGTATCCACTACGGGATTGAGCGCTGTCGTTGGCATTTTGGCTCATCCGCTTAGAACTCTGTTCAAGGGGCCTGACTAAACCTTAAGATGCCTAAATTACGTGTTGTATGAAAATGTTGAAGGAGCTCATTTAGCTTTTTGCTTTTGCCCATCATACTGGGACTGTATACACCACCCGTTGATACCATCATGGGAATTCTCTTACCGCCCGCCGCCTTTGGAACGAAATATGTGACTTAGTGTCCTTCTATTCAGATCATAAATTCTTTGAGTGATATGCAGTATCGCTAACTTTAACTATTTCTAACTTTATAAGACTCAGATCATCTCAGTCCTACTTTACTGAGCTGAGGCAGTACAGTCCAATGTACGAGGTAGCTTAGTATCGGGTAATTGAAAAGCCATTTTGATTAAAGCCTCGGTTCCCCCTGGACTTTAGCGCCTCTTAAGTAAATAAGCAACTCATTTATTTCATGCCCCAAATTGGGTTCATACATCTGCATCTTGCAAAGCACCGATATAGTATCAAACGAAGGTAAAGTAGAGTTTGAAGAAAAAAATCCTAAAACGATATCAAGGCTGAAAATAAAATTAAAAGAAAATTTAAGCAACCAGGTTGAATCCATGTCCACGGTTAGCATTTCGTCGCCTTGGTGCTGTTAACGGCTTGAATGTAAGTGGAGATCTTGAAAATGTTCGGCCATAAGAGGTGCTTCGTGATCGATCGAGGGGATGATGAACGCGATCGTGATCGAGAATGTGTACGTCTGTTACGGGCAAGTGGTTCGATTTGTCGGCGCTGGAGAGGACTTGAATGACTGCGCCTGCGACGTCCTCTAAAGCGAACAGTAACAAGAAAGGTTTAAATATTAAGAGGGAAAAAACAATTTTCGAGCACTCCTCGCCTTGGTTATGGGGAGAAAAATGCCCTCTCCGAGGTGTGATATCAGTATCATCTTCTGGTTTAAGCGCCAAATTATCACAACTACCTTTTTTACGATTCAACATATGAATCGGTGTTGACGACATCCTTTGCATACTTT
Source organism: Rhingia rostrata (assembly GCA_949824845.1). Classification (NCBI taxonomy): domain Eukaryota; kingdom Metazoa; phylum Arthropoda; class Insecta; order Diptera; family Syrphidae; genus Rhingia; species Rhingia rostrata. The sequence goes on from OX463757.1 coordinate 4,871,030, forward strand.
TGCAGATTTAAGTTCTTCTCCTGGAGGAGGAGATTCTCCATTTTTCATACCGGTTGTTGTTCCATAATGTAATATTTCTACCTTACCGAATCGGTGAATGCTGTAGTTCCGTTTTTCATTAAGGAAGACCATAGGTCACCGTACCAACAGTCATATTTCTAGCAATTATCTCTGAAAACTCAAAAGCAGAGCTTCAGAAAAAAACACTTTGAATTTTAATTAAAAAAAAAATCATAGTAGACCAGTCTTTTTGTTTTTTTATATGTAGCATAGCAAGCTTGTATATTTATTTCAGTTTAATTGTGATTTTCAGTTCGAAGAGATGAACAAATATCGGAAAACCCTAAGTTCTTGAGCAAAACATTAAACTTCAAAAGCAAAGATGCCTAACTACATTGCGAACAATCTTTTGGTATGTTTTTAAAAAATTGATTTTCCTAATTACTTTTCTGTTTCAGAAATGCCTCATAAATGCGGGCAGAACTCCGTTAGTCATACCCCTGGAAACTGCTTCGGATTTAGAGAGGGATTATGGAATTTTTTACAGGGTCAGATGGACTATTTCTAGCATTCTGTCAGAAATTTACTACATAATCGGCAGGGTTTTCCACGTTGGAGCTGCTATTGATATGAGTTTTCCTGATGCTAATTATTCATCAAATGGCGATAACATCACAGAATTTGATGACGGAGAAGAAGATGAATGCGTCGAGCAAGTTTTTGAAGAATATATCGGTGAAGACGATAGTGATGACGAACGAGAAATGGAATATTTGACACAAGGCCAATATATAGTTGCAGATGATGCCGAATTCATTCAAAGGAGTGACTTCAATGCAGAACCCGAGTATTTCCAAGGTTTTGAAGATCCACAGCCGCGAGACTATATCGTTATCCAAATAGAAAATGAAGATTCATTTATAACATATATCTCGATGGCATAGCGTAAGTGATACAATTATTGACACTGCAAAATTTCAACCTAGCTATTGACACCCTCTTCTTACAGAACGTTTCAATGGAACAAATCTGAACGGTTCCCATAACTGTTTCTTTTAAGTTTTTCACTCTTTCTTATACTCCCACTCCTCGTTTTTATATAGTTAGGAGCTAGTCAGTGTTGTTGTGAATTCCGCAAGGTAAACATCACTGTTACGCGATTGTGTGTTTTGTGCAAAAAAAGTGTGTATTTTGTTAAGGAATCCGAACATGTAAGTAGATTATTATATTATATTTGATACAAGCTTGATCATATTAGTTTATTATAAAATATTGTGTTAATATTTTAGCAATTCCTATAATTGACACCTCTGTGTCAATAACTGTATTCTATTGGAGTACAAACGTTGACACTGTGTCTATAGTTGTACTTATAAAGAGTGTCAATAATTATATTATTCTTTTAAATTAATATTTAGCTGGAAAATGCCTAAATGTACTGGTAAATATACCGAAAAGGACCTCGAGAAAGCTCTTGAAGCTGTGAGGACACAAGAGATGTCCAAAAAAGCTGCAGCCAAACTTTTTAATATCCCTCGAACTACACTCATATTTCGATTGAGTTCTAAGTTCCATAAAGCAAGACCAGGTCCACAAACAGTTTTGTCCGCTATAGAAGAAGAGTGTTTGGAAGAATGGATAACCACATCCCAGAGAAAAGGTTTCCCGCAGAGAAAAGAGGATGTGCTTCATGCCGTCAAGGATTTTCTTGAAGAAGACAAGAGGGAACATCCTTTTGGGCCACAAAACATTCCAGGGAATGGCTGGTTTAAGGCGTTTTTGAGTCGACATCCTTCAATAAGTCTTAGGACACCAGATCCGGTAACATCGGCAAGCGCAACAGTTGGATCATCAGACATCAAATCGTGGTTTATTTTAATAGAAAAATATCTTGAGGAGCAGAACATGTTGGCCATTTTAAGCGACGCTACCAGAGTTTATAATGGGGATGAAACCAATTTCTTGTTGTGCCCAAAAACAAAAACCGTGTTGGCAGCGAAAGGTGCACGTAACATATACGAAGTGGACAGAGGACTTGCAAAATCCAACTTAACGGTTATATTTTCCTTCTCTGCATCGGGTATTTTGGTCCCACCCATGGTTATCTATCCATATAGAAGAATACCAGAAGATATAAGAAAATCATTGCCCAAGGGATGGGGCCTTGGTATTAGTGACAATGGATGGATGACAAAAGAAGTCTTTTATGAATACATATCGAAAGTATTTCATCCACACCTTGTCAGCGTTGGAACCATTTTTCCAGTTCTTTTTTTCGTTGATGGTCATGCCACACACCTTACATTACCGGTCAGCAAACTCTGTGTCCAGCTAGGAATCATATTAATTGCGTTATATCCCAATGCCAGCGGATGTTTCGGCATTTAAGCCACTGAAAATGGTTGGAATAAGAAGGTTTCTGAGTGGCGCCGACAAAACAGTGGTGAGTCCCTCACACGGCACAAGTTTGCTTCGTTGCTAGACGAAGTGATCCTCTCATCAATTTCAACTGAAATAATCCAAAAGAGATTTCGAGCGTGTGGGCTTTTTCCTTGGAATGTAAATGCGATCGATTTCTCCAGATGTCTAGGGAAATCATCCAAGACGCAACTAACAGCCGTGTCCACTCAAGAGCAAAATTCCACAAATAATATAAATATTTGTTATAATACTTTCTCGGAATTGGTTGGCACTCAAAAGCTGGAAGAATTCGAAAAAGCTTTTAATGGAATTGGAAGCACTTTGTTTTATTCGGAGGAGTGGAAAATATTGTATAAAATGTTTTTGAAATTTAAGCCGGACACTATATCTACAAACAATGCCGATGTTAATTAAGAGGATATTGCAGTGAAGTCCGTCGATTTCTTAGATGAAATAGAGGAATATCGAGGAATTTATATATGATACTGGGACACTTCCAAATAAAATTCAGAATAACGAACTAATGCTAAATAATATAATCAGTATTGATATTGACAACTACTTGGATTGGCCAATTACTCCAGAACGGCAGGGTGTCAAGCCTATGAAGCCAAAAAGATCTTTCGTAATAACGGACAAGTTATGGATAGAAACGGAACAAGTAAAAAAGGAGGCAAAACTTAAAGAAAGTTTAGAAAAGGAAGAAAGAAAAATTAAAAGGCTTGAAAATAAGAGCAAGAAAGAAACAACAAAGAAAAGACTGACTAAGAGACCCACATTTAAAAAAACAACCGATAAAAAGTAGCCAAAAACCCGCAGGAAAATCGCTGACAACTGCAAATCCAAATGTTTTCAGTAAGTTTTATTATTTTTATGTTTTTTTTATTCCCTTAGCTAGCCCAACTTTCGGTGAAGCAAAATCACAAAGACGAAAATAATGCAGATGTAAATTTAGACATGGCAAAAAAAATAAATGAATCCATCGGTAATCCTGTCATTAGGTATTGAACTGTTTATTTTCTCTAACTTGTTACTATCAATAGCTTATATAATGAATTATTTGGAATTTCTAGTTTAAAACTAAATGACAATACTGAAACTAAATGTGATACAGAAACAGAGCCTAAAGGACCACATGTACGAAATCTCTTTCAAAACATTGAAAATATTGGAGAAAACAAAATTGCAATTGGGAAGATATGTTATGAATGCACAAATTCTTTGAGGACTAAAACGGGAATAAAATGTAATAAGTGTACCAGAGAAATGCACATTTCATGCATTGAAAAACTAAACTTGCCATACCTCCCTGTTTTTAAATGCGGCAAGTGCATAAATAAACATTGATATTAGGATTATTTTGTACTCAAGTTACCTAAACGAATGAACAAATTGTGATTTTTAATTTTTTTATGTTTCTTGTTTTGTTTTATAGTTTTAATAATAAACCTACGTACATGTTTAACTAATATTTTTACTCAAGTTACCTACACAAATGAATATAAGTGTGATTTTTTTTTTAAGTTTTAAGTTTTATGTTTTGTTTTAAACTTCAAATAATAAAGCTTCGTACCCAACGAATATATCCCTATTTTTATTATTTGCTGTCTATTCGAAGATATGTCAATAATTGTACAAATATATGGTGTCAATAGTTGTACATAAGTGTCCATTACTATATAATTATGTGGTGTCAATAGGTGTACATGAGTGTCAATTATTATATATTTTCATAGGGTTTTAAAAAAATCAAAATTTAACAATATCACGAATCTCTTAACCGTTTTTAATACAAATATCATGAAAACCAATTGAGTAAGGTATTTAGAAAAGTACTAAGAGTTTCATGTATCCATACCAAATATATTTGCCAGCTGTGTCAACTTAAAAATTCCTTAAGGGTGTCAATAACTGTATCGCTTACGCTAGGTAATTATTTTTTTTAATTTTCTCAAGCTTTGATACCATTATTCATTTTTTATTTTCCTTTTCATTTAAATGAAGGTAGGAATTAATGCAACCAAGCCGAATCCAAAACACGAGGCTGGAGTTATATTCAGGCTTTTTGAGACGGGGATTTGGCCAAGGTTCACTTTTTTTCTTTTTGTTTTGTTATTCTTTTGTGTTTTTTTTTTTTTTTTTAACTTCCTTGTTGTTTTGTTTTTTGTTCGGTTCGTTTGTTGTTTTTAATTTTGTTTGTTTTGTTTTGCTATTGTTTTTAATTTTGTTGTTTTGTTAGTGGACTAGGCCTACTGGGGAAACCACTTTAAAAAAACGCACTTCAGCCTAATCTCATGGGCGGTGTGGACTAAGGCTAGATTTATTTCTTCTTTTTTTTTCTGAGCCATTCCCATTCAACCTTTACATTCAGTATGAGAGTACTCTCAGGAATCTAGCAAAGACCTCATATAAAAAATAATATTCTCACATGGATTCCAGAATCCTCAGAGGTACTCAGAAATGGACTCGCTTTAAGGCTTCAAACCATTAATCAGGCGAGCAATCCTGAATGTAATCAACTAGATCATGATAGGGTGTATACACCACGTAGACTGAATGAGAAGTTCTAACGCATTCATACACAAGCCTACATCTGTGTACAAAGCTCGCCTTTAACCTTCAGAAAGACAACATTTCTGTCGAATTCGTAGAAATTAGCTTCGTTTTGCCAAAAGACATCGTCGTTAAAGATGACATGATACAGCCCCGTCCACACACTAATGCCATCGCCCAAATTAATTAACACTCATTAGCATCCTAATTAGAGAGCGATGGCATCCCTACTTAAGGAGATAATCCGCGACACCGCAACCAGTTCGTGCGCATTCAATCAGAATTGTGTCTCCGCGACGCGAATCTGATTCGCATTCGGCCGTGTTTTAAAGCCAACCCGACTCTACCAGCACCACCAAAAATGGTCCGCAAGTCCCGCAATTTTGGTGTCCCATCGCCCCTCCAAAGCGTCCATTTTGCGAATGATTAAATGCCACTATTACCAACATTATCCCCAAAAACAGTAAAATGGTATATTAGCGGCTCTTCAATGAGCCGGGCGGAACGGCGGGCGGCGGCGATGCAGCCAAACCTATTCGGTCGGGAGCATCTACAATTACTGCCATACGGGCGGTAGTCGTATACAGGAGAATATAATTTCACTTTTGATGGGGCCCCAGAAGAGAGTGCCATCAGAGTCCCCGCACCTGTCCCCAATCGTCTCATACAGCCGCGATGTCCTTAATTTATTCCACACAAGCAGCAATGTCGACGACGGATGGGAAAGGGCCCAACCGAAGCGACACACAAAAATCTCGTGTGTAAATTCGGGCAATCTGGAGTTCTCATGATTGGGCACATTTAAGGGGCTTGGGAATGTCTTTTTACCCCCCTCGCCGGTGTGTCCGTGAGATGTCTGTTGTGAACAACGACGACGCGACAGTAACTACTACGATCACGCAGTAACTACAACGATGCCGGCCGGCCGTCCGTCGACTACAACGCCAACGACTCGGACGACGACAACGACAACGTAGTGATCATATTCCTGTAAGGAATTTCCAAGCTGCCCTGGAGCGAATACTTTGATCTTGTGGAATTTCGCGGATGGTTAGCTAACCCAATTAAAAAGTTAGATTTTTGATGCTGCGTATCTGGGCCTGAGAGGGCGGCGGAAAGGGGTCGAATGCCGATGTTGGTGTGAGGCCGGCTCGGAGGACAGAATGAGGCTTGGTGTTGGGATGAATTCGCTGAGAGGTGGACATGGAATGCGTACCACACATGGCGTTGTTTGATTGGAATTGATTTTTTTTCTTCCTTGGTCACTCTCTTGGGCTGATGGAAGATGCATTTGCATAAGAATCTCATAACAACAGGACCTCAAATCGACGTTACATTTATAATTAAATCTTCCAAGGAATGTGTTTGTTGTGGTGAGGTTAAAGTTGTATTGATGGGTAAGTGGGTAAACGGATGAGAACATGAAAACAGCTCTATTAAGACTTGCTTACTAACAATGCGGAATACAAGCACTATGAAGCTATATTATAGCTAGCTAGCTGAATACTATACTAGAAAGCTAGCTACCTGAATACTATACTAACAAGTTAGCTACCTGAATGTCCTTGGTTTAACAACGCGAAGGGGTATATCGTATGAAATGGTATATATGCTGTTATAAAATTCTGGTAAGTCTAGCGAGACATCCAAACTAACAAAGTTGAGGAAAATTCACAAGCATAACTGAAGTTATGATGGTATAACCTCTGTAAGGCTGTTTTAAAGCTTCCGGGTACATGTAACCCACGTTAAAATGTTTTGGTATAACTTCGCACGAAGTTAATCCGAAACAAGGAATGTATAGAGCAAACGAATGAAGGCGTAAGAAAACTACGACTAAAAGATCGTGAAAAGGTGAAATGATCGGGAAAAAGGTGAAAATATCGGGACCCTACCGGAGAATTAGTTAACAGGATTCAAGTGCTTATTTACTTACTTAAGTGGCGCTACAGTCCGGAATGAACCTGGGCCTCAACCGACATGAATCTCCAATTAGACCGGTCCATAGCTAACTGAATTCAGTTGCGCACTCCAAGTTGGTTGAGGTCGGTTTCTACGTGTGCGCGTCATTTTGGGCGAGGTCTTCCTCTACTGCGTCCGACGTCTTGCTGGGTGTCCACTCGTTCTACATGTCCTAGCCATCTTAAACGTCTAATTCGGAGTTTTTTTGACGAGTGGCATGCCAGTTTATAACTCGTATAGTTCTTGGGTGAATCTCTATCTCCATAGCCTACCGATTTTTGGAAAATTGTGCCTCTGGTGATGGCTCATGAGTTTTGCACAATCTTCTCAAGTATCAGATTGAAGAAGTCACATGAAAGCTCATCGCCTTGCCCAAATAAATTTCTGGTATCGAATGTGTTGATGAGGTCGTTTTCGACCCTGATGGAGCAGCGAGAATTCTCCATCGTCATCCTACACAAACGGACAAGTTTGGGCGGTTTAGCAAAACTAGACATAGCTCTGTATAATTCGCAATGCTGTTGTATGTGGCTTTGAAATCGATGAATAGGTGGTGGGTATCAATTTGGACATCTTGGGTTTTTTTCCAGGATCTACCGAAGTGTGTAAAGCAGGTTGTTGGTTTCAGGCGTTCACATATTGCGGCAGATAGGATCTTGTAGGCGATGTTGAGGAGACTTATGCCTCTGTAGTTGGAGAAGTTCAGAGGGTCTCCTTTTTTGGGAATTGGTGCTGAGGTACTGGGGCATACTTTCTTCCGACTAGATTTGGCTTATGGGCTGGTGGATGTTATTTACCTAGTCATCTCCGCTGGCTATATAACTCTCAACGGGAAGGTCGTCATATCCGGCAGCCTTATTAAGCTCGAGTTAAGATATTGCTATCTTCACTTCACTCAGGTCGGGTGGTTGGCAATTTTCGCTGTCGTTGCCAATATTGAATGGATCTTTCTGTCTGATTGCGGAATGTTGTAAGTCATCGCCGGTTTACAGTCTGCAGATTTCCTCAGCTTCGACTGTGTCTCAACTACGATATTTCCTTGTTTATCTCGACAGGATTCTGTTCGAGGGTTGTTTCCTTGGCTTTGACGTTTTACACTTTGGTTAATCTTGCGAATATCGTTCCTGGAGTGGCACCTCTCCATGTCCTCGATATCACGCTTTTCTTGCTCTTTTTCTATTTTTCTGAAAAGCCGGTGTTCTTCCCTTCTTCTCTGCCTATAGAGCTCAATGTCTCCCTGCTCTCGTCTTCACCTGCAGCTTTGCCTTGTAGGCCTCGTTCTTTGCTGCGAGCTTTTGTCGGCATTCCTCATCAAACCAGGAGTTTCTTGTTGGTGGGCGCGATAAGCCTAGCACATCAGTTACGGCTGATCTAATGGCTTGTTGGCATCGATGCCATTGTTCTTCGACATTCGATGTTGGTGGTATGATGTTAATCGAGAGGTTTTAGGGATGCGCGAAGGTCTTGACGGTCTCTTGCGATTGCAGTCTATCGACATCAAATTTCGTCACAGTGTTTCTGGATTGTTGTTGTATAATACGGTCCGCTTGCACCTCTCCTGTTGTTGTCCTTTGTTGTCCTTTTTTCGCTCAGCCGTGTCGTCAACAATAAAATCAGTTCTTTCCGGGGCTATTTGTTGCTTCGTAACCGTTTGATTTTTCCATGGTTGGGTAGTTAACCCAAAGCACAACCCCCCTGGAGGGCCAGTTCCAATTTATTAGATACGCCTGGGACACGGGGCCATCAGTAGCCACTACGGGATTGAGCGCTGCCGTTGGCCTTTCGGTTCATCCGCCGCCAGTCCTGTTCAAGGGGCCTGACTATCCCTTGAAATTCCTAGACAACCTGTTGTCCGAATATGTCGAAGCAGCTTGTCGAGGTTCGCCGTGCCATTCTGACCTGGCTGTTTGTAGTGTTGCTGTTTTTCGTCGTGTTATTAACACTCGCGTTTATCGTTTAGCAAGTTAAATTCTGTTGGGTGAGACCAGTACCCGATTGTTACCAGTTGGAGGTTAAAAATAAGCACTTGATGTGTAGTCAGAGATACAACCATTGGATATTTCCAAGTTGAAGCCAATCAGAGTCTAAGCTCGTTCTACAACACCCAAACCATCATCGGTGTGGTTTTTGGCCAATAAAATCCACAACTGATCAAATCTTCACACTTCGGCAGATCCTGAAAAAGAACATAAGACGAACATAAATCGAGACCCACCATTCATCGATTTGAAAGCCGAATACGACAGCATTTATAGAGACCAACACAACAGAGCTAATTTTAGTTTTGATGTCCCGCCGAAACTCGTCCGTCTTTAGGATGACAATGGAGAATTATCGCTGGCTCCGTCTAGGCTGAAAACCGACACTTTTGAAACAAGGTGATGCACCAGATCCACAATCTTCCATAAATCGGTGCGAATACAAACATATGTCTACGATATTGACATCATCGGTCGGGCTCAACATGGTGTCACAGCATCGTTTCCTAGTATAGAAAACAAAGCGGCAAAATGGGTTTAGCAGTAAATGACGGCAGGATCAAGTATATTCAGTCAACACGAAAGATCGACAAAATGGACAAAACGTCACCATAGACAGAAATAACTTTGAGGTAGTCGGGGAGTCTGTCTACCTCGACTCTGACAACAACAACTCGTCAGGAATTTAACGAAGAATTACTCTAGTCAACCTTTTTTTTTTCAAAATAGTAGTAAGGTCCTCTCTCGACTAGCAATGGGATCCTATACTTGACCATGATAATCCCAATCCTGCTCTTTTGTGCTTAAGCATGAACGATATCTGAATGGACTTCGTTTTTGGGTTCAAATGGCGTAAACTAAATCTCAATAGATAGTCCCGCTCACGAAACTTCGTTGGTTCCTCTTAGATTTTGTCCCGTCGTTGTCATAGAAGTAACATGTAGTTGTTGTGATATTCCTGATATGAGAGTAATGCATATAAGATGTATTTCTACAGCCATATAGTGGTCGAGCTTAGAGCTTTGCTGAATATGGATTTTTGCATTTTTGAAAAATATCACTAATAGAGAAGTAAAGTTAGGCTGTTTAACCTCATTATATATATACTTACCCTTATCAATATCCTTGAATTTTTAATGTTTCCTTTCTTTTGACGAAGATCACCAAGCACAGTCTCTCCCTATACAACTAAAAAAAAAAAAAACATATAAGAAGGCTACAATCCACTGTGTGGATCGTTATACCCTATCCCAATCCATCCTTTGAGTTAATATCCCTTAAATGTGGATTTCATGGCAAAGATATATTACAATTCAAATTGTCGCAACGTATTGTTCAGACAGTTTATCGTCCAAAAATCACGCTTTTCTCCTGCATATGGTATGGCGTAGGATAAAAAAATGTTGTTTGTATAAAAACGCCTCCAAAAAGTGGGCGTGGGTAAAACTGATATATGGAAGAAATGTTTGTATTACTAAATCCAATTATTTTGCAATACATTTTTTTTCGACATGCTTAAAATTTTACCAAAAAATGTTTTTTTTTACGGAAAACGCCCCCAAAAAGTAGGCGTTGCAAAAAACTTTGTATAGACGAAATAAAAGCATTAAGATTGTCTAGATATCTTCTTCAGACATTTTTTTTAAAATCTCTAACGGTTTGGCCTAAAATTAGGTTTTTTTTTAAAAAGGGGGCGTTTTGGATTTCAAAATATTTTACACTGGTTCGAACAGCATCACATGTAACAAATTTCATTATCCTAGCTCAAAATTTAAGGCCCAAAAACTTGTTACCTACAGACGGACGGACGGACAGACATGGCTTAATCGACTCAGCTAGCGGTTCTGAGTCGATCCTTATACTTCGAGGTATACGTAGCTCAATTATTTCTCTATGTTACAAACTATGTACCAAAACTAATATACCCCTATGGTATAGGGTATAAAAAAGAAAAACAGACACTTAGATCCGCAACACAAACACACTCCAAGTCAAAAGTCCTCCAACATTGCCATTTGACATCTTGAAAAAAAATGCCAACTTGGGGCAACATGTTTGAAAAGTTCCTACAGACTCTCATCGGCTACCTCCTAAAACCCGAAATTCATGAAAGTAGAAATCGTCACTACCAAAGTGCCGAAACAAGCTCATTACTTATTCCCCGACTAACCACATTAAACTCACCACAGAGCCTCAACCCTTTGCACTTTCTCACGAGGAGTTGCAAAAAATAAAAACCCTAAAAAAAAACCCCAAAAGGAAAAATCATTCCACAGCGCCTGTAATTTCCATAAATAAACCGAAGAGCCCTGCGAAACGTCGACAGCAGACCATGGACGCAAAAAATTACAAAAATAATATGCATTCCATTTTTTGGGTCCAACTAAAGAAAACGCCGACTAACAAGATCCCATTTATTTAAATTGCATTGGCCACAGAATTGGACCGTGCTCTCTACCAGCACACCATCGCCATCACCAGCATCACCAGCATCACCTCCACCGCTACCATTCTACAGCCGTGCCATCATCACTTCGGCTTTGGCGATCGTAATTAATGCAGCAACGAGAGGCAACAGCAAGAAAAAAGCGTTTGCGACCTGAGACCCCGGACTCGGACCTGCGAGGGCTCGAAACCGAAGAAGAAGAAGAATACGAATCAGTCGCCATCACCACCAACGCCACGGCCATTGCCAAAAGTCTCGAGAAACAAAGCGAGCTCACCCAAAGCTCGTCGCACATAGCACGCATCAACGACCAATTTCGAATTCAAATAAATCATCGCAGGAAATTTGATTTTCCCGTCGTCCTCCGAGAAAGGAGCCCGAAAAAGTACAATTTCTGGCCAACGACCACAAATCACAATCCTCTTTCACAGATCAACAGTTCTGTCCGGTTTGCCGCTGTTCTGCCGTTCGACCGTTCGGTTGTTGCTGCCGTGGTGCAGCCACCGCTGCATCTGATTGAATGAAGTGCGCGGCATAATCGATAATCATACACTTTGACCAGGCGTCAACCGCAGGAACCGCAATAATTTATCTCAATTTTGTGCCGGTACCAGGTTACAAGCGGTTCCCCCGACCGGGAGCGAGCAGTAGGGATGGTCAATGAAGCAAGGCGGTGAGGCGGTGCGCCGCGACGAAGTGATCTCCCGAGGTGCGAATGGCGCAATTGATGCGCAGACGCCGCCACCGCACAAGGCACAGCCAATGCTGGCTGATTCCACAAAAATGGTTTCCACAATTTTTTTTTTGCTAAATCATTTGGCCAACGGAACGGGTGAACCGAGACGAACGAATGGAGTCACTTTGTGGCCTTTGTTTAGATTTTCTGTCGTTTGGTTGTTGCTCTGTCTGGAGTTGATGCGGTTGATTTGGGTTGTCTGGATGTGACCGAACCTAGGCTAGACGGTGAGAATGAGTTTTAACGTGACAAATTGGAAAAAAAATCACCGCTGTCCAGGGTTTTCGGGATAATTACCTTTTTTTTTGTTGGTGTTGGTAGATGGGAATTGTGCTTTTGGGAATTTCGAGTATAAGTGGTTGGAACCAAACGGGGCTCATAAATGTTGGAATTTTAATTGAAATGCATCCGGGCGATTTTTCACACCTAACGATTTTCTTTCACCGAAATGTATCTACATGCAATGTGTTTGGTGTTCAAAAACTCTTTGTTAACCTGAAAAACATTTTTTGTTTCCGAAATTGCACGTTTACTGCTTACTTCAAAATTGACAAACCAAAAATGAACGAACGTTCATAGATTTACTCAGCTTTCCCAGGCGTCTGGGTTCCGTGGGAAGGCTTTAACGCCAGAAGAAAATTTTACAAAAAAAAACCTCTGCATTTATATAGCAACTCACAAGAAACAGAAAGATATAAAAAAAACCGCCTCCAGTCCCTCGAAGAAGTCTGTGAACCCATTAAAAAGCTTAAAAACAACATGGCCGACGGTTTTTTATGAATTTTCGCAGAATCTCTTCAAATTTGTAGGTGACAATGGTTTGTACCACACCATCGACCAACTCTGAATGTAAGAAAAAGAAATGCAGGTGGCCATGGCTCAGTGGAATGCGTAGCCAAGCGCTGCGGGTTCAAGCCCCAGCTTCGGCAGCATTTGTTTTCTACGAAAATTGCCAGCTTATCTGAGGCCACCTGTGCGATAACAGGATACAATATAAATCGATGTCTCCTCCTCTGTGCCACATAGGTTTATGTTATGTGTCTTTCCTTCTATGTATCTATCCGTCTCTCTCTGTTGTATAAATGTCTTGATCTGTCCCAGCCGATGGCCTCAGTCGCCAGTGCTGTTATGTGTCTGTAGTTCGTTGCATTCATGTGCGAAGTACTGTGATGTCAATGTCAATGTCAAGAAAAAAAAAACCATGTCCGATGACTGGAGATCAATTCCATATGGTCCCATTTACAATGGAAGCAGTGGCCCAGTGGTTGGTGCATTGGACTACTAGGCGCGGGGTCCCTAATATTTTATTTCATGTCCCATCTATAAAAGAGTTCATCCATTGTGGAAAGACCAGTGGATTTTAAGTCGGCAACCATTACCTTATCAAAAATAGCATCCACCATCAGGAGTGATGGCTGAGTTCAGGATTCCATCAAAGTGTAAGCACCTGCGTTGTTTAATACTCGGGGACAAACGTCTAAACTTTTATAAGAAATTTCTTCAATATTCTACTGATGCAGATAGTCCGGAGGGGATTCTTTTAACAAATCTCTGCACATAATCTATATGCAGACGATTTTTACACATCGCTTCCTTTGTGCCACATTGTAGAAACCTTTGCGGCAATTGTTGGAAACATGAAACCCATCGGTCTTTTAGCCAAGAATTTGGTTTTCCATAAACGTTTAGACTTATAGAAAAGCTTTGAGATGATGCTTGCACGTCTTTATAGTCTTTGCTCTTGAATTGTTGAACGATGTATATTGGAGATATCTTCTGGAAGTTTTTTTACATTGTTTGCGTTGTAAGGTGGACAGTTTGTCTGAGAGCTGAAATTGCATGACTTGTCTCTTGTTGAAATGCAACAAGTCTATGAATGGTTTCGCTAAGCTCCCTAATAAATGTGATAAAGATGCAGATCTACTATACGTATTCGCTGTGCCAAATGTTGCAACTTTTCGTCTATAAGGCGAGTAGCACGTCTTTAGATAAAGAGTCCAGTAAGTCCAATCAAAGATTATAAAGCCATCCAGATGACGCATTGAGAACCAAAAAAAAAAACAGAAACTTTTGCTCACCATCTTCATGGTACGGGCGGGCGGTATGCACATGCACACATGAGAAACGAGATCCAAATGTCCGGCGGGAAGGTATACTTCTTTGTTTTGCCGCCATTACGGGAAACCATTAGTCTTGACAGTTAATATTTGACAGTCGTGAAGTAGACACGTGGCAAATTTATGATGGAAAAATATTCTATAAGCCAACGTGTTTTAATCGTTAAAACATTTCATAAAAATCGATCATCGATTACAGTGACGATGAGAAAGTTACGTGAAATTTTTGGGAGAGGAAGTCTTCAAAACAATCCATGAACCTCGATTCGACGCCGTGCTCAGGAGCTTGGTCTTCAAAGAACAAGTTTGACCACAATTTTGCACAAGGATTTGCATTTGTTTCCATTTAAGTATCAGTTGACACAAAAGCTTCTTCCACAAGGCCATTTACGCCGTCGTACATATGCCAATAGGATGTTACAGCTAGCCCATTACAACCCCGATTTTCATGAAAAAAATCATAATGAGTGACGAGGCACATTTTCATTTAAATGGACATGTGCCCAGAAACGACTATTCTGTCGGTTCTGGGCAATGGAAAACCGTCAAATTATTCATCATTCACCTTTGCATCCATTAAAAGTTACAGTCTGGTGTGCAATTTGGTCAGGAGGAATCATTGGCCCTTACTTCTTTGAAAATGAAAACAGCGTAACGATAACTGTTAATGGGGAGCGACATCGAAAAACTTTTTAACACCACAACTGCATGCTTTGGGCTTGATTAACATGTGGTATCAACAAGACGGTGCCACATCACATACAGCGAGGATTACAATGGAATTACTGCGAGACCTATTTCCACAATTGGCCTCCACGGTCGCCTGATTTGACTGCTCTTTTTGTGGGGATATCTGAAAAGCAAGATTTATGCAAACATATACCAGAAACGCTTAAGCAACTCAAACAAAATATTCGTGATGAAATTAATGAAATACCGCGTGAAATGTGTGAGAATGTAATGAAAAATATGCTCAAAAGGGCTCGCATTTGTGAGACTAACAGAGGTGGACATTTACCTGATCTTGTAATCCATACACAATTGCCAACATTAAATAAAACATTTGTCAATATATGATCCATTCTCTTTCATTTAATCAAAAATTATAAACAAACAAAGTAGTATACCTTCCCGGTGGACACCCTGGACACAATTTTTCTTGTATGCAATACTCTGTGTGGCTTTATAATCTTTGGTTCAAAGTATGATTTAGGTTTTAACTCTAAACATGAGAACAACATTCAACACCTAGTCGTACTTTGGCTTTATACAGAAGTAGAAGCTGGCTTGGTTGAAAATATCTTTTACCTCACACGCTGGTGTTTTGGCAAGTAGAGGTTTCATGTTGTTGCCATGATACATCTGACCTAATTTTACTGACTAGCAGATGCAGGGATTCATCCGATTTGAAGACTGTAAATGTGGACTTTTTTTGTAAATGTTGTAAACCTACTGCGTTTTCTTTGAGTTGAACTGAACTAGATTTTCCTTTGAAGTTTTCATTTATAGAGCAGATTTGTCGCATCTCTGCTGGTGTGAGGCACTAACGGTTAAAGTCTTGTCGTTTGAGAAAGTTGCTACTATAATGGGTAAAACTAAAAATGCGATTTATAAGTTGTCCTCAAACGATCATGAATGACCAGCGGAAATAGAGTGGGTGAGAGAATTGATCCTTGAGGTACACCAGCGTTATAGAGAATCTATCTAAGGAAACGCCATAGAGATACGTACAAAGATCTGTCTTTAAAAAAGTTTTCAATCCAGCTGCACAGTATTTGAGGAAGTCCGTATGCTATCAATTTGGCTAGCAAATCTCTGTGTCAAACTAGATCGAAAGCCTTGGTAGTACCACAGTTGTCACCATGATAACATAACTTTACCGTTCTCCAGTTGTGGGGTTTTCCCGGAACCCATGTTACCGATGGCTTATTCATCCATTCTATAATCCATAGTCGGATGGACGAACAGAAGTCCATTCGTCCGCCTGTATGCCACCGACATTCTCATTATATAAAAGGTTTTTTCTTAGAGGCATAAAACTTTAAGTTGGCAACATTATTTTAACTGGCGGCCATTTTGTCAGTTGTCAACTGATTTATTTTTAGTTTGGTTTGGCATTTCAACTTGAACACAGACTGACGTCTGAAAAACCCTGGCAAATGGTGCAAAATTAATTTTGAAAATCATGGTTCGTAGGTTTACCGAAATTTGAGGCTTTTTTGGGAGCAACAGGTTCGTTAGTACCCAGAAACAACCATTCGTGTGTGCTTGTGTACTTCTTGGGACTGATGCTTTTTATTTTTATAACGGAAATTTATGTACCTACATAAACACCTCATATGATCATGTCCAGCGATGTCCGATTTAACCTCGGAGTTGACCCGGTATTGATCGACATTTGTCACCTTCATCGTTGGTTGAATTATGCGAACGTTTTGTGAGAAAGATTGATTCATGTGGTATCAGAATAGACATTGGTTTAGGAATTCAATGGTGCAGCCATCTTATTATTGTCTGAACTCTTGTTCCTTCTGCCTGAAGTAGGGAGTTGTTCCATCCCAATCTACTATAGAAGTGGAAGTTTTGGATGATGGGGATATATGCCAATTACTTGATGACTTGTGGGTCTTTCTGCGAAATAGTCTCTACTGACTAATGCTGATTACACTAATCGATGTCATCGCAAGACTGTCTCTATAGTTGGTGTACCTCAGTCAGACGCTTACCGCTATTGACTTCTTTGATTTGTGAGCTGCCTTATTGTTTTCGGCCAAAAAGTTTTCATTTTATGTTTCCGTTTTCCACCCTAGAGTGTCCTTGCAAAATATCTGTTTTGAAAAGATAGAGGCTTACACTTCTATTTGCAGCTGGTAGATCCTAGCCTGGCTAGCTCGTCTGTGTTCTCGTTTCCCATCGTGCTGCAGCCCAAAGTGAACAGGAGGTCCTAATCAACGTATATCTTCAATTAAGCTTATCATTAGCTTACTCACTCTAGTCTTGAACTTCAAGTTGGGCACGGTTTTATTTGTGCGCAACGCCTAAAGAGACGTGTTCCTCTTATGTATTTATCATCTGAATGGAAATCAAAGACTCGATGAATAGGTGAGGGGTAATGGATATATGGATCAGGCATTTGGTGAACATTCGTAAGTGCAGATTTGCCCACCCGTTCCTTGAGTTGGAATAAAACCTCCCAAAATGCAAATTGGATTGTCCGAGAGTGTCCATTCCACCGACTTTAACTAACTCTCTTTGGTTTGGTATATCTTTCAATTTTTCATATATGAAATATTTCAGTTTCGAGATCGCAAAACCTATGCCCCCACCCTGTTAAGACTACCACTGCACCACATACACTAAAAAAAAAAAAAAAAAAACATGTCTACGTGAAAATATCAAATAATCGACACAAGCTCACGAACTTCCCTGGCATAACCCAAAAACGAAAAAAAAATATCCACCATCATGCTTGGCATCAAAAGACCGATGCGGCGGCGCGTCAAATTCATCACTTTAATCACATAACTTGTCAAAGCGGTCGGCGCTCCAATCCCTCGGATTTTTGTCAAATCACCGGCCGCATTAATCAAACAAAACATTCACACAGTCATCCCATTTGTCGGGGAGTCCGCTCTGTCCGCGTCTGCGTTGTCATCTTCGTGGTCGTTGTCGCTGTTGTGCTGCTTCTTTGGGGGAGCGCGGGATTCCAAAAAATTATCTCCTGCTGCGCGCGTAAATGCAATTTCAGATTCTTTCGCCTGGTATTGCAATTATTTCGGACAAACGATGAAAAAAAAACAAAAAACGAAAAGATTGCGAGAAAAAAACTCTGACGAGCTTAATTGGTGTAAAAGAACATGACAATCAGTTTGGACGAATATACTTAAAGAGAAGCTCTAAGAGCCGACGCTAACGCTATTGCCGATGGTAATTTTGGCCAAAATTCCAAACATTCCTTGCAGCATCATTTGGACAGGGAGGGCAGCATATCAGCGAGAGCCATACCGCAGCGCGGCAGGAATACCACTTAAAACAGCTCAAACACTTCTACGCCTAATCAAGTGTTCAGCCCTCGAGATGATGCTGCAGGTTGCTGGCGGTCAGCAGGATGATCATACTGCTGTTGCCAGCTGGAAGGGTAATAATTCTTGAAATTGTTACCAGACACTTAACGATGCAATGTGCGCATGAGAAGAGACCTCCTCGAGCAATCTTCACATCGTCGTCGTAGTCGTCGTAGTAGTCTTGGTTGCTGCCGCCATCGGAATCTGTCGGTGAGAGCGGAAAATAAAAGAAGACGAAGGCGAAAATCCGAAGCGCAGAGAATTCATGAGGTGCAAAGGGTTAAGCACGTGCTTCACATTTCATTCCTTCAGGTCAGCGCTTCTGATTGCGTCTCATACACTTCTCCATCATCTTGTGATGCTGCTGCTTCTACTGCTGGTGGTGGTGGTGATGGTGGTTGTTTGGATCTGATCTTGCTTCTGGAGCTTACCGACCGCACAGCCATCAGTTGTGCACATCGCCTGTGAATCGCGTTATTATCCTTGGCACACTATCGCTTTATCTTTATCATATTTTACCTGTATACAGTATGGCTGGAAAGAATTGCAGTAATTGGGATTTATACTGAATGAATCATTCGACGATCGATATAGGCATTGGAGAAACACTTCTACGGACAGAGTTATAAAATAAAAAGGTTTAAAAGTTTCCACCATTTGAGAAACCTGTATCCTAACCTTCGCGTAAAATTCGACGAACGGAATTTGGCAGGTATGTCGGTTTTTACTTTTACAAACATTTTACATACAAGTGGCGATAAAACAAAATATGTTCGATCGAAACTAAGTAGTTCGCTATACCTATGCCTTCTTTAATTTTTTACGCTCGCATTTGATCCTTATCTAGAAGCTGCAATATAGTTCTTGTTACACCCAACCGGACGGGGGCGTTAAACTCAAGTTTGGGGGTATATTTGTAGTGTGACCAGATCAGAACAGAGGTCGACTTCAAATATCTGGTCATCTAAAGGCATTCAATGCACACCTTCCTAGCATTGAACTTTTTTGTTGGTCTAATGGAAGGCAATGCGATAATATGAAACCTTGAGTTTTCACCTAGCTTATGCCTACTAATTACAATACTTAGCCTCACGTGGCAACAACTGAGTGCCTAGTACCTTGACCGCAGATAGGATCTCAATCCCTGTGTATTGGCAGTAGATAGAGAGCGGAGGGAAGAGAGATATTCTTGTGTGGTTTGACTACCCACCCACGGAAAAAAAAAGCTCTTTACGAAGCAACTAAGGCAGCCGGAAAGGGCATTTTTGACGACCATACTAAACATTTTTTTCATTTTGCGTGATCAAGGACGGGCTCAGTGGCACGTTGAACTGCCGCGCATAAGGTCTTGGTTCGAATCACATACTTAGCAACACCTAAATGATTTTTCACTGTCCCTCCTCGCGTGATGATCTGACAAATCATCCGAGTGGTATCCATTGTCAATAAAAGCTTATATCAACTTAGCCGCCCGGAATCGGCATAAAACAGGTCCAGCCATCGTGCAAGAAGTATACACGCACACATGAATGGTTGTGAGAAAGCTCGGCTCTGGGTCCAACAAGCTTTTCATATTTTTATTCTGCCAACAACGACGAGGAAGCTGCTAACAAAGCCGACGTTACTGCTACATAACTATAAGGTCCGTGAGCAGAACCAGCAACTTTCCGGATGTGGATTTGATAAAAGTACGGACTTAGGCAAAGAAATCTTTTGTTTTCAAGACACAAGCTAACGCATTGTAACAATCCTTGGCCATATTCGCCAACACAAGACTTATATTCGCTCACACCATGATGGAGAAAAAAGATGATATAGCGTAAGACTGCTTCTAAAAGCTCCTTGAGAAAACTCTTGCCGGGAGATTTTAATGCAAAGGTTGGAAGAGAAGACATCTATAACAGCATTCACGGAAAGCACACCTAAGGACAACACTTCTGGCAACGGGCTTAGGCACTACATAAGGGCACATTACAGTCTCCATATCAATGAACGGTCAATCAAATTGATCACATTGCGATAGAGGCATGCATCGAGAATTTCAAATGTGCGCACATCCCAAGGAACTAACATTGACTCAAAGAAGCAAAGGATATCCACAACGCCACAACAAATTAGAAGTACTGCGTGAAAAAATTAATCGAAAGAGAGACCGCCAAGTCCTTCGCAGAATACGTATCCCTAGAGCTCTCGGTTTGTGCAACCAGCAATAATCTCGAAGAACAATGGCAACGATGTCAAGAAGCCATCAGAGCAATTAAAACCAATGGTTTGATGAAGAATGTCAAAAGACTGCTTCACAAGAGACCGCCAAAGCCTTAGCAGAATACTTATCCCTAGAGCTTTAGGTTAACATCATGTCACCAGCATTTAACGGCACAGAACAATGGCAACGATGTCAAGAATCCATCAAAGCAGCTGCAACACATGGTTTGATGAAGACTGTCGAAAGAATGCTTCGCCAGAGACCGTCAAGGACTTCGCAGAATACGTATCTCTAGAGCTATTGGTCGCCACCAACTGCTAACATCGGAGAACATTGGCAAAGATGTCAAGGAGCTAACCGAGCAGCTGCAACTGACGTGCTAGATTTCTCGCAGCCAAGAAGGCAAATTCGCATATGAAGATGAGAGCTGCCACTAAGCCATATATGTAAGGAATGAGGGAATGGCGGTGTTTCCGTAGAGCTATATAAAGCCGGCAGACATGAATTGTCAAGTCATATTCACCAATTCAAAAGCAATTCATACCAATAAGGAGACTCTCTGAACCCTGTCTACCACAAAAACAGGAGTCACCTCAACATCGCTTACTAAAGTGGCGCTACAGTCCGGTATGAACCTGGGCCTCAACCAACAGGCCTCACCAATTAACCCTGAGCTAACCGACTCCTGTTGCACACTGCAAGTTGGTTGAGGTCGGTTTCAACTTGTGTGACGTCTGCCTGAAAGTCGAAGACTCTGCGAGTCGGAGTATTGATGGCCATTCGTTCTACATGTCCTAGCCATCCAATGCCGAGTTTTTTTTTATAGTTCCTGGTTGAATTTTCGTCTCCTTAGCCCGTCAACGCGAACGGGATGGAAGAGAATTTTCCTCTCAAATCGACCAAGGATTTCTTCATCTTTTTATACGGTCTATGCTTCAGCGCCGTAGACAAGGACTGAGATGATCAGGGTCAGGTATAGGATCCCATTACTAGTTTAAGAGAGGACTTTACTACTAAATTGCGAAGAAACGGCAGTTGGCAAGAGTAATTCTTTGTTTAATTTCTGACGAGATGTTGTTGTCAGAGTCAGTAGCGGCGCTGAGGTAGACAAAGTCCCGTACTACCTCAAAGTTATATCTGTCAATGCTGACGTTCTGTCCAATTCGTCGATATTGTGTGTCCTTTCGTGTTGACAGCATATACTTCTTCTTACCCTGATTTACTGCTAAACCCATTTTCGCAGCTTTCTTCTTCTTAGCCAATGTGGATAAGACATCACGTTGAGTCCTCTGGTGTTGGCTCGAGAGTTTTGCACAATCCTCTCAAGAATCAAACTGAAGAAGTCACATGACAGCGCATCCGCTTGCCTAAATCCTTTTTTGGTATCGAATGTGTCGGTGAGATCGTTTCCGACCCTGATGGAGCAGCGAAAATTCTCCATCGTCATCCTACACAAACGGACGATTTTTTATGCGGCTTTGAAATCGATGAATAGGTGGTGGGTATCGGTATGGACTTCTTGGGTTTTTTTTTCCAGGATTCGTTGAAGTTTTAAGATTTGATCGGTTGGGGACTCTCCTGGCCTAAAACTACACCGATAAGGGCCGATCACGTTGTTGGTAAACGGTCTCAGGAATTCACATATTACGGCAGATAGGATCTTGTAGGCGATGTTGAGGAGACTTATGCCTCTTTAGTTGGCGCAGTTTAGAGGGTCTCCTAAACTAAATCGGGCAAACGATGCTGAGGTTCCATTCTTCAGGCATACTTTCTTCCGACCAGAGTTGGTGGATGTTACTTACTAAGTCATCTCCGCCGGCCTTTAAAGCTCAGCGGGAAAGCCATCATTTCCGGCAGCCTTATTAAGCTTGAGTTAGGATATTGCTATCCTCACTTCACTTAGGTCGGGTGGTTGGCAGTTTTCGCTGTTTTTTCCAATATGGAATGGTTCGTTCTGGCTGACAGCGGAATGTTGTCCGTCATCGCCGTTTCACATTCTGCAAAAGTGGTGCTTCCATATCCTCAGCATCGAATGTGTCTTAACTACGATATTTCCTTGTTCATCACGACAGTATTCTGTTCGAGCCTTGTATCCTTGGCTTTGATGTTTTACATTTTGGTGAAACTTGCGAACATCGTTCTTGGAGTGGCCCCTCTCTATATCCTCGATCGAGCACTTTTTTTCTCTTCTCTGCCTTAGAGCTCAATGGTTGTTCGCGTCCTCACCTGCAGCTTAGCCTCGTAGCCCTACAACATCCTATCTGCAGTAATGTGTACAAAAACCGTTTACCAACAACCTTATCGTCTTTATCAGTACCAATAAAACGAGTCTACACATTCTACAAACTACAAAAAAAAAGTTTTAACCTCAATCGTCAATGCGCCGTGGTACATAAGGAACGAAGACGTACTCAGGGAGCTGGGTATTCCCGGGGTTAAAGATGAAACAAAAAAATTTGGAAAACATTTAATTTAAATTTAAAAATTTGTTTGGACACGTTGGTCCTCCGAATTCTTGACGAAATCCTTGGACTTGGCCCGAAAATAACAAACCAAACTATAAATTGCGGAAAAAACAGGAACTCTCAAAGGAAAGCTAACTGAGTAACTGCCACACATTCATATATACTCGCGATAAAAAAATTGCTAGATAAGTCGCCTACTTAGTTGCAATACAAATACAAAAAGGGTGGTGGTTTTAGTAAGTAAAAATCTCACACTACTTTGGGCACGTTCTCATCGCGTCCATACGGATTTCCACCAGCCCACAGAGAAAAAAAAAGAATTTCTTCGGGCTCTGCAATATTCGTAGTCTGCCAGGAAGAAATCAGTTTCAGTTGACATCTGTCTGACTTTTTCGATAGCAACACCACTGACAGCAATATCCATAGCGATTTCTTGATAAATTGTGGAAACAACAGCATCCCGTAACTGCTTCCAGTTACCCACTTCAATTTGGTTTGGGTCGTTTTTTACTTTTTTTGGGAATCAAAGACTCTGTGGGCTGGAGCATTGGTATCCATTTGCTCTACATGTCCCAGCCATTTGAAACGTCTAATTCGGAGAACTGTAATAGCGTGGTGGTTGACCTATGTCCCTTGGCAGCAGTAGGCACGGTTGCGATCGCACGGCTTTAGCTCGACGGTGGGGTGGGATCTTGCTGCCTCCCTATGCATACAAAAAAAATCGTGCCTGGTGATGGGATATTCATAGTGAATAACAAAACAAAAGGTTTTGAGAGAAAGAGATAAGTTGACAGATTGAAGAAAATTTATAAATGGTAGTTGAAAATGGAAAGAGTTGGATAAACGAACTGAACTGATTATGCTTCAGGTGTAATAAAGCATATAGACTGGCCCGCCCCTTTGCAACTGGTCGCATTACTTTTGCACCATTGCACCTTGACTACTCGCATCCATTTTGTATTGTGATGAGTAGTCCCTGTCACTATTCTTAAATTCGTTTACCTGATCACACCCCCATATCCTGTTAATTTAGCAACACTTCATTTTAATTAAAATCTCACACGTGAAATGATTTGGATGATACATTTTATTGAGGTTCAAAATGGCGTTTTAAGCTGAATTCTCATGATACGTAGATATAGCATCATTTTAATGTTAAATAAAAGTATGTATAAGTAATTTTAAATATTTTAGGGTAGTTAATTCACTTTAGTTTAAATATACAATAATTTTATATACATAGTTTTAAGTAGGTTCCTTAAAATTTTTTTTTTTTTTGGTATGTATGCAAATAAAATAATGAATTTCAATTTAAGAAGATAAATAGATTAAATAAATAATGTATTGTGTTGCTCAAGAAAACTTGTAAAATGTACAATATGTACTTACGGTTAATCCAGATTTGATGAAAGTTGTGGCCACAAGTTCCGCTTATCTGCTTTGTAGAAGTTGTATGTATACCTTTATGTATACCGTATTGTATATTTTTAATTATGTATATGTTTTCTTAAGCAATTTGTGTTGTTTGTGCATTTTTTTTTTGTTAAACTATTTGCATGCACACGTTATTGAAAATGTAGGTATATGTCTTTTTTTTTATGTATTTAATTTATGCTTTTATGTATTATGTTTTAACTTATACCACTTTTGTGTTAACTAATTATTTTTGATGCACATTGAAGAGACACCTATGGTCTATTTTTGTTGTTAATTACAAGATTAACGCTGTCTTTTTACGGCTTATCTATCCAATGATGAAATCATCTGGTTAAGATGCCTTATGAAGCGTGGGTCGATCGCGTACAAGTGTTGCGGCGGTTTGTCACGTGCTATTCTCCTTCAGATCATACAGGCATTACAAAAGTATTGCGGACGTTCTCGTTAAGCTGTTAAGTCTTCTAATGCACGTACGAATGTGGCA
Source organism: Rhingia rostrata (assembly GCA_949824845.1). Lineage (NCBI taxonomy): Eukaryota > Metazoa > Arthropoda > Insecta > Diptera > Syrphidae > Rhingia > Rhingia rostrata. Next base: position 4,895,900 of record OX463757.1, read on the forward strand.
AATTGCGGTCTAATATATACTCTCGTGGTTATTAATTTATTTAGATCCTCATTGTTGATTACATACATTCTAATTGCTTTCCCAATGAATTGCTAATAAATGTTAAATGTGTTTGAAGGCCTAGATTGTATGGTATTCAGTCCTTTTCTTTCTGGTGGCTTAGTTAATAAAAACACTCCTAGTATATAATATGTGGTTTTACCTTTTTTTTTTGTAGGTAAACTTTAATTGTAATAAATGCCTTACCTTGTTAAAATAAGGGTATGGTATATAACGAAAGGAAAATGCGGAGGTTTGTCGATAAGCTTCTTTGAGCACACTTTATCACAATCACTGACCACCAGAAAAGAAATTGGCTTTCAATTGCGCTTTAGCACAATGGTTACTTTTCCATAACTTCTTTTACTAAGCTTATAGTTCAGTGCTACACTTATCGAAAGCATGCGGCTGTGTTCTAGAGGTTATTGAGTTTAGACACCAGTTACACTTGCTACTAAGCGACAATACTCGAGTGAAAATATAATGGTGTTTCAGCTTTTTATTTTTACTTCATATTAAAGGTGTACGCTACAGAACTTGACCATGTCGATGTTCAGTTCATAAATTTTGAATGTTCTTTTTTTTGTTACGGTCCATTGCGCTAATAAGAAAGTCCACATCTTTCATCAACTGCACTCAGTTAAGATTTGATCCACAGCCACTTTTACATTTTCTAGAAGACCTCCTACAACATCCGTCATCGGCGCCCATTTGCACTTGTTCAACACACTGTACTTCAAAATCGTTCTGCATGTTCACAGTTCTCACACTCATCGCATCGTTTGGTTGCGTTAGTTTCGGCGCAAATCTTTTTGGTTTCTTTCTTGAAGACGAGACCCACAAAAGGTTCCTACGCTGAAATTGCAACTCTCACTCATTCCTCTGTCGCGCGGTGTTAGCGCTGGCGCTTCAAAAACCTTTTTTCCTTATTTTACATGCGCGCCTTGTTATAGCCGTTTTCTTGCAATTCCGTTTTTTTTTTTAACTTTTTTTGTTCTGTTAATTCTTGGGGCTGTTTTTCTTAGTGGCATATTTCATGTTCAATCGCGGGCTTTATGTGTGCGCGCGCAATTGAGCGAAGACATTCTGCATAACGGCCATTCGTCATTCTGCACATTAGGCTGAAGATTTGCGAGTGAAAGACTCATAAAACGATATTTCTTAACGTCTTGTTTTGGTTGTTAAACGTTTGTTTGGCGATGAGGACCTTATCTGTGTGTGCAAAGAATAGATACTTGCACGGGCATAATCACCTGCGTTAAACAGCAACACTAAGAAAATTTCAACTCGTCTGGCCATGGAGGTTATTAACCGAAATTGGGTAAGGAATTAGCCGCTAAGGATTCTCTCCTTTAGCGACCCAGATGTTTTCCTCAAGCACGTGCTCTGCCTTGTTATCCTTACAACCCTCTCCCTGCGAATAAAGATTTAATACGATCGACTTTAGGGAGGACCACCGAACGGTGCAGATGTTTTGAAAGCACGCGCGGCACTTTATAAGGAGGAACCCACCTGTCCCCATAACATTGTTGGTGAGGCAAAGCCAACAAAACTATCAAAATGTGGATTTAGCAGGTCGAATCCTTTGCGAAATTGAAAATTTGCCGACACTCTCCAGGGGTACAGTTAGGACATTCCATTGGACGGTGGAGTTTGTATGTTCGTCTTATGGCGTTGTCCTTTCGATTTATGATTTTAATGTCTTGAGCAAACTTGGAGCACAGCCGGCATTTAGATACACCTGCTTGCAGTTGCAATTTTTCATCGATTCACCAACATCGCGGTGGGCTATCAGGAGGCAGGATAATGCTTTGCAAAATGCCGATTTCGTAATAAGGGGAATGATTGAGCTGAGTCAGTGCGGTCCGGAGTATGGAGCAGGTGATATTTTGGGGAAATTTGGAACATATGCTGTCGGTATTTTTGGGCATTATTTGCTGAACGAAACCCTATTGGCGGTGAATGATAGGAGGAGAGAATGTAATTAAAAATAAATTTAGAACGTTTTGTATTTCAAACCCAATTGACGTCGTCCGTGACGTTGGCCGAAGATATTAATGTGATAAATGTTGGGTTTGTTCGCTTAAGAAAAAGTGGAACGAACCAGGATAGGAGAACACAGAAGTATAAAACTATTTGTTGGATTTCTCCCGTTGCCTTTGTTTACCGAGAATTTCGACGAATCCTTAGTACAAAAAATCAGGCCAATTAAGTATCACTGCAGATCAAGACGAGAGTTGCTGACGATGTAGTTATTAAGCTTTAAAAGTAAAGAAGAAGCCAAGGGTATCGGCTTTTCACAGAGAAACAGCAAAAACAAGAAGAGCAGACTATTTGGAGGTCTTACTAAATTCTACTAAATTGTGCAACGACAATTCCAGAATCCAGAGTCACAGTCTGTTTTGAAAATGTGGAATAACTGGGTCTTCTTCTCCTTCTTAAGCGGAACTTGGTTGTAAATTGTTTGAGCAATTTAAGTTTGTTTTAGGTCGTTCCTTACTTAAAAATTAAGAAAATTAATTAATGGTGCAACAGGCTCGTAAGTACCCAGAGCCGAGCTTTCTCACAGGCATTTACGTGTGCACGCCTACTTCTCGCACCATGGCGGCACCTCCTGTTTTATACCGACTCCGAACGGCGAATTTGAACTTTTCTTGACAATCGATACTACTCGGATGATGTGTCAGACCATCACGAGAGGAGGGCCAGTTAAAGTCATTTAGGTGTTGCTACGGCTGGGAATCGAAACCAAACCTTCTGCGCGGCAGTTCATCTTCGCATTAACCATCGCACCGCTGAGCCCGTCAATTCTTTACTTATGCTAGCTAATTAAGGTGGAGCTATCCTCCACTGTGTCTACGATCTGGATCGGAATCGAAGAGTTTTCTTAAAAATTCGCTCTTCATATCCGAGCCATCTGTATAATAGAATGTGAAGAACTTTTAACGAGTTTATGTCGCTCTGTAGGTCGTAAAGTTGGTGGATCGTGCTTTTTCGACGGGTTTTTCACTTGAAAAGGTAAAGGATTTCTTCATCCACCTTGATCAAGTTTCTGTAAAAGATCTCCTTAGTAGTTCGAGTAACGGCTTTACTACAAAATACTTCTTAGCTCGATGAAACAGCGGTTGGTGAGAGTAATTCTTCGTTTAATTTCTGACGTCATGTTGATGCCGGAGTAAATCAGGCCTACCGCGAATTTTCCCGGGAGCTTTTCCCTTGCAAATCAGATTGCTGAATGTGAACAGTTTCCCGAGAAACTTTATTCGCCATAAGCCTTAATAACGGAGCCGAGGTAGAAAAAAGTCCGTTCTTCGTCAAAGTTTATCTGTCAATGGTGACCTTCTGTCCAATTCGTCGATATTGTGTGTCCTTTCGTGTTGACAGCATTTACTTGGTTTTACCCTCATTTATTGCTTAACACATTTTTGATGCTTCCTTCTCTATACTAGCAAACGTAGATCTGACATAACGTTGAGTCCGACCTAGACATGGTTCTGTACAGTTCGTCTCTATACATGATGCCGTTTGATGTTTTAAAATCGATAAATAAGTGGTGGGTAACGATTTGGACTTCTTGTATTTTTTCCAGGATCTGCCGAAAAGTGAAGATTCGATCAGTTGTGAACTTTTCTAGCCTAAAGCCACACTGATAATGGTGGATCAGGTTTTTGGTAAACGGTATTAGTGCAGATAAGATCTTGAAGCGATGTTGAGGAGACATATGCCTCTGTAGTTGGCGCGGTTCAGAGGGTTTCCTTTTTTGTGGATCGGGCAAACAATGTTGTTGTTCCATTCTTCAGCCATATTTATCCGACCAGATGTCGATTATGAGTTGATGAATGTTACCAAAGATTAAAAAATCATACAGATGGTGAATTGAGAATAAAAAAACAGAAACTTTTGCTAACCAGCTTCATGATCCAAACATATTGCGGGCGTAGCCAGTACGACCCATCATAGAACAATTTTTCTTGTAGGCAGTGCGTATTGTCATTGACATTGACATACTCCACAACATATTGCTCAAAATCTTTTAGGTTTCGACAAAAAAACAACGTTTTTCTACTGCATATGGTATGGCGTAGAGTTTTGTATGAAAACGCCTTCAAAGAGTGGGCGTGGGCTAAAATGATAAATGGACGAAATGTTTATATTATCATAACCAATGATTTTGCATAAATTTTTTTCGAATATTTTAAAATTGTCCCAAAAACTTCTTTTACTGAAAACGCCCCAAAAAAGTGGGTTTGGTAAAAAACTTTGTGTCGACAATATATAGACATTAGAATTGTCTAGCTATGTTGTTCAGACATTTTTTTCAAAAATGTTAAAACTTTTTATGAAGGCGGGACAGGGATCCTATATACAGAAAGACATGGCTTAATCGACTCAGCTAGTGATTCTGAGTCGATCCATATGTTTTGAGGTATAAATTATTTTCCTATGTTCTCTAAAACGAGTGGTGGGTGCACGACTGGGTTGTATGCAACTTTCTCTTTCATAACGAGTTAATTTGAAGTTTGTAACAATTTGTTCAAAATACACATTAATATCTATTTTGCTAAATGATGCTAGAACGATATAAATAATGTCGAAATGAGATTATACGAACGTTTATTCCGTAATTGAAAGGGTTCGATGTTCATGTGAATAATAATGATTTTCCGTTATTGGTCAAAACTGAAAATTGCGTTTACCGATAATTGGGCCAAAATTAATTATAAGGAACTCATGAAAACAGTAATATTAGTATACAAATTAAATTTCATTCAATTTGGCAAAACAGTTTGCGAGAAATTTACAATTTTCTTAATATGGCCTATATGCAAAAATCCGTTATATGGATTTTCTCGAAAAAACTGAGTATGCAGTTATGTTGAAACTAATATGCTTATATGATATGCTATAAGAAGTTTAATTAAAATCGTAAGAGCCGTTTTTGAGCAAATTGAGGTTATGTATGATTTTTAACTGGCAGGTACAGATAATAACATGGCTAAAAGCAAACAAACAAAAATGGGTGAGAATTATGACCAACAAAAAAACGCTGGACACGAAGTTTGAAGAAAATCGGTCAAGTCGTTTAGGCTGGAGAGACGTCAACGGACAGACGGACCGACTAACCGACGGACGCAATTCCAAAAAAACATTTTTTTGAGTTCCGCTATCATCGTAAAGTTCGAATCAATCCAAATCTCGAGGTCAAAAATTTTCACGAAAACAATATCTCTCTCCCTTTAAAAAAAAATTTATAAAAAAAAGTTTTCACCCGCACACTTTATTCAGTCTCATCGAAGTTCCGATGATGGAAGCAAAGCCTGGGAGTACGTCGTTGTATTCAAAAATTTTATATATTTTGATTATTTTTCAGAACTCATGAGATGCTCAATGAAGGATGACGAGACCTTGGTAGTAAAATGGCCAAGTGATTTGATGGTTCGCCCTATATTGTTCACAATATATAAACTGTGAAAAATGCACAATGGACTCATGTTATGGATTAGCTAAACTGAAGTTTAATCCTCTATTGCGAAACTGGACATTATTGTGATTATAACGAATCTTCTAAGGGCCCAGTTACAGCTAATACTGAACAACTTCATTGGAACACAACAGATGATAGAATTATTGAAATGTCACCCCCATAGCTTCTTATAGGAACTAATGGAAAATTCCGTTTCAGTTCGGTGGAACGACAAACATTACTTCATTAAAATAAATCTTGATCAGTGAAAAAAAGGAGTGATTTTCTGCTAAAACTACTAGGTGGCGCAAAAATAACATTCCGATGTTTTTTGGCTGTAATTTAAAATAAAATGAAAAACTTTGATTCTTCTTGTGGATTATTTTTATTTGGTCTTCTAATTTTGTTAACATCAAGTCGAGAATATGATGTCATGTAAATGGCCGCCGCCACAGTTGATTGTCATTTGAGCCCTTTTTATGGCATTTTCCATCACTTTGGCCAAAACTTCCGGCGATAGGTCCTCACATTCTTGACGGATATTGTCTTTAAGAGCTGCAAGAGTCTGAGGCTTGTTGACATAAACCCGCGACTTCAAAAAGCCCCACAAAAAGAAGTCTGGAGCGGTCAAATCAGGCGATCTTGCTGGCCAGTGCAAATCGCCAAAACGGGAGATTAGGCGCCCGGGAAATGCATCCTTCAGCATATCGGTTGTGGCAAGTGCAGTCTGTGCCGTTGCACCGTCCTGTTGGAACCACATGTTTTCCAATCCCAATTCATCAAGTTGCGGCAAAAAGAACTCGTTGATCTTGCTCTGTAGCGCTCACCATTCACAGTAACCGTTTGGCCCGCGACGTCTTCGAAGAAAAAAGGTGAGTTGACTCCTCCAGCGAAAACAGCACACCATACAGTGACTTTGAGCGGGTGTAATGGCTCTTCGTGGGTTACACGCTGATTTTCAGTGCCCCAGAAGCGTAAATTTTGCTTATTTACGTACCCGCTAAGATGGAAATGGACCTCATCACTCATGATTATTTTTGATGAAAAATCATCTTCCTCTTGGTGGTGATTAAGGATGACTTGAGCGTATGTTAGACGCGATTGGCGGTGAGCACCGTCTGGACTTTGTACGGAAACATCTTCAAATCTTGTACCAAAATTCGCTGTAAAGACCGTCGACTGATACCCATTTGCGTGGCACGTCGTCTGGTCGAAGTCGACGGCGCTTCCATGACATCTTCGGCTACAGCAGCAATATTCTCTGCAGAACGGCTACTCCGGGGTCTGCCGCGCCTGGCAGCATCTCGTGTTGTGCCAGTCTCTTCGAGGCGAGCGGCTAAACGTCGCTAAACGTCGCAGTGTTTCACCAGTAGGCGTTGGACGGCTAGGAAATGTGCGACGAAATTCACGTTGTGCCAAAGTCACCGACCGATTATTGCTCAAATAAATAGTCACCAATATTCCGCGTTCTGGAGCAGTGTAGCGTAACATTGTTTATAAACGTGTATTTCGCATGTGTTTACTACACAAATGTCAAAACAGAACTGACATTAGGGGCCAATCGCAAAATTTATAGCATTTTCTGATAGGAGGATTACTTTTGCGCCATCTTGTGTAATTCAAATTCAGGCCTATCACGAATAAATTTTCGCGGGAATGTTTCTCTTGTCAGCGATGTAAATCAGATTGCTGAATGGGAACAGTTTCCCGGGAAAATTTATTCGTGATAGGCATGATTATTTTCTAAAATTCACGAGCTTTGTTTTGACACCAACTCGGCAATGATTGTGTTTATAATAAAAACCGCAAGAAGTAAAAGAAAATTTCCAATAAGGATGTGATAGCTACATCCGGGCCCTTACAGCATCCCCTGTATGCATAAGAAATTCCTTTTCGATGGATAAACTAGTCTGGGAATAAGTAATTTAGTACTGTAATAACCTTTTCATATTAATAAAATGTTCCGGGAATATTTTAATAACAAATTGAGAACCCTTCTCTGAATTCTCCTACCAAATAACAGTTTTTCTTATGTAATTGTTGTCCATCGATTATTTCCACAGGTAAAAACTTATTGTTTTGATGTATTGTGAGATAAAGTAATCAGTTTACTATTTTTGGCAAACCGTGGGTTAAGCCACACGAAAACTACCGTGACTCCAAGTCAAAAAGGAATAAAACGCTACTCGAAAAATAAATTTAGTTAGGGCATTTGTTTCTTAATTAAAATACTTGACAGGGGTTTATTCACAATCAATTAATATAAATAAAGGGTGATCCATTTCGAGGTTCCCTACTTTTTTAAAGAAAAAAAACACAGAAAATTCAAATTTAATGGCGAATGTTTATTATCATTTGAAAGAACATTCTTTGGCATTTAGTTTTTGAAGATTATGTCGATCAAATGTTTTCCGTTGCTACGTCACAGATGGTCCATCCGTTGAGTCCAATTTTCGATCACTCGTTCGAGCATTTCGACTGGTAACTGGCGAATGACACGCGTGATGTTTTCCTCCAAGGCCTGAATCGAAGCGGGTTTGTCGGCATAAGCTTTTGACTTTGCATATCCCCAAAGGAAAAAGTCTAAAAAAGCCTCTTATCCAATAATGAATACTGGGTCTCAAAATGGGTGATGGTGTTGCGAATAGTACGCTCAGTAGGCCGATTATGTTGACCATAAGTTGAGCGAAGTGCACGAAACACATTCCTCACAGAACGTGAATTTTCATAATAAAGTTGAACAACTTGTAAACGTTGTTCACGCGTAAGTCTTTCCATTATAAAATGCCAAACAATACTTAACATAAATAACATGACAGCATGACACGACTCACACGTGATCTGTCAAAAAAGGCTATTGAAAAAGTATCTCTACTTGGATCACCCGTTACTACTGAACTCGTTAGTTCATCCATTTGTCTCAAGGATGAAAGAGTTTGCCATTGACTACAAGATTTTGTCGTTCAATTTGTTCAGCACATGTCCCACCAAGGACTGCTTTTCTTAACATAAATCAGCTTATTACAATAAAACTACTCCTACTAAAATATAAAACTCCACGACCCCTATTGCAAGGACTTTTCTCTAAAACCATGACATCAACCATTCAGCACATTCAAGCAGCTTCTTTCGACACCATCGGTTGATTAACTATCTGCGACACAAACCAACATCGGAAATAATCTACAAATTGGTTAAAAGGCCAGCTGTGGTGGTTTTGATTTCCATCTACCGGTAAGTAGAACGTTTACTGCCAGATGTGGATTGTATTTTATTTTGAATAGACTAGGCACAACCAATACCCTTGCGATTTTCCAGAACAAACAAATCACTTCTAAAAAATTCTAGAAGTATATTCGTAAACAGTCAAAAATACAGTGGAATGAAACAACCAATCTGCTATGCAATTTTAGGACGCTATTTCTGTTACAAATTCTGTCATATAAAAAATATTTACTCATGAATTATTTGCTCGGAAATGTGAAAACAAATAAAAAGTTTTGATAGCTATTAGGCACGTCAATCTGTTCAACGCATACATATCTCCATTATTTCAGAAATGGAGAAACCTGTCAAGATATTCAATAAAATATCTAACTACAGTTCACATCGCAGTTATATTTATATGCTGTGCTATTAATTCTGGTATCGCTAGACCAGAGAAAAAACTCTTTTTGTTTTTGGAAAATTATTTATAGCTCATCTTGAGCAAAATCCACAGCAGGAGCATTTTGATAACCTCGGTAATAGGAACTGAACTTAACGCTTGTGGTTAAGCGTGTCTGAGAAACCTGTAAGCTGACTTGTATAAATGTTTGACAATATATCATGGCTTTTCTATCCTTAAAAACTGTTATCTGGGATACTCAGACCGTGGAATAGCGTGAAAACTGTAGAACTCAATGGTATAATTATTTGCGGGACATGTTCTTAACGCCCGCACTGTGCTAAAACTATTAAGGATATTAGGAACCCCTTGAATGCGCGCTAATTATATAAAAATAAAAAATGTTCGGACTACCGGATTTAAGACCGAACATATTTCGTTTTTTGAAAACCAACACATTTTCTATAATTTTAGTTGTTGACGGTAAAAGGTTCAATGGTTAAAGCGATGAACTGCCAAGCAGAAGTTCTGGGTTTGATTCCCAGCCGTAAATGATTTTTCACTAGCCCACTTGAAATCATCGGAATATTAGCTGTTTGGAATTGGCATACAACCGGAGGTCCCGCCATCGTACACACATGAATGGCTGCTACAAAAATGTAGTTCCAGTGTACTAACAAGCCTGTTGCGCCAAAAAAAACGTAGTATCGGGTTTTTCAATGGGGACGCTACAAAAGTTGAGCGACAGGGACAGCAAACGACGCCATATATTTTCTTGCCGCTCTCTTGACATTTCTCTTCAGTAAGGTTTGCCATTTCATGATGGAAAGATATACGATCCAACAACGAGTCAAAATAATTAAAATTTACAACCGAAATTCGGAGTCAGTGGCCTCAACGTTAAGAGCACTACGTCCAATTTATGATCGTCATAATCGTCCTAGCAGATCAACAATTGAGCGTCTAGTGGAAAAATTTGTGCCTGTGGACAGTACAAAATTTTCCCGTGCCACTGAGACAAAGAATTGCCCGTAGTGTAGAGAATATTGCTGCCGCTGAGGCTTCAGTTGAAGAAAGCCCAAATGTGTCTCTCACACGTCGTTCTCAAGCATTGGGCATCTCTGTGACGTCGTTGTGGCGAATTTTGCGAAAAGATCTTGGTTTACATCCTTACAAGATTATATTGACGCAAGAACTGAAGTCGCTTAACCACCAGAAGCATCGTATGTTCGTGAATTGGGCTGAGCAACAACTTGAAAATGATTCGGATTTTCATCGAAAAATCATCTTCAGCGATGAGCCTCATTTCTGGCTGGTCAGGCAGCAATCCACACATACTCCATAAGTCATCATTGCATCCCGAAAAAATTACGGTTTGTTGTGGTTTATGGGCCGGCGGCGTCATTGGGCCGTTCTTCTTCCGTGATGATCAAGACCGGCACGTTACTGTGAATGGAAATCGCTACCGTTCAATGATAACCGAATATTTTTGGCCCCAATTGGATGATGTGGACTTGGAGGACATGTGGTTCCAACAGGACGGCGCCACAAGCCCCACAGCGAATGCCACAATCAATTAATTGGAAACCAAGTTTGGAGAACGTGTTATCTCACGAAATGGTCCAGTCGCTTGGCCGCATCGGTCGTGCGATTTGACGCCGTTAGACTATTTCCTGTGGGGCTACGTCAAGTCTATGGTCTATGCCAACAAGCCAGCGACGATTGATGAACTTCGTACGAATATCGAACGTGATATTGCAACAGTATCGGCCGATTTATGCTTGAAAACCGTAGAAAATTGGGTTCAGCGTCTGGACTTCTGCGGGCGTGGCAAAAGAAATCGAGTTCCATACATAATGGCATCGAACGTTCTTTCACAGGAATAAAGAATTTCATTGATATCCAAACCGTTTTTGTTTTATTTAAAAAAAAAACGTTTGTAGCGCTCTTATTGAAAAACCCTTTACTTATATTTTTAGTTGTTGAAGGTGTCTTGCTCTTGCTGAATCGTTAGGTCGATCTGACGTTTGCATCAATTGTTGGCGTTCGGTACGTGTCCCTGTGGTATTAAAAAAATCGATCTTATAACGATAGCTCGATCTGCCCTAGTTTAACATTCTTAAGTCCACAACCGATACACTTCGGCAGATCCTTGAAAAAAACCAAGAAGTCCAAATCGATACCCACCACCTATTCATCGATTTCAAATTCGCATAAGACAACATTTGTAGAGACGAAGTATACAGAGCCCTGTCTTGTTTTGGTATACCGCCCAAACTCGTCCGTTTGTGTAGGATGACGATGGAGAATTCTCGCTGCTCCATCAGGGTCAGAAACGACCTCACCGACACATTCGATACCAAAAAGGATTTAGGCAAGCGGATGCCAGTCATGTGATTTCTTCAGTTTGATTCTTGAGAGGATTGTGCAAAACTCTCGAGCCAACACCAGAGGTACAATTCTCCAAAACTCTGTGCAACTACTAGCATACGCCGACGATATTGAAATAACTGGTAGGACTCAACGTGATGTCTTACCCACATTTGCTAAGAAGAAGAAAGCTGCACAAATGGGTTTAGCAGTAAATCAGGGCAAAACGAAGTATATGCTGTCAACACGAAAGGACACACAACATCGGCGAATTGGACAGAACGTCACCATTGAGAGATATAACTTTGCGGTAGTACGGGATTTTGTCTATCGCGGCTCCGCTATTAACTCTGACAACAACATCTCGTCAGAAATCAAACGAAGAATTACTCTTGCCAACCGCTGTTTCTTCGGGCTAAGAAGGCAATTCAGTAGTAAAAGTCGAACCACTAGGGAGATCCTATATATAAGATCCTGATCATCCCAGTCCTGCTCTACGGCACTGGAGCATGGACCGTCTCACAAGCGGATGAAGAAATACTTGGTCGATTTGAGAGGAAAATTCTTCGAAAAATCTTCGGTCCCATTTGCGTTGACGGGCAATGGAGACGAAGATTCAACCAAGAGCTATACGAGTTGTACAGCGACATGCCCCTGGTCAAAAAACTCCGCATTGGACGTTTAAGATGGCTAGGACATGTAGAACGAATGGACACCAATACTCCAGCTCGCAGAATCTTCGATTCCCAGCAAGATGTCGGACTCAGTAGAGGAATACCTCGCCTTAAGTGGTGAGCACTAGTAGAAACCAACCTCAACTTAAGTAGAGAACATAACTGAAGGCAGTTAGCTTAGGCCCGGGCTAATTGGAGAGACATGTTGGTTGAAGCCCATGTTCATTTCGGACTGTAACGCGACTTCATTAAGTACATAGGATTCAGTGTTTCCAGTGTGGTAACAAATTGTGGACAATGGTGATAGCTTCATGGTCGCTAGGTGTCTCCTAGTCTTCACTGCTGGGGAATCTCGCTAAGCAGGCCTATCGCGAATAAATTTTCCCGTGAATTTTTCCCTTGTCAGCAAAGTAAATCAGATTTCTGATTGGGAAAAATTTCCTGGGAAAATTTATTTACGATAAGTCTGAATAAATTACGCTTTTGCAAAGTTACCAACCGGAATTTTTCTGTTACAATATTGAGGCTTAGAAGGTCTCTAGCTTAGTGTTTCTATAAAAAGCTTTACCAACTGGGTTTCAGAAATCTTTTTATTTTGTTTCATTAAATATAGAACTCGATAAGTTATGTGAATTACAGGCAAAAGTCAAAAACTCCATTGGCCTTTGACTGGTATATCGATTTGACAAACAGCCTGCTCTCTATTCAGCCAGAAATAATTATTAGGCGTCTCAAGGTTTTTGTATAACTTCTTTACAAAAATAATCCTCGTTGTACAGATGTATATTTCCCTCTTTTCCCCTTTTAGCGACGTCGATGAAAAAATTCTCTAAAACATATTTCCATCCCTACAAGGAGAAACATATTTCTTCTAACATGACACAGACCGATAAACCCAAGAACCTTAGTTTTTGTTTAGCACGCCAAGGATAACTCCAGAACTGACCAGACAATTGTCACCATTACACCATAGGGCGTCAGAGCGATACAACACCGAAAAATCATCTCAGTCTTTGATTTATATCCACATCCAGAGAAATTTCACTTTTTATAGTCATTTTTATGTCAAACAAAAAACTTTCCCAAAAAAACTAAAAACAAGAAAAACTTTGTCCTTCCACGGAAAGATTGCGAAAAAAAAACTTTTAAATGCCCGCCCTCACATAATAATCTCACACCACTTGAAAAACAAAAGATCTCCTACAGTACTCTAGGAAATCCCATTACAACTCAATCAAATTAACAAGTCCTTCTGACATGAGGCATTTTATCCTTATTTGTTGTTGCCTAACAAAACAAACCAAAACTTTGAACATATCCCGAGGACCTTTAATCGGTTAAGCGCCTCACTGTTTGGGTGCAAATTTGATTTTGAAATTTTCAATTCGCCTATGTCCTCTCGAAACACCCTCGACAGCACATATTCTCCCATCACTCAAAGGACTCGTAAAAAAACGTAACGAAACAGAAAATAAGGATAACAAGTAAAATAAGCTCATCATATATTCATAGGATGAAATTGGGGAAAATGATTGTTGTGGCATTTAATGGTGGGGATAACACGAGCAGCAGGCAGCACGGCAGCGTGAATCGTTTTTTATCCTTGCCCTGTGCGCCATCATTATCACACAGCGCTTGCGATAATTTATGCGGCAAGTCGAAAGGATAATGATAGTCTATCATGGAATCACTGGTTTCACGCGTATTCGCAGAGTGAAGCAGGCACCGGCAACAAATGGAAAACAAATCACTTGGAATACGAGTGTCCTTGGGGCAAATATGAAATTGGTTCACACCCATTTGGTATAGTTATACTTGTGCAGATATGAGCAAAAAAAAAAAAAAAACAGGAGTGCAGATCTAATTGCCTTTTTAAGCTATCGGGCATGAGGGAGTTGGTGGTTTTTGGATGGTTATGTCGGGTAGATTGCTTCAGTGGAGTGAGCTGCAATGGAATATGTGGTCTTGAGAATTTTTTTTTTAATTTTTGGACTGAATTTCCAAATGTAAAGATTTTACGTAACTGTGTTATGAACTAGTAGGTGACACTGGGTGGTGTGAATAAAAACTGAGGGAACACTCCGAGTAAACGCTCTTGAGGGAAGTGCTTTCCTAAAAGGGAACACTCAGTTCGGTGTGAATAAAAATTTCCCTCAAGTAGGTTCATCCCCTCAAGTTGAAGTTTTAACAATTGAGTGTAGGACTGTCAAATTGAACTGGCAAGTTGCTTATAATTTGCCAAGTAAAAGCGAAATATAAAAATGTTTTTAAACGTACAAATGCGAAAAATAAAAAATTATAGTTCTCGGCGTTTCGGTTACACGGGTGATAACTTTAATAATAATAATAATTTTTATTTCGTTAATAATTTACAATGTGTTATCGCACAATTTACAATATTTAAGGTACAGAGATGTGATATATATTCATAGTTATATCTTTCTACTGAAAAATTTGTTTAACAGACTTTTTAAAAAAAATGTAATACAAGCAAAATATAAATTGAGGAAACAACGATAGAAAACCTCAAATAGATACAAAAAAAAATATATATATATACACATATATTAACATAAATAGGTGCATAAAATAAAATATTAAAAAATAACAACAAATCAAAAAATAAATAAATTGAGGGTAACAATTATATGAATAATAGAAAAATAAATAAATAAATAATAAGTAACGAATACTGAGTAATAAATAATAAATACTAAGTAAAAAAAATAAAAATAAAAAAAACAAATAAATAAATAATAATTAATAAAAAACAAATAACAAATAACACATAATAAATTGTAAATAATGTTCAATAAACAATTAATAATAAATAAAAAATAATGTATAACAAATAAATAATAAATAACACATAACTACAAACAAATTAAAAATAAATGAATAAATAAATATTATAAATAAAATAAAAGAACATATAAATATGGACTTAACATTGCATCAGTTTTACATTTGTTCTTGTAAGTTTAATTCATTTATTAGAGGATTGTCGGGAATATCGCATCTGATCATAAAACTGTGTTTAAGTTTGCACATTCTGAAGGAGATCAATTCAACGTTTGCTGTTGCATGCAGATCCTTTGTAGAATAATGCCAAGGGAGATTAAGCATCATTTTAAGTAGTTTATTCTGTGCGATTTGTAACTTTTTAATGTGGCAGTCTGCACAACTACCCCAAACCTGGCAACCATACAATAGAATTGCTTGAAAAATAGTTTTGTGGATAAATATTTTGTTTTCATTTGATAATAAAGAATTCCTATTTATAAATGGATATAACATTTTTGTAGCAATATTTACTTTGTTAAGTGTTTGAGTGCTATGTTCCTTGAATGTTAATTTTGAGTCAAGATGAATCCCCAAGTATTTAACAGACGGCTTCCACGCAACTGAATGGCCATTAATTATTAACTGGGTAGGAGGAAGAAAGCAAGGTTTTCTTTTTCGAGTGGAAAAGATGGCTTGAGTTTTTCCGGCATTTAATTTAATTTTCCATTTCCAGTAGTATTCCTGCAGTATTAAAAGCGCATTTTTTAAATTCGTCTCAATATTAAAACTGAACTCATGCGATGAAAATATTGCTGTGTCATCGGCATATATTGCTGTTTCACATTGCGGTAGATTCGGAATATCAGATGTATATAAATTATACAAAACAGGTCCAAGGACAGAGCCTTGGGGTACATCGGCATGAAAAGTAACTATATCTGATACACAACCATTAACATTTACTTTAAAACAACGCTTAGCTACAAAACTTTGGACAATTTTACAAATAAAGGGGGGGAAATTATAGTTTAACATTTTATAAATAAGGCCGTTATGCCAAACGGAATCAAACGCTTTTTCTATGTCTAGTAGGATCATACCAGTTGACCTTCTTATTGTACGGTTTTTCTTAATGCTATTGCATATTCTCAGAACTTGATGGGAGGTTCCGTGACCACGCCTAAAACCAAATTGTTCGTCTGGATATATTTTTCTGTCTTCGATAATTTTAACAATTTTCTCTTTAAGACATTTTTCATAAATTTTGCTGACACTACTTAGCAGACTTATTGGTCTGTAACTTTGAGGACTATCAGCAGGTTTTCCTGCTTTCGGAATGGGCACTACTTTTGCTAGTTTCCACTAAGAGCCTGTATAGATTCGAGTTTCACAATGTGGAGTAGTTAAGCACTCATTTCCTTTCTGGGATTACTGAGGAAACCCGTGGTGGTGCCATACCAAACTTTGAAAAAATTAAAATCTTTTTAAGATACATTGGGGACCCGGGCTTCCAAGTTGGAGTTGGTGAGGATATTGGAATTCATAGATCCACCGTATCGAAGATAGTGTGGCAGGTGTGTTGCGCTATATGTGCAAAAGCAGATTTATGGATTAAATTTCCATCGTCCATGGAGGAAATGAGAGAAGTAAAACAAGAATGGCGAACCAAATACTGTTTTCCTAGTGCAATTGGCGCTCTAGATTGCACTCATATAGAAATTGTGAAGCCTCGTTTGCATGGCGATGAGTACCTAAATCGCAGGGGCTATTTTTCTCTGAATGTGCAAGCAACGTGTAATGCTAAAGAGTGTTTTACAACGTTGATGTCCAATGGCCAGGATCTGTCCATGATTCACGAATTTGGCGAAATTCAGCTGTGTTTGCTGTAATTAATGATAATTCAGCTGGAGCTATACTCCTTGCAGATGAAGGCTATAGACTGACACCATGCACCATGCATCATGACACCTTTTAAAAATCCAATCACAGAAGCTGAAAAAAAGTATAGAGGAAGTGTACCGATTATGGAATACCTAAGGAAGAACTCGTCCTTGAATACTAAAACATTTTTTTTTTCAATATTTTTTATGGAAATGATTGAAAATAGTATTTATTAACTAAAAAAACAAAAACAAAACTTAAATACATATAACACTTCATTAAATAAACACAAAATGAACACATTGAAAAAAGTGATCCTAATATGGACCACTAGTGACCCTAATATGGAATATCACTGATTTTTAAGAAAATTTAATTTGTAGTACAAAAGTCGCAAATAAAATTAGTAGACTCTGCGCCCGAGCAAACTAAGTGTTGCTTTAGATATCTGCAGTTCAGCTTTGTATGGTGATGCTGTGATCTTACATGAGAAACCGGATTTTCTTCCCCTATTTGATGTTGTTTTCTTAAGAGGGGGGAAAGGTGAAATAAGTTCCGGACCTATTAAAAGGCTTGGAGAGTTTTTTGCTTGAACTAGCGCGTGTATCTTCCACCGGTGGAACATGTTCCTGCTCAATGGCCTGCTCAATGACCTGCTGTTCGTCTAAGAAATCGGCTTCGGTAAAAATGTTCCGGTTAAGAGGATAGATCCCAGTAGCTTTAAATCCATTAACGGCTAGTGAAGCGGTTTGAATTCTTAGGAATGCTTTTCCAAACAGCTCCATAATGTCATAGTTGCTCAGAGGCCTTTCGGATTGTAACAGCCACTGGCGGATTTCTTCACTATAATAACTTTTTAATGCCCCCATAACCGTTTTGTCCAGAGGCTGCATTTTGTGCGTAGAATGGGGTGGCAAACACAATATTGTTACATTGTTTACACGCGCAGAATCTATGAGATCAATGTTGCGCGTATGGCTGTAATGCCCGTCTAAAATTAGTAGGACTGGACTTTCTTTCGTTGGCTTAGCAAACTGCAAAAAGTGTTGAAACCATTCAAAGAAAATATATGTCTGTATCCAGCCAGAGGGATGACACTTGGCAATCGATCCTGCTGGAGCTCCCTTCATGAGCCTAACATCTAATCTTGCTCTGGGGAAGACTATCATTGGAGGAACAAAGTCTCCGGCTGCATTTATTCATAAACATATTGTTATAAGACGCCCCCTTTCGGCTGATGTCAGTGCACCAATCTGCTTTTTTCCTTTGGCTGCGATAATTTGGGGTTGTTTAGACTGGACAACGGACAGCCCAGATTCATCTACATTGTAAATCCTATTCGCCGAAAAGAAGTTTTCTTCATACTCTTTCTCGAGTAAGTCAAAAAAAGACGACACATTCTCCTTGCTAAAACCAATCATTCTAGCGAATGATGTCCCTGTTGGCTTACGCAAAGAAATTATGTCCTTATGTCGGGTTAGAAATCCATTTAGCCATTTACGTTTCGGCAAGCCAACTGAAAAGCCAATCGTTTAATGTCCCGTCGTGTTAAGCCGTAATACCGTTTTTCCATTCCAAGGACGTACTGGACAAGTTGCTTCTCTAAGCCTGTATTCAGAACCGTTTTTCTGCCAAGTGGTACGTTGATACCTTCATTGGAAGGCAAACTAAAAAGTCTGAAGAGTGTAGTACGAGGAACATTAAAAATTTGTGCTGCTTTCTTAAAGTCCATTTCTTTCGACGTCAGGCTGCGATAGCTTTCAGCATGCTCGATTTGTCTCAGACCTTGCGCTTATTCTGTTTTGGCGTTATCTGAAAATTTTACGATTACCTAAGTACACAAATTTTAACAAACTTTTTAGCTGGTATATAGTATTCCATATTAGGAACACACTGGAAATAGTATTCCATATTGGGAACCAGCTAAAAAGTTTATTAAAATTTGTGTACTTAGGTAATCGTAAAATTTTCAGATAACGCCAAAACATTCCATATTAGGAACAAGGTAGCACCAGATAAAGTTAAAATTACCTTCACTATTTTACACAGCTAACTTAAATATTCACAGTAGTTTAAAAGCTTAATGTTTTTTCTAATAATGAGTAAAATAATAATTGAATAAAATTAAATTAAACTTGAAATACACGGAAAAAAAAACTTTTCAAAATATACTACGCACTTGTCAAATACACTTGTTTTTACGACTACTCACGTCTGCTGTTATCGCTATGCACAAGGGCTTTAACAATTAATATGCGCCTAAAGGAAAAGCTAACGGGTGATTTTTTAAGAGGTTTAGAACTTTTAAAAAAAAAAAAAAGCACAAAAAATTCGAAAAAATGAATGAAATATTTATTTGAATCGATAGTTTGAACCTTGCAATTTAATGTTTAAAGATAATTTCATGCAAATGTTGACCGCGGCTGCGTCTCAGGTAGCCCATCCGCTGAGTCCAATTTTGGCATACTCTTTCACACATATCGGCCGGTATCTCACGAATGAATGCATGGATGTTGGCTTCCAGTGCGTCAATCGAAGCGGGCTTGTCCCTATAGACATTAGCCTTGACATACCCCCACAAAAAATAATCTAATGGTGTCAAATCGCACGATCTAGGCGGCCAATTGACCGGCCCGAAACGTGAAATTAACTGTTCACCAAACTCGCCTCGCAATTGCGCCATTGTTTCGCGTGCTGTGTGGCATGTGCCACCGTCTTGTTGAATCCACATATCATGCAAGTCAAGAACTTCCATTTCGGGCAAAAAAAAGTTTGTTATCATCGCTCGGTAGCGTTCACCATTGACAGTAACGCTGCGATCCCTATAGACATTAACCTTGACATACCCCCACAAAAAATAATCTAATGGTGTCAAATCGCACGATCTAGGCGGCCAATTGACCGGCCCGAAACGTGAAATTAACTGTTCACCAAACTCGCCTCGCAATTGCGCCATTGTTTCGCGTGCTGTGTGGCATGTGCCACCGTCTTGTTGAATCCACATATCATGCAAGTCAAGAACTTCCATTTCGGGCAAAAAAAAGTTTGTTATCATCGCTCGGTAGCGTTCACCATTGACAGTAACGCTGCGATTCGCATCATCTTTGAAGAAATATGGCCCAATAATGCCGCCGGCCCATAAACCGCACCAAACAGTGGCTTTTTCGGGATGCATTGGTAGCTGTTGCAATGCTTCTGGCTGACCTTCACTCCAAATGCGGCAATTTTGCTTATTTACGTACCCATTCAACCAAAAATGAGCCTCATCGCTGAACACAATTTTTCGATAAAAAAGCGGATCCTCGGCCAGCTTTCCAAGAGCCCATTCACCAAAAATTCGGCGTTGTGGTAGGTCGGCTGGCTTTAGTTCTTGCACCAGCTGTATCTTAAAAGGCTTTACGCCCAAATCCTTCCGCAAAATTTTCCACGTAGTGCTGTAACAAAGGCCTAACTGCTGGGAACGGCGCCGAATCGACATTTCGCGGTCTTCTGTCATACTAGCTGATACGGCCGCAATATTTTCTTCACTACGCACAGTACGTAAACGTGTTGGTGGTTTAATGTCCAACAAAGTAAATTTGGTGCGAAATTTGGTCACAATCTTCCGAATAGACTGCTCAGAAGGTCGAGAATGCCGATCATAAAATGGAAGCAGCGCGCGATGAACATTTCGTACCGAGCACGAATTTTGATAGTAAAATTCAATAATTTGCAAGCGTTGTTCATTTGTAAGACGATCCATGGTTAAATTGCAAACCAAACTGAAGCTGTTTGACAGTGACACAAGGTACTAAACACACGTCAGCTGTCAAAACCAGTGTTGCCAAAACCAAACCAGCTAAAAAATCACCCGTTATTCGTGAAATTTAAATACGCCTACGTTACTTTGGTTCTGAGATATTGCACTATTCCATATTAGGAGCGTATTCCATAATCGGTACACTTCCTCTAATAAGTTGCATGCTCGTGAAAGAGTTATTATTGAACGCATGTTTGGACAAGTGAAACGAAGATTCCCTTTATTGGCTTCACGAGTTAGACTAGCTACAGTAAGAGTGCCAAAAATAATAAAAGCTTGTTTTGTTTTACATAACATAGCAAAATATCTGTACGACGAAAATTTTCCAACGAGTGAGATCTTAACGTTCGAGTAAGCACTTCTTTTTGGAGCTCAAGTACCGAATATTGATTCACTGAGCATTGATTGACCTGATTTCTTTTTTTAGGTGTTGGCGTAACGTGCACCAATTGTGGAATACTCCTTGACGGCCCTGGTAGTTCTTCCTCTTGAAGCAAGATGTCCTCAGCTACATTGCAATCTTTGCTGGCACTCGGCAACCCACATTGCTCTGCACCTGTAGTTAGTTAAGTTAGTTAGTTAAATCGACTATTTTTATTTCTTTCTTATTTCATATTTCATACAATCTTAGTCTCTATGGTTTGGCTTTTGAGCCGTCTACCAGTATGACATTATTTACTTAGATATTTATTTTATTTTGTTTAATTTTAGATTTTACACATATAAATTAAAAAAAACAAAGAAAATTCTTAATGTGCTGAAGTTAAAAGCTTTCATCTATTATACAATTTCAGTACCGCGTTGCGTTTACTGTATAGTTGTACAGAAGGTCCCAACCTCTTTCGCCATTAAGGATACTCATTGCTTCGTCTAAATCAAGCACCTGTACACCAAAGAAAATGAAGCGAAATTCTTTTAGTACGGGACATCTCGCGATGAAGTGGAAAACATCCTCACGCTCCCTTAGGTTGCACAGGTTGCATAAAATTGGTAGTTCGGCACGGTGCGGTATAAAATTTAGATTAAGAAGTTCTCCTCTTATTTTAAAGATTGTTCTTATCTTATCAGTGGAATTGCTGATCAAAAAATATGTCCTAGACTGTAAATGATGCTCCAATCGACTATAGTAAGCTCTGTATTGCGATGACTGTGCTTCGTTTACTAAAGTATCGTAGATTCGTCGGCCCGTTTTCTCCAATAAGTCGTTAAATTTTTGTTTTAGTAGACTCGATTGTTCGTTTGGACTAACTGAAAAGTCATAACCGCATTCCAATCCTAGAACTTGCCACTCTTGAACACATTTGACTTTATATCGTAGCATTGAGGAAATCACTATTCTGGGCAGGCGTTCTGGATTCATTGCCATGACTTTTATGATATAATCGAAATGGAATTTGAGTGTATCCAGAAAAAGTGGTGCCACTCCCGTTTCCAAGTATATCATGTAGTTGGGGCAGCTACTCGGTAATCTAAAAATTCTCCTGATAAAAAACCGTAAAAAATTTTCTACGACTTCAAATGAGCAGTATCCCCAAACTTGCGATGCATATAGGAGGATCGAAGTTGCTGTAGC
This sequence comes from Rhingia rostrata, assembly GCA_949824845.1. Taxonomy (NCBI): domain Eukaryota; kingdom Metazoa; phylum Arthropoda; class Insecta; order Diptera; family Syrphidae; genus Rhingia; species Rhingia rostrata. Next base: position 4,918,091 of record OX463757.1, read on the forward strand.
CCGAAATATTTTTTGTTTAGATATGTGCGAGATATTTTTATTATTAATATACTTTCCCCAAACCGCACAAATTGCCCTTTTAGCTTCTGCAAGTTTAATCTTAAGGTGAATGTTCATGTTCAAGTTGGGGGTAATCACCACTCCAAGATACTTATACTGCTTGACGATGTCGATTTGCTCCCCTTGAAATATCCATTTTTCATTTTGAGCATATCTTCCCCCGCCATCTCTGAATATCATCATCTTTGACTTCTCTAAGTTAACTGTCAAATTCCACGTTCTGCAATATGAATCTAGCCTATTTATCATTAACTGCATGGTATCTACTGAATCCGCAAGAAATACGATGTCGTCTGCAAACATTAGTGCTGGAATTTGAGTTCCACTTAGTTGGATTCCTCCTTTAACGTACTCAGTAATGTCGTTTATGTACAAAATAAATAGCAATGTACTTAGGACGCATCCTTGTTTGACACCCATTGTTGTCTCAAATTCTTCCGACAAATGGCTGCCATCCCAAATATAAGCAGAATTATTTTTATACATAGCTCTTATCACGTTTATCACCTTGGATGAGACTTTATATTTATAGAGCTTGTATAAAAGCATTTCACGCGGAATCGAATCAAATTTTATAAATTTCGCTTATGTTGATCAGCGAAAATATTTGGTCAACCGTTGAATAATTTCTCCTGAAACCCGCTTGAAACTCCAAGAGAATCTTCTTATTTTCCACCCAGTCGGTAATTCTACTAAAAAGTAAACAAGCAAACAGTTTGGCAGATGTGTTAAGAAACGAAATCCCCCTATAGTTTGCTGGGTCGTCGTAGTTTCCTTTTTTATGAAGTGGAAAAATAATCGCTTTCTGGAAAGCCAATGCCACATCAGCTGTTTCGAAAATTCGGTTGAATTCCATGGTAAGAGCTGATCGGAATTCCAATGTGGAATTCTTATAGAATTCATAAGGAATGCGATCATTTCCTGGTGCTTTATTATCCTTGGAGTTCCCAATAACGAAATCCACTTCAGCCACCGTAAACGGTTCATCCAAAAAACATCAACTATCATGGGTGCAGCATATTGTGGGGATGGAGATATCTGTACTGAGTTTAGAAGAGTTTTAAAATGGTCTCTTAACTGCTCTGCTTCCAATCCTAGTGCTAATCGGTTCGTTTTACCATTAATAGTTTTAACAGCTTTCCAAAAGTCGGCTGATGATCTTGATCTGTTCTGCACCTGTAATTCAATTAAGTGTTTTAAAGTTTATAAAATTGTATTTAATAATAATTGTACATTTTCACCATTAAAAAAAAAAGGCTTACCAGGTATTTTGTTTAGAATAGGATTAGTTTTATAATCCATGAGATTTAGCAGCTGCTCTTTCAATATTATGCTCTTTTCAATATTATTGGAAAATTTCCTGTCTTTTTCTTATCTCCTTTTGCTTTGATGCGCCCCTTCATATTTTCAATTTTTTTTCTTATTTGGGAGCTATTTAACTGAATGGCATACATTGATTGAAGAGCATCTAGCTTTTTCATTTTCATCGCTGGAGTTTGGCTTTTCTCAAAAAGACACGGATAAAATTGGATTATTTGTATAGTCCGTACCAAAACAGTTGGCCAACGGTCGATTGCGCAGAGAGAGGATTTAAGAGAACAAAAATGACGTGAAAGAGATTTAATCACTAAGCGTTTTTGCCTGTAATTTACATGGCGTAACCCAACTTTACAGTGCTTAGAACTAAAATGCTGTTGAATATCTAAATAAACTTAATTTTTTATTATGAGGTCGACTTTTATACGATTCTACCTAGAAGTCCGATTGTATTTGAAAGGGTTCCCAACCCTTTTTATGGTTGAACATTTCGTCGAACATTATAAGGACAGAGGAGGAATACTTTTCACACGAGCAGATGTGGGACACAATGTCGGATGCAATAATTATCCAGGAGATGATTCTTCAACCGATTATGAAACTGACAGTTCTTCGAATTCAATTTAATATACATTAATATTAACTATTTCATATATAGGTAGCAAAATCAATAAACCGAACCACCCATTTGGTATACTGGTGTTTTGTTTTGCTGCTCGCTGTAAATCTGTTTTATATTTGCAATTCATCGTCAATTTTATCTCGCTTTAATTTACACTTTTAATCAAGGTTACAAATTTAAAAGTGGTGGGTAGTTCAATAAGTTTTAAAAACTGCATTTCTTAAAAAAAATTATTGAAGAATCAAGAACGTTCACCATTTTGTCTTTAACGAACCGTTTAATACCACATCCTCTTTTTTGTGACAGAAAATCGTGCCTATTGTTATTGGGTATAAAATCGTTTACGTTTCCAAAAAATTCCCAAATTGTAATTTTTTTATTAAATTTACCTACCTCGCCCAAATTGAATGATATAAACAAAAAAAATTTGGTGTGACACTGCAATTTACTTTACTTTGCGTGCCAATATCAGTACCTACATGATCAATATGCACGACACAATTAATAATGATCAACGAAAGCATAATGAGCAAATAGGGTTTAAATCTAAAACCGTACACCTTCATACAGACACAGTCACACAATCAATTCATGTGCAATGTTTTGCTTAATCTATCCGACCGTGATCACATCATACTCCTACAAAGAACCGACAAGACAAAAAACGAAACAATATATTTTCCTCCAAGTAAAGTTGACATATAATGGTCTATATTTTTCCTCCGCTCCTAATTTCAGTATAAAAGAAGGAAAATGACGAAACCACCCTCAGTGAGATCGCGACAGCGATCTTGAACACAAGGCAGGGTATACGTCGTTTTTTATTATGGCTCCGCCCATTTTCGTCTCTTTATGCTTGTTTTTGCAATTTTAAGAGATTGTAAAACACATTTTAAGAGACCTGCGCAGTAGAATGGCCAACTGTTTTGGTACGCACTATACAAAATCTTCTTCCTCCATGCCAAATCTCTTTTTTTTTTGTTTCTTTTTCTCTAATTTCGTCCATGTACTCCTCGTCCGAATGATTGTCCATTTTCTTGTTTAAAAAAGTTCCTCTCAAGCACCCTCAACTTTTACGAGTGTTCTCTCAATACAATGCAATTTTATTCACACCAAAATCAAGGGAACCCTCAACTGTCAAAATGTGTGAACTTTTTATTCACCTCAAATGGAGTGTTCCCTCTTAAAACTTGAGGGAACACTCACACTCAGTTTTTATTCACACCACCCACTATCTCTGATGAAAAAACAGGAAATCCAGGGATCATGTGCAATTTTCTTTAAACAATTTAATTCCTAGCTGTAAGAAGATAAGTTTTTTTATTTTCACAGGTGGAAATATAGTTCTGGACAATTATTTTGTCCTCAAACAACATGCCTATTCCTTTAGCTCTGTTATTTGAGATCAAAGACATTAATTTATCAGAACGTTTTTAGTGGACGACATATTGAAAAAAAAAGTTTTATAACAACTTTATTACACAATTTAAGAAGTTATTTCGAACGTCAAAAAGTAAACTCTCCGGTTCACGGGACTCATTTAGTTGAACAGTAAAATTCCTTATGATGGATAGGCCAGTAGGGCTGCATTATGGATGATGGCTTTTTTTAAATGCACCATGGAAGTAGGTTTTTGTAAACTTATAAGACGCGAATTTTTTAGAAATGAGACATACCTACAAGAAAAAAATATATATAGGGGTTAAATTAGGTCCGCGTGGAGGCTTATATAATGTCACCTCTCCTGGAGATCAATTTGCCCGTAAGATTTCAACAACTTGTGGCAGAGACGAATTAGATGTTGCTTCGCCCTAGTGAAATCATGTTCAACATAAATTCATCTACAGACGTCCGCTTTTAAATTAAATAAAGGAATAGCCGATGATTCCTCCCACCGACATCACAGCCCATACTGTCACTTTAAGCTAATGCAGGGGTTTCTGACGTTAGCGTTTCGGATTGGTTGCACTCCAGTAGCAGCAGATCTGCTTATTCACGTGTACATTAAGATGAAAGTGAATATGATGTTGGTAAACTTTGAAAAGTACTTGACAGTCATTCTGAGAATTTAATTCTTACAAGATTTTAATTTATAGGTTGCAGCTTAGGATCTTTGTGAAAAATACGGTGTCATAGTAATATTCGACTAAGTCACTGATTAACTTGTCATAACCTATGTGCCCCCCGGATTCGCTGCGTTCGCTCAGGCAGTATTTAATTTTCTCTTTCAAGGAGAAAGAAATTGTTTTCGTGGAAATTTTCGACCTCAAGATTTTGATTGATTGTAACAATACGATGGATGGTTGACTCTGATTGGCTTTAACTTGGCAATGCCCAGTGGTTGTAACTCAGACTACACATCAAGTGCTTATGTTTAACCTCCAAGTGGTAACCATCGGATACTGGTCTCACCCAACCGGATTTGACTTGCGAAACTATAAGCAACAGTATAAACACCCAGGTCAGAATAGCACGGAAAGAATACCCGGCCTGCTGTCCCAGGCGAACCTAGACAAGCTGCTTCGACATATTCGGACAACAGGTTGTCTAGGAATTTCAAGGGTAAGTCAGGCCCCTTGAACAGAGCTGGTGGCGGATGAACCGAAAGGCCAACGGCAGTGCTCAATCCCGTAGTGGATACTGATGGCCCCGTGTCTTAGGGGTATCTAATAAATTGGAACTGGCTCTCCAGGTTGGGGGTTGTGCTTTGGGTTAACTACCCAACCATGGAAAAAATTAACGGCTACGAAGCAACCAATAGCCTCGGAAAGGACTGATTTTTTTTTTGACGACCCTGCTAAATTAAAATAGGACAACAACGTTCTTATCTGCACCTGGAATGTGAGAACATTAGACAGGAGAGGTGCCAGCGAACAACTAGCGAAAGCCCTAAACTGCTACAAAGCAGACATTACTGCCAGCCAGGAAATACGATAGATTTGGCCGGGCAAAAAGAGGATGGAAAACTGTGACAACTACTACGGACCGTGTTATAGTGAGCAGAAACAGCGAATATTCGGTTCCAGATTTGTTATATGTACTAGACTTAGGCAAGAAGTCTTATGTTTCCAAGACACAAGCGAACGCATTGTGACTATCCGCATCAAGGCCAAATTCGCCAACACATGCCTTTTATGCGCTCACGCCCCAACGGAGAAAAAGATGATATAGCTAAGGATTGCTTTTATGAGCTCGTTGACCAAACCTATGAGCGACTACCGAAGTACGATGATAAAATCGTGCTGGGACATTTTAACGCAAAGTTAGGAAGAGAAGACATCTTTAGCAGTATTGTCGGAAAACATAAGCTACCAGTTAACACATCTGGTAACGGACTTAGGCTAATCGACTTCACTACGGAACGAAATGCCACTATAGCCAGCACACGGTTTCCTCACCTCAATATCCATAAGGGGACATGGCGGTCTCCAGATCAACAAACGGTCAACCAAATTGATCACATTGCGATAGACAAGGGGCACGCATCCAGTATTTTGGATGTCCGAACATTCCGAGGGAGCTAAAACCTGCTCGGACCACTACCTACTAGCAGCCAAGGTAAGAATGCGGATATCCACCACGCCACAAAAATCCAGAAATATTTACGAAAGACTGCAATCGCAAGAGACCGCCCAGACCTTAACCTCTCGATTAACACCATACCACCAGCATCGAATGCCGAAGAACAATGGCAACGATGTCAACAACCCATTAGAACAGCCGCAATTGAAGCTAGGTTTCTCGGGCCCACCAACAGGAAACAGCTGGTTTGATGGGGAATGCCGACATATGCTCGCAGATAAGAACGAGCCCTGCAAGGCAAAGCTGCAGGTGAATACCAGAGCTCCCGTTAAGCTCTATAGGCAGAGAAGAATGGAAGTACACCGGCTATTCAGAAAGATGAAAAAGGAGAAAGAAAAGCGTGCGATCGAGAATTTAGAGAGGTGCCACTCCAAAAATGATGTTCGCAAACCAAGCGTAAAACGTCAAAGCAACGTAACAACAAGGATACAAGGTTCGAACAGAATCCTGTCGAGATGAACAAGGAAATTTCGTTGCTGAGACATAGTCGATGCTGAGGATATGAAAGAACCACTTCTGCAGACTGTTAAACGACGATGGCGCTGCCAGGCAGAACGATCCATTCAATATTGGCAACGACAGCGGAAACTGCCCGACCTTGGTGAAGTGAGGATAGCAATATCTTAACTCGAGCTTAATAAGGCTACCGGAAATGACGGCCTTACCGCTGACCGTTATATAGCCGGCGAAGATGACTAGGTAAATAACATCCACCAGCTCATAACCCAAATCTGGTCGGAAGAAGGTATGCCTGAACAATGGAACCTCAGCATCGTTTGCTTGATGCACAAATAAAGGGAAATACAGAGGCATAAATATCCTCAATATCGCGTACAAGATCCCATCTGCCGTAATATGTGAACGCCTGAAACCGTTTACCAACAATCTGATTGGCCCTTTTCAGTGTGGTTATAGACCATGAAAATCCACCACCGATCAAATTTTCACACTTCGGCAGATCCTGGAAAAAACCCAAGAAGTCCAAACCGATACCCACCTATTCATCGATGTCAAAGCCGCATACGACAGCATTTATAGAGACGAACTATACAGAGCCATGTCTAGTTTCAGTATACCGCCCAAGCTCGTCCGTTTGTGTAGGATGACGATGGAAAATTCTCGCTCAAATTCAACGACCTCACCGACACATTCGATACCATAAAAGGATTTAGGCAAGGCGATGTGCTGGCATGTGACTTCTTCAATTTGATTCTTAAGACGATTGTGCAAAACTCACGAGCCAACACCAGATTCACAATTTTCCAAAATTCGGTGCAACTACTAGCATACGACGACGATATTGACTTCATTGGTAGGACTCAACGTGATGTCAAAGCCACGTTTGCTAGTATAGAGAAGGAAGTGGCAGAAATGGGTTTAGCTCTCAATGAGAGCAAGTCATACGTTGTCAACACGAAAGGACACGCAATATCGATGAATTGGACTGAACGTCACCATTGACAGATATAACCTTGAGGTAGTACGGGATTTTGTCTGTCGCGGCTCCGCTATTAACTCTGACAACAACATCTCGTCAGAAATCAAACGAAGAATTACTCTTGCCAACCGCTGTTTCTTCGGGCTAAGAAGGCAATTCAGTAGTAAAGACCTCACTCGAACTACTAAGGAGATCTCATATAAGACCCTGATCATCCCAGTCCTGCTCTACGGCGCTGAAGCATGGACCGTCTTAAAAGCGGATAAAGAAATCCTTGGTCGATTTGAGAGGAAAATTCTTCGAAAAATGTTCGGTCCTGTGGAGACGAAGATTAACCAAGAACTGTACGAGCTGTATAGCGACATGCCCCTGGTCAAAAAAAAACTCCGTATTGGACGTTTAAGATGGCTAGGACATGTAGAACGAATGGACCCAATACTCCGGCTCGCAGAGTTTTCGATTCCCAGCCAGACGTCTGGTGCTGTAGAGGAACAACACGCCTTAAGTGGCGCGCACAAGTACAGGAACCGACCTCAACCAACTTGGACTGAGCAACTGGAGGCAGTTAGCTAAGGATCGGGTTAATTGGAGAGGCATGTTGGTTGAGGCCCATGTTTATCCCGGACTGTAGCGTCACTTAAGTAAGTAAGTAAGTAAGTAAGTTCTCAAGCCTAAGGAATAACTCCCTTCTTATATTGGCGTAACTTTTCTTCGCCATTGTAAAGGTTCTCGATATGCCGTATTTATACCTTATCCCTCAAGGGTATATTCGTGTGGACATTTAGCTAGTAACATAGAAATAATTTCGATAGGTGTAACTTAAAGTATATAGATCTACTCAGAATCGCTACTTGAGTCAATCTAGACCGTCTGCTTGTCTTTCTCTCACCTAATTTTGGCTCTTCAATTTTGAGCTTGAATAATGAGATTTGGTACATATAGTTATAAGGACCATATATACCAGATTTATCGATTTCGATATAAATATTGAACAATTCTAAAGTTTTCAAAATCTACCCATTTTTCAGAAAACCGTTGTTATTATCAAACCGTAAGGAATTGGGTATTAAACTCCGTGAAGTTTTTTTTCGCGAACAAGCGCTTATGTTATCTTATACTTATCAACTATTTACCTAACTAACTAGCCACATGCGGGCGTCATTTCATCTCCTGGTGTCGATGTTACACCAGATGGTAACGTTTCTGCATCACAATACATTCTACCATCACTCCAAATTGCAATCTAAGCTAATCGTCCGTTTTAACTCTTAAGCCCACTGTTGCAAATAGCAAGTACAATTCTTCACCCATCCCAAAGCCACTCCCCATAATCCATAATGAATATCAACTAATACCGGCTATTGCCATGTTAATGTAATTAAAATCGTTTTCACTATATCGCACATTGAAGTGCTAAATATCCCATTTGCAAATCGACATCATTTGCAAACATTGTCACAGTCCCATTAGGCGACGGGCAGAGCGC